>OY757309.1:254602789-255202789 GCA_963583905.1 Stenurella melanura
AACAAAACCATGCCTTCATTCGATCGGTTTTGTATACGGATGAAGCGAGCTTTGGAAGAAATGGAGTCATTAACTCCCATAACTTACACGTTTGGCCCTAGGAAAACCCACATGCCACAATTCAAACGCGCCATCAAAGGCAATTTCATATTAATGTTTGGGTCGGAATTATTGGCCGGTACTTGTTAGGCCCATTCGTGTTACCAAATCGATTGAATGGGCAACTTCATCTTGAATTTCTCCTACAGCAGTTACCACAACTTTTAGAAGACGTTGACATTGCATCTCGAGAGAACTTGTGGTTTATGCATGATGAGGCGCCCCCGCATTTTAGTCTTATAGTGAGGGGTCATTTGAATACAGCATATCCAAACCGATGAATAGGTCGGGGTGGGCCTGTTGCTTGGCCTCCCCGATCACCCGATTTAAATCCCCTTGATTTATTCCTATGGGGGGGGAAGCAAAATTTACGAACTTGTGACCTTATTTTCACTAGTTCTACCCAAATTCGAGAGATTGCCCACCATTTTCGGAACACCCTGTATATTTAAATGCATATACATTATTAATTGTTTACAATAAAAAACATGTAGGTACTTTATTCATTGTTTTATTTTCACATGTTTTAAATAAAATGTATTTACAATTATTGTAATATATCAACCACATATTTGAAGTTCCCAAATGGGAAAAAATGCGAAAATGCGAAAAAACTGCTCCTAACTCCACTTTAAAATTTGTTTCATACTATTAGCATGTAGTGGTGGGGGCAAATGCTTTGTTTCTTTAGTAGAGTCATCATTCAGTCTTAGTCTTGAAAAAATTCAGCGAATAATACCCACATCTCGCAAGGTATTTACACACACTCGATAATCCATACCTAAACGCACGTTAACTTTCGTTAGTTCGACTACATCATTAAGATCAGTATCAGAGTCCCACTCGAACACATCCTTCTTCTTCATCCTCTTCGAAGTATGTATTTTTTTCTTTTTAACCGGTGCTCGAGGAATCTACAAAATATCACAATTAACGAGTATGTTACTGGTAAATAACCTCTACGCCTGTGACTTTTACGGCAAAGGATCAAAAGTTATTTACCAGTAACATACTGGTTTATTGTGATATTTTGTAGATTCCCCCGAGCACCTGTTAAGAAGAGGAAAATTCATGTGGCAGGAAGTCCCAAAGAATTAGAAAAAAATAAGATAATGCCACAAATAATATTTAGACAATATATTTAAAATGCCTAGCAATCGACCGTTCTGGCATCATCGATGTCGCTACAGATGGCTTCCTATAGGTTTTTCTTTATATTAGGATTTTAATTATCCTTTATAGTTGTAAAGTAATTAAAAGAACTGTCATGGTTGACGGCCAAAAATTCTGAGAACGAAAGTAGATTCCCTTCCGAAACGTTAACTGCCTATAGCTTTCATTTTTTAGTTTATAACATTGTTCTAGTTTATATATTTTTAGGTGTGAGACTTTTTGAAACAACCAAGTATTCAAGAACCAACCTCTGTCTGATCTGTTTGGCGCACAGGTTTTTCATTGAAATTTTTTAATATTTTTCAGTGTCAAAATACCCAACAAAAAGTAAGACAATCTGAATATGCGACAAACAAACAATTATAGACAATAATTAAGTCAATTGGCAACCATCACTTGCAACAGAAATTATCACTAGAGTTATATTAAATTGCGAAGTGCAGAATTAAAGTATTGTTTATAATACCTGCCATAAGATAGTCTAGAATGATTTTTTTCAAAATAAAAAAATAATAGACCAGTCAGCCATAGCCTAGATTTTTTCAATGTTCTAATCTAGAAACCTTTAGATTGTGAATAAAGTCAGTGTATTATCGAAATCTATACCAAGAAATATCGTACCTTTATAGTTTAGATCGTCTGTATGTCGCAGCCCCCTATCTCATTCTTATATCTATTGCGATAAAATCTGGTGTACAGACGTAAACTGATAACCCAAAAACAGAAGGGAACAGATTTTTGAAAAAAAAAAATGTTTGGAAGCTCCTCCAATAATTTCCTTCAACTACGAGATATTTGTTTTCAGAGTCGATGTCAACATCCACCACAACGTTTATTGTGTCTTTAAAAATTGTTTAAAATTTTTGTTGTGTTCAAAATGTCGCAAATTTATACAAGACATGAAAAAGTGGACATGTTAATTATTTACGGTGAAAGTAAAAAAAAAATGCAATTGCAGCTATGGACCTTTATAGCCGACAATATCCTGATAGACAATGTCCAGCGAAAAATTATTTTAAACGTGTTGAAAACCAATTCCGAAGAGAGCCCAACAATGATCCCGAAGAAAACTTCATTATTGACGAAGGAACGTAAATTAATGTTTTGGCTCGAATAGAAGTTGATAAGACTGTTTCTTTAAGGCATGTTTGGTTTGAATTGAACATCAGTCACCAAACAGTAAGCCGAATTTTGCACAAATACCACTATAAATCTTTTAAATACCAATTGCACTAGCATTCGTACGAAAGTGATTACGAACGTAGGATGGAATATTACAATTGGATTTTGTAAAATAACGTGCAGCTAAACAATGATTTTTTTGGGACTGACAAAATACAAAATATTGGTCACAAGAAAATCAAAATTTATTACGGGAGGGTAACTTTCAAATGCGGTTCGGTTTCAATGTTTGGGTTTGGGTTGGAATAATCGGTAGTTGAATCATTGATCCAATAATATTTGAAGGACCTCTGACTGGTGCCAGATACTTGAGATTCCTGGAAAATGAGATTGAGGACATTTTAGATGAGTTACCTTTAGATTTAGGACAGGGAATGTATTTCCAACAAGATGGCGCTCATACCCATAATTCAAGGATAGTAATTGATTACCTTCAACGGAGATTCGGAGAAAACGTAATTTCGACGAATGATCCTGTGAGGTGGCCTCCAAGGTCTCCTGATTTAATGCCCCTCGATTTCTTTGTTTGGGGTCACTTCAAAATATTGTCTATGCAACCGCTGTTACAACCCGTGAAGACCTGGAGCCACGAGTAAGACGAGCAATTAATAGCATAACGGCCCAGCAATTGGCGAACGTTCTTCGAGTAACAGTTATGCAAGTTCAGAAGTTCATTGACGTTAATGGACAGCATTTTGAACAACTGTTGTAATGTTTTGTGTTAATTTTTTTTATTTCAAAACCACCTTATGTGTAACAAGGTAATTAGAATAAAATTGTATTTTCTTATTTTCTTTTAGCTGTAAGTTTTGTTTGTATTTATCTCACATTTTAATACGACATATGAATAAATTCCTTATTAATAGTACTAATAAATGGTACCACGGTACCGATATGGTTCCATTTGAAAAAATTTAGTTTTGCGCCAAAAACAATTTTGGTGAATTTTATTTGCTCATAAATCACGTAATTTAATGTTTTTAACGGGATTTCGATTTTTGTAGCATTACACGGGTCATTTAGAATAAATCGGAACCGCCATGGCACACTTAAATGGAAAACTAAAAATTATATTGAGACGTACCCCCCCCCCCCCACCCCTATTATTTTGTTGTTAAATTCTGGTTTGATTAATTACTATTTACCCTCCCCTCTCCCCTGAATATCTAATTATTAAAACAATTAAACTAATTTGGCTGTGTGATCGTCTAGTTTAGTGGTAGGACTCAAATTTACGTTTGTGATTTGTAGTTTATTATTACCATAGTTCTTTTTCTAGGTTTGATATTACTGTTTCTATTTATTTATTGAATTGATAATTAACTATTTATTATGACATTTAAGGATTCGTTCTTTACTCTAAATATTGCTATTAATTTATTTGGCAAAGTTCTAATTATAGTTCTTTATTTAATTGTTTAAATTAAGCACTGAATATTGTTTTGGCACTTGTTTAATTAATTGCTAAAATAATTAAGTATTTTTATAATACCCTGTATAAAGTTCAAACTCTAAATTATTCTTTTTATTTAATTTACTGAATTATTTATTTTATCTTTTATGTTAACTTTTGTTTAAGTTTTTATCATATTTTAGATTTAATTTTTTATTCACTATTGTAATGCTCAAGTAAACCTTATGTTTACTTATATTATTTTAAATATTCGTTTTATTTAAGCCCAAGTAAATCTTATATTTACTTGTTCACTTTTAATTATTATAATGCACTTTATTTTCAATTTCTGGTAAAGGTAAAATAATTAAACACAAGTAACGTTTTTATACGTATAATCAGACAATTGTCAGAAAGGATCAGTTATAAAATATTGATGTGGCAATGGCCAGAAAATAGTTGCTTACATATAAATCAAAATGTGAGTAATTTAACCACAAATTTATATTACAGCAACAGATTTCGTTGGGACAACAGTCACGTGTAAGTTTATCGAATGGTCAAATAAACAACTCCAATAATCACTAAAAATAATAATGATTATAACGAGAATGCTCGTTCAAAACTGAAGTGAAAGAATGTTGAATTCGGAACATGTAAAGTTCATACTTGGGTGGCGAAATCTCGCAATAGTTTATTTAATTGAATGCACGGCAAGTTGAAATCTCAAGTAATTGCCTATTCAAACATAGTTTGATTTCGAAGCGTAGAATAATGGGATCTGATCAATAAACTTGATACAGAACCAGCCAATTGGCTACCAATAGGTGTTTGTGTTGCGAAGATTGTAATTATTCAAACAATTGAATGAACAAGCAATTTGTATCAATTTCAACCCGCCCATGACATAAATATGTCATCGTGAATGAATACAAGTCAAAACACCCAGTACAAAGTTTAACATGTAATAATATTTAACATGATTATTATGTCAAACTAGCAGGGGGCAAATCACAGACCTTATCAGTGGATGGCCCACAAAAGTCCAGTGACCGCATCCCTACAAGTAGGACATAAATGAACCGGCAGGTCCGAACAGCTGTAAAACCCTTCGGAGAATCAAATATTGTAGAAGTTCATTGACCACACAACAAAACAAAACGCAACAGAAATTGTTTACCAACAAAAATCTGCCGCTGTTGAAAAGTAAATATTTTAAAAGTTATTGTTTTAAATAAGACATGATTTAACATAGTCTGAAATTCAACAAACCAGCTAAATGTGCTGCAAATAGAATTAACATTATAGAAAATTTCTAAATAATAAAATTCTAGCTAATCAAAGTGCCACAGTAAAAAGACCCCCTCGCGATTCCGAGTATCCGAAATATAGAATCAGTTAGTCAATTTTTTAAAGCTAAAATGAATCAAAATAGTCCCGGCTTGATATTATTAAGTTCACGTAACTACATGTAAATACCGAAAAACCGAAATAATCATATTGATTTACCTGGTAATTGATAGACCGCTAAATGACCAGTGTCATTAGGGATGTTATCACGCGGCTCGCTCATGTCCAGCGAGTCGTAGCTGGACGGCGGTGTCTTATTAGTTCTGGACATCGTCCCCTTGTGTCGTACTAATCTGCTACGACTTCAGCAATACAATAATAGTACGGCTTTGTAGCAAGTTGGTTGACCAGTGGTCAGCAGCGGTCAATTCGTAGTGCGAGGATTAATTATCCCACTCAGACTCAAAGAGACTGAGGATTAATTATCACTCTGCTTATTGAAGTTTGCTGTCAAAGTAAGGACAATGCTTCGGAATCGGCTTGACCAGTGGATGGCGGTCAGCTAGTATATTGATAATTATCAGACTCGTATCCGAGGATTAATTATCATTCAGGATGGTGGTCAGCAAGTAAAGCATTGATAATTATCAGACTCGTATTCGAGGATTAATTATCATTCGTAGTAGCGGTCTCAAAGAAGTGACCCTTGTACAAACTTCTCGCGGGTATTTATACCCGAAAGAGCGATGACGTTACACACAAAACTGCGTAGTTTTGGTACTTTTCTCACGGGAATCTAGCCCAGCTGTGCGTATGCCTTATCTTAGTTTATTTTAACATCGTAAAATTTTAAGTGTATGTACCTCTTCGAACTGGCCTTTACACTAAGTTTTGTACGTTTTAGGAAGACTGAAAGAATATTAAAAACTATACGAATCGGACAAATTCTAAAACATTTATGTTCTAGCATGAAAATTGGGGTAAAATATTATTAGGTACGTACCGGGTGATATTTAATCGCGTGTCGAATTACACAGAATTTCAGAATTACGTAAATTTGGATTAATAGAAGCGGAAATAAATTTTTAAATTAATACACGGGGTGTGGTTTTCTTCAATATTATAAAAAAAATTGATGTTTAAAATGTTACTTATTTAGCATCGTTGGAATTAGAAAATTATGCAGAATTCAAAAACGCAATAATATACAGGGTGTTCCGTTTAAAAATCGAAAGTTAATGTCACTTCCGGCGAAACCGGAAGTGAAAAAAAATCTATTGTATGTCAAAGAGTGCCGCTTATTATGTATGTAGTATATCCTAAATTTCAATCAATTATCTTCAAAACTAAAGGAGAAAAGGGGGTATACCATGATCCGGTATAGCATAAAGTTGACGAGAATGTTAGCGAGTATGGCCACGGAATCCTATCATGTGCGTGCCCAACACGTTCTTGACCAGTTTTTACAATGTTGCAGATTTAATTTTGCGACTCGTATAATTCTTGCTCTGTACCAACAAACACTTGTTGGTACAGAGCATTGATAATGTGAAACGTCATCCAACTTAAACTAAAAAGTGAAGTCGCCAGCGCTGGAATAGCGTGTTCCAGTTTTCCGTGGTGTCTCCTATTAAAATAAGAAGTAGGTAATAAATATTAAATCAATATGCTGATTGCTTCCGGTTTAGATTCGGCAAATTTCCTCTGTCACCCACTTTCACATTCAAAAGTGACAGGCTATACCAGAATTAATATCACAGAAGGGTTTACTAACCTAGTGCAAGGTTTGCTCGAGTAGATGTTTCAAATTATCCGAAACCGTATAGTAAGGGAGCCCTCGACCAAAATTTCGTGTAATCACGGCATAACTAAATTCATGAAAAATGTTTAGTTTCAATCAAAATAAACAACATTTTTCCTTGCAGCAAGGTTCCAAAGTGTCGCGAGAGCGGTGAAAATTCATTTTCAGTCGCTTTCATTCTGCGCAAAATTTACTAAACGTCAAAAAATGCCCATTTTTGTCGAGCTAAATTTCGACTGTGGCAATGCAATTTACGATGTCGATACATCGCCGATCTTCTTCTTTCGATAGAGATATAGAACGAGCTTCCACTCGAAATATTTATTTAGTTATGAAAATTCCATCTTTTTCAACTTTTTAGGTTAAATATCAGTATTTTCTGAGAGGTCCAAATAGGCCATATTTCTATCACTCTTGCCGAGTCGAATTTCCGATTTTGCAAGTACAATTTGATATCAGGATAAAGCGCCAATCTTCCTCTTTGCCCTCATACTCGACGTATTTCTTTAGTTATGAATTTTTGAAGAATCCATGTTTTTCAATTTTTAAGAGAAACACCATTTTTCGTTCGTTCGTGCCGAGCCGGATTTCCGGTTCCATCATTGCGATTTGGTATCAGATAAAACGCCACCCTTCCTCTTTCCATGGAGACCTAAAACGACCTTTCATTCCACGTATTCACTTAATTACAAACGTTTGAAAAACCCATGTTTTTAAATTTTCAAATTACCCGCCGTGTTAGGCAGGCTCCTGAAAAACCCTTACGTTTGCACTATATATAGGATGTGAAAAAATTACCGAAAATTGTATTAAAATGATTTCCTTATTTGTCGTCCGATTCCGTTGAAAATCGGTATGTGGGGGTTTTCGACGTCGCTGATTGCGAATATGGAATTGAAGAATTTAAAATGGGGGTGCCAAAATGGCGGATGATTTTTATCTTTTAGATGGATTGGGCGGGATGGAAAATTCTTTATCGAAATATCTTTATAGACTATAGTCTAATCTCTACAGTTCACGGAAACCTATAGCGCTTGGTTATACGGGTAAAGCGAATCGTATTTAAGATAAAATTAATTTCATACGTGTATTACATTCAAGCTATGAATTGTTTAAAAATGGCCACTTTCAATTGTTTTTATGTTTTACAAGTGAAACATATTGACCAAAAATGTTCGAAATGTAGTTTTCTTCGCATTTGTTATGAACAAGTGTTTTTCTTCATTGTGAAGCGAACTACACGGTCAAAGATATTTAAGAAAGACTGCGAAAAAACACAATTTTGAACGTTATTTTATTTAAACAAAAGCCTTCTTGGATTCGGATTTACTCCAACACTTTCTACTTACACTTCTTGCATGCAGTGTTTACAAGTTCCATCAAAACAATTGCTATATTAAGACGATTCCCATTTAGGCAATGTAGATTATCAGTTTTACTTCACTAAATAAACAGATGGGCGTTGGCTTTGTTTATAAGTACATAGGTACATTATCATAAACAAGTGTGTTGGCCATCACGTTGCATGGTGCGGGATTCACGGGTAAATGGCCAACGGGCAACGGCGAGGCACGTTCGAGTGTCGACGCCGCCTAGACGCTATACTAGACGTCAATGACGACATACATATACTGAATACACTACCCATATTAACAATACTAACATGTATCTCTAACAACGTGATACTATATACATCAACTTTTATACATATATGAATGTTATCTATGCTCTCATAAATCATAATTAGTAACTAACAAACACCAAATCGCGGGCTATATGATAATGTTTTAATCTTATTTCTACCTTGATAAAAAATTTATCATATCATATACTTACACTTATATATAATACGTATATCTGTATTTCCCCTAATGGACTTATAAAACAATGTTAATATTTTCAACTATAAACTTAAACGAGAGAAAATACCTATGTAATTTTGAAAACTATTGGTGAATATTTATTGTTTTTAATTCTATAGCAATGTCCCAGTTCAAAATTTAAAGAGGGTAAAAGTACATAGGTATACATATAAAACCGAACGTTAAAAAACAATATTCCTGTTTATAAGTTATTTTTTCTAGCACCACAAATATTTATTAAAAATATGCTGAGTATATAGTTAGTTGTATGTTGTAATAATAATTATTGTAACAGGTATATAACATCATTTTTAACACTTGCTAAATATACATAAGATATAGTTAATGTTTACCTTTTAAATCTGTTCAAATGTGGACTATAGATATACTCAAAACTAATAAAAACTAGAAACTTTTGGACACCTCACTGCATAAAGATATGTAGGTACCTACTAAATAAATACTAGTGTCAAAATGGACCAATAAAAACTCAGCACCGCTTTTGTTTTAGAATTATGTGCTATACGTCAGAGATTTCCCGCAATAAACAATCATATCGTTCCAGTAACGTGCACAGAAATTCGTAAAAGGGTTTAATAATTTAAAATAAATACATCTAGTGAATAGTGAAACACCACCAATCGCGACGAGCAAGAGTAAATGTTAAAGAGAACAGGGAGGATTCACCGATGGGCTGGGTACGTCGAAGCCTAGGATGGTATTTATTATAATAAGACGAAATAATAAAAAGTTAAAACAAAATGTTTTCTTAACCCCTTAAATCCAGAATGATTTTGTGTTAGGTAAAGAGAAACGAGGCCCTACAGTTCATGGTGGAGTCCGAACCACATCTCGGGGATAATTTTATAATTAAAATTATTTCGCGGTAAACAGGGATTGAACTTGCTTCGCTAGGTATGCCAGTATGCAAGCTAGACGCGCTAAACCACTGAGCTGCCGTCCCCTAATATGGTATAATGTCATTAAAGCTGCCACTGAAGAGGTTCCACAAACACCGAAACACCTATGGGCACTACACTTTAATACTATTTATTCGGCGTTTCGTCATTGATGTTGACATCATCTGGAGGTGATTAAAGCTGTTTTAATTATCTCCAGATGATGTCAATATGATTGGTGAAAGTCGCGTTTGGTGATAATATTCTAGTGTATTTAAGTGTTTCGAACCTTGTGGGAACTACTTCAGAGGTAGCATCATGCCGAAAGTTCAAGCCTCTCTATATGGTCGACTGGCTAACTATATTTTGTATAAACAAGGATATTAAGGTCTCATTTTAATTACTTATAAAAAATGTTTGTTCTTATTTTAAGGTTTTTTAAATAAATATATTTTCATCAATATCGTTAAAAACGAATTCACTTTCTTTCACGTCAAATTCTTTTCAAAGTTTGCAATTAAGTAAAATATAGCATGTCATTTCTGACAAACGGAGGTTAATTTATTAGTTTCGGTGCTTACCTCTAGTGTTTTATGCAAAAGATAAATCTTGCCTTAAGCCTAATTAGATATTAGTGTATAGTTGTCTACAAAATTTAATGCAAATAAAAAAGACTATAAAAACAGACCATTAAAATATTAAAGTCGGTATTTCTATCTGCAGAGACGCACCAGTGTGGCAGAATGGACAAAATTCGCTGTGAGACTCAATTTTTGAGATATCGACTTGAATATTCTCAAATTTTTTCGGAATTGCCCACTGCCCTTTGCAGTAAAGAGCATTGTGGAGTTTTCAAGTGAATCAAAAAAGGCACTGGAAAATTCCGAGAGAAATTGAGAATATTCCCGGGATAATTCAAAATTCTTTTTGCCTCTCGCAATTTCTGTCCAAACTTCTTCTTTTTCGAGTAAAAAAATCGCAAAGTTCTAAAATTTTGATTTTTCCTCGCCGGTTACCTGAAAAAAATGACAATTTCAGAAAAAATGTTTCAAACAAAAGTAGTCTATTTTTAGTCAGACAATTAGAATTTGCAATAAAAAATAGGAGTTCCCTTTTAAAAATACGAATCTGGCCTTGAATGATCTTAACCCTTCCATGTAAACAATTTTTTTTAAAACCGCAGTGACTCCCTATTCCAGCCTCCTTCCCGAGTATTTCAAAAAAATAATTCAAGTCGACATCTCAAAAATTGGGCCTCAGAGCTAATTTTGCCAATTCTGCCACACTGTGAGACGGTCATACAGAGCCGTACTTCAAATTTTTTAGTGTTAGAATAAATAAAATAATTAAAGAGAGAATTAAAAATGGTGTTTTCGACAAAAATTTAATGACGTTTCTGGTAAATTAAAAAATCTTATTCTGTTTTGCGTTAATTTAGGATATCTTACGCATTGGTGAGCGCATTACCCGTTCTTCGCGATATTGATAAATAAATTCAAAGTACGGCTCTGCTTATTTGTTTCCTGTGTATGGCGTTCTAGTTAGGGGTAACAAATTTTAATCAAATGAAGCTTGTTTCCGATTATTTTTTATTTTAATTATGCCGGAACATACTATACCTGAGAAAAATGTTGTTCTACGTATTAAGTAATATATTATATTTATGATTTAACATTTTCTACCAAACTTGAACATGCCCCGCTCTCCCATCTAGACGTGGGCGGCACAGGTTTGAGGTTTTTTATATGCAGTAAATATATGAAGACAACATTGACATTAGTTTTTACAAATTATCGTAATAAAACATGGAATTGTTTTAAAATTCCAGACTTACTCTAAGATATGTAGGCCACAATCTAACTTAAATCTGCCTCTGACTATACGGATTTTTTTAGTAGGGCATAAAATTATCAAAAATAATGGGTATAACAAATACAACGGTACAGATCACAATTAATTGGGTACAAGCGCGAAATATATATTAATCTGCACTATGTGATTTTTAATCGAAATAGTGCGGATTAATATTTCGCTGCGGAAAATGCAAAACTTCTCCGACAAATGCAACAGAACGGAGCGAATAGCAATTATAGAATCAAAAATATCTGCCAAAAAACTCGGGAAGCCACTTAAAAATAGTCGCCGATTAGCACGATCGCAAGTCAATTTTTCAACCGTAAGGACTGAATAAATACGGCAATCGGAAACCCGTTCTATGTCTCTATGGCGAGGAGAAGGTCGGCAATGGCCGTACAACGTGAATCGCGAGGTGAAAACCGAAAATTGGGGCCGGCAGCAGCGAAGGCGAATCGTCATTTTTTGACAATTCGTGACAATTCGAAAAATGAAATTTTCGTCCATCTATTTATTTACAACAACAATTTTTTACTCACTTATATACCAGAGCTGGGTAAGCCCTGGTGAAAAAGTAATTAGCAATTACAATTCCTTTTTTTTCGTGTAATTGTAATTGTATTTAAGTACTTTTTTTTATTAAAGTAATTTGGAATTGTAATTGCAGGAAAATTTTTATAGGAATTGTAATTTGTAATTATATTATTTGAACTATCTAATTACAAATTACTTCTATAAGTACAATTACTTTTTTCAATTACAATTACTTTTTCCAATTACAATTACTTTAAGAACATGCATATGTGGTTTAACAAACAAGCACAGACTTGCAGTTCCGTCTCTGGAAATCGCATCATCCTATTTGTTTCTATTCCATTTGAAGAAAGCGTTGTGCCGCGTGAACATTAAGAAGTGATTTAGTGAAGCAACTTCGGAATTAACATAAAATAAGCACATTTTATTTTATTACAACTATTATTAATTTAGAAAATATGTTGTCTATACTCTATAGCATCAAGATTAATAGAAATATATATTATGTGTTACTGCTCTTATTTTGAGCTAAGAAAACTTCTGGTTCGGTTAGTCAGCCTTTCGGTCATACTTTTTTGATTCGTAATTTTTTTAATAATAATTATTGCTGTCCCAACATCTCATATTAGAGAAACCATTGTGCCCGTGGGAAAGAAAGTAAATGGTAATGTTTGTTTTTTACGTTTTAAGTCATTTTAGGTAAAAGAACAAAATGAATTTCGAACAAAAATTTTTTTGTCAGTTTGTCTGCTTGAGTGCCTGTCTGTCTACTAAGTGTCTAGGGAATTTTGTTACTACAATAACTTGAAATTGACTTTTATCAGAATTAAAACGGAAAAATAAACAACAAAAATGTTTTAATGTTTTTTCACGAATATAATAATGCTTTACCATTTTATAATATAAAATGAAGGAAAATCAAAAGCAACCGTTTTCGAGATATTGGTGTATCACTTCCTAAAACATGAAACTTTTATATATTCCTAAATAAAAGGCATTTTTCCTTTAAAATACGTTTATTTAGTAAACTATTTATATTTAATTTATTTTAATATTATTATAAAATTTATTTTAATTTTACCTACCTACTACTTTGTGAAATATACCAGACGACAGAGTACATTTTATAGTGAAACCCACGAAAAGTTGCAAACTGAATAATTTTTTTTAATGAGTTCCTGGAAATATATTATAGAATAATATCCTGAAAAGTTTACATTTCGCTCGGATGCAGAACATAAAAAAAGTATTTTTTTATTCAGTCATTTTTTCAAAATTTGGAAATTAAGTCAGGGTAGGAAAAAATAAAAAATACAGGTGGATAGACTACGTGTTTCTGAACAAAAGATGTCTTAATAACATGTATCGCTAAAGCCTTCCATGGCTTCCTGAAAAAAATAAATAAATAGTGAAGTAATTTTTTCACTCTGCGCGGCCAATCGCATGGTTAAATGTCTAAATGCATACTATGAAACCCATAAACATTAATAGCAGTTCTAACGAGTAAAATAAAGCCTTTCTCTCTTTCTGATTACACATTTTTAACATTTTTCTTATTGAATAGGAGGATAAATTAATAGTGAGTATGGAGGGAAAATATAATTATGAACGCATACACACACACCACACATAGCCTCTGAATCGCTTGCATGAAGTTTTACGTGCCTTTACTATTATGTATTTATTACAGGTACACCTATCCACATTTCAGATATATATACTATGGATTCCTTTTACATTTGTTAATGTATTCGAAAAGTTCCAGAATTTATATTCAAAACAATCAAAGATGTTTTCATAGTTATGAGGATAAGATCGTGAAAATCTACACATTCTAACTTTTGATTAAAATTTTTAACTTACCTTTTTGTCTGTTTAGTCACTATAATTTACTTTATCATAAAAGTAATTAGAAAAGTAATTAGAAAAGTAATTGCTAAGTTCATTTTTCATGTAATTGTAATTAAATGGATATAAATCCTTTTTTAAAGACATGTACTTTGTAATTGTAATTAGTTCCTTTTTAAAAAAAGTAATTTGTAATTGTAATTATTTTTAAATTACAAGTAATTACCCAGCTCTGTTATATACCACTAAGAATTTGGTAGAACTGCACATTCATTATAGATACTATCTAAACTTTCTTTGGAGAAAATATGGGTTTATAGAAATGATTTCACGAAAACTGTCGCAGCCTCCCGGACTACTAGAGCAAGGAATAAATAGTCAGAAAAATGATATCACGTTTTGCCCATGGTCGAAGTTTTTGCATTTGAGTGTACCAAGACGCTTATTTCTACATCCCACCGCGATGGTTTGTAAGTGGGAAAATCGTCTCCTACAAACAAAACAAAGTAAAAGCATCTAGGTATACCAATTTTGCAATTATTCGTACATGCGCAAAACATGATATTATTTATCTAACTATTTATTCCTTACCCTAGTGTTTACTGAGAGCTGCATGGTTAGCGCATAGGTACGCTGTCGTTTTTTTCTTTAATTTTGTAACGGTTAATATATTTTTTCACAAATTCTTTTCTATGATTTCTTTAGGTTAGGTTAGTAGGTTTTCAATGTGATATGTAATTGTTAATAATGATTAGCGCCGCAGACAGTATTAGCGTCGCAGACAAAGAAATGCGGTGGTGTCCCCCCGCCTTTTTTTCACGAAATAACACTAAGGCGCGTACATCATGCATGCGCACAAATAATTGCAAAATTGGTGTACGTAGACATGCTTGTGAACAAAGTCACGTGTTGCTTCTGATTGTTTATGAAGGTTTTCACTTAATAGATTTTTGTTTTTATCTATTTTGTGTTTCATCATGGCTTCTCAGAGTTTATCGAAACGAAGCGAAGAGCAGGGTCTCTGGGACTCAAGCGATGCAAGTTATATAATCCATCATTTTCCGTATCCTATTAATAGGTACCTATGCGCGGCGAGGATATTTCTAATTAATACACTTTAACATGACGAGAAGATAGCGGTTGAATTCCTTATGGGAGCGTGAGTAATACACTATAACTTAATCCTAGAGTTTAGACTATGTAAAATGACTTGCTTGCTTTCTTACTGCCGCACGACAAAATATGGCGTTTTAACAAATTTTTATGATACGTGGTATCAGCTTAAACTTGATGAGCCTACCCATAACGTCGATGAACGAAAATACGTTAAAGAAGTTAATGATCAAACGAAAATAGTAACCCCTTTCCCAGTTCATGCGATACGCCCATGTCTGTCATTTCTAACCTCTGACGGGTGTGAGTAGACAAACTGACAGCGACATCTGTCAAAATACAATAATGACGTTTAGGTGTTAAATAAAAATAGTGAGAAATGAATTAAATACTATTTAAATTCTAAATGATGACGATTAACGCAATATAATTAATTGTTTGTTATTAATTTGACATCAATGATTTCTTGACCATTATTTAATTGATATAAACTGTGCCTTTTTTAATATGTGATAACCTTATCCTCTAATGATAATTATGTTTCGACGAAATAAACATGTTAATAAAGCCAAGTTGGAACATAAATTATATCTGGTAAGTATTAGAAGCCATAAATATCGAAAATGAGTTATTTGTCATTTACTTTTTCAGGCACGAGAGAACCCCGAACCAGTTTTTGATATCTCGGATTGTTACCTGCGCGATGTTCCTAGTGGTATTTATTCCCTCTGTAGAGTGTTTTTAAAGGAGTCTTTACGACTAGAAAACAATTGTCTCTCGTCACTGTCTGGAGGGGGACAGTTGAAAGATTTACAACTCTTGAGAATTTTAAATATAAGTAGCAACTATTTTCAATCTCTGCCTGAAGATATTTACTTACTAAAGAATTTACAGGTAAGTTTCATTCCTTGTCATGAAGAATATTGGCTCATGTAGTGGAATCACAGTTAAATTCTTTACACAAAGTACCTATTTGAAAAAATGAATTTTTTCGTAATATTCTTATTTAGTTTAAGGTACTTTTACAGTCTAAATTACTACCGAACTTTCTTTTTAGGAGTGCTATGTAAACAACAATCAAATAAAAAAACTGCCAGAAAATATAACCAAACTAATAAATTTGAGGGTATTAGATGTGTCCAATAATGTTCTAAAGATGTTACCTGAGAGCATTGGAACTTTACAAAACTTAACTCAGTTAAACATTTGTGGAAATAATCGCCTAAAAAGTTTGCCAAGAAGCATTAGCAAATGTCAGAGGCTACAGTTCTTAGGATTAGATTCAGAACATTTCATTTATCCGCCCAGTATCGTTGCAGAATCTGGAACTGAGTCTATATTGAGATATATATGTGACGGTAAGTTTAATTTACTTATAGCAAACATTCTACTACATATTGCCACAAAATCAGTGCTTTGACTCTACGCCAGCTATTTAGCCCCGCCACTAAAAATAATATTAGACCATTTCTTTCACTTTTATTAGAAATTTATATCATCAAAATTAATTTTAAGTACCGTTGCCGGTAATAAATATAAGCAAAGAATGTAGATTCAATCTAATCCTACCAGCCACTTTTAACTTCTAACCTAATTGAGATATCGAGATAAACTTAAGACGCGAGAGGGAGACAGAGAGAGAGAGAGAGAGTTGGGAAAGATTTGGCAACGCCGCATATAATTGTTGACGCCAGCTGATCGACTCGGTAATGTCAATATATTTTTATAGCTACCTCCATTTGTGTAAGGCACATAAAAAATTTCCGCCAAAGGAGTCCGCGCGGCGGTATCATTGAATCGGTAAAGATGCCGCCTGCCCGCTTTGTAGGTGCCACATTTTTTATGTGCCTTAGAAATACGAAATCAACTATACCTCTTTTAATAAATTAATGGAAAAATATATTATTATATATATACGATAAATAATATCGGAATGAAAATTTGTAAATCTTCTACTTTCTTATAGGATACAGCATTTAAAATAAACGCAAAGTATTTTCAAATATCTGCGCCAAGTATTAGAAATAGTGCGACGTTGCCACGTCTACTACTCATGTCCTCCAGTCAATAATTTCAATAATTTTCGGGTCGCTGCCATTATGTTATTTTATGGTATCCACGTACTTTGTCAGGAATTAATTTCAATTTACCTCGTTTTTGAGATCATTTTTAAATAAGGATGAGACCTAAGAAGGAAATAGTGTCATGACATCAATTTAATTTGCATGGCGTCCATAAGCACAATATTAAATGTCGATAAAAACTGTGAACTTTGAACGAATTAATTTCAATTTGCCTCGTTTTTGAGATCATTCTCGAATAAAGATCAGCACTCTAATGTGAGATCTACTATAGTTCTAATTAAGCTAGTCGCTGCCATTACGTTATTTTATGGTATCCACATACTTTGTCGGGAATTAATTTCAATTTGCCTCGTTTTTGAGATCATTCTTAAATAAGGATGAGACGTAAGAGGGAAATAGTGTCATGACATCAATTTAATTCGCATGACGTCCATAAGCGCATTGTTAGATGTCGATAAAAACTGTGAACTTTGAGCGAATTAATTTCAATTTGCCTCGTTTTTGAGATCATTCTCGAATAAGGATCAGCACTCTAATGTGAGATCTACTATAGTTCTAATTAAGCTAGTGCTTTGAAATTTTGCACACGTGTGTAAGTCCGGTAACAATGCAATATGGTATATCTAATATCGTTCTAAATCCAATGTGGCGGATGTCCCAACATGATAGATTACCGTTTTCTTCACAACTCACTTGGTATGGGTATCAAATGAAAGGGTTTGGTAGTAAAATACAAAAATCTATGTGATGTCATTATAAATCCAAAGCAAAGGTGGACTAAAAAGAGTTTAATGAAATGTGTTTTAAAAAACTTAAAAAACAATGCTTTTAAAGTTATATAAATTATAGAGGCACGTATAATAAAAGTAGTCTGCTTCTTGGACTCCAACCCTTTTTAGTAAATCGTGAAAATAACCTAAAAAATGTAATTCTTGGCGCAGAACTCGTCTCGATATCTCAATTGGTTCAAACATTACGAATGGCTGGTGTAGGTTGAGGTTGAATCCACATTGTTCGCTTGTAATTAATTACTGATAATGATAATGAAATTAATGTTGGTAATGTACATTTCTAATAAAACTGTAAGAAATTATGCAATAGAGTCGGGTACAGTTTAAGCTGACTTGTGTCATGGCGACTAAAACGTCTGAACTAAGATTTTAGTTGATATGCATGAGAAATTTCAGTAGTTCTCAAACAGTTCTCTCTTGTAACAGCAATGATGTCGCTAAATAAGTATAAAAAGTTCCATCCAATGTTTATCATAATATCATTTTATATTAGCTCAAATTAACCCTATAGCATTAAATTGACAGTGGTAAGTTGGTAAACGAATAACTTCATGTCCATTCTCGTGCAGAAGTTCGTCAACAAAGTACATTGGTACCTTCTTATTATTCCGAGCAACATTTAACAAGTCCACTTTCAACGCTATGGAAGGAAAAGGAATATCATTTTCAGTTAACCATTCTGCAACTTCATGCTTTTTCCATTGACAAGATGGTTGTTTATTTTAATGTCGGGTGCGGTATGAAGCATTATCCATTACAATTAAACTTGGTTCTTCAAGATTTGGTAGTAATTGATGTATCCATTCCTCAAAATTGTCATAATTCATGTTATCATGATAATCCATACTTTTATTGGTGGTAGAAAAAAGTTAAGCTTGTTCCCAGAATAAAGCCATCTGATGTTCCAGCGTGCAAAATAATAAACCGTTTTCCTACAATTGTTTTTTTCTGATTGTCGCTTTTTGTTGATAAATCTTGCCATGATTTTCAAACACTTCCATTGGCAAAGAACCATGTTTCATCTATAAATACAATACAATGTTACTGCTATAGTTTTCCATATATTTTTTTTTAAATTGAACCCTTTGCTGAACTATCTGTATTTGTTCACATAAATATCGATGGTTACAATCTTTTTTATTCCTAAATCCACAAACTTTTAATAGTTTTAAGAAACCTACCTTACTTAAGTTTATGATTCCCTTATTTTTCAGTGTTTCTTCAACGTAGCTAGTGTAAAATGGGTTTTCGATTCAAAAAAATTATAAATTACATTCCCTATCTGCATTTTAACACCTTCACATACATCCAAAGTTTTTGGTTTCTTTCTAATTCTTTCTTTTTTGCCAAAAGTACATAATTTTTTTGTGCCTAATTCTGCCAATTGTACTCAGGCTTAGGTTTAAAGGTGCAGAAACTGATTCATGAATATGCTCAAGTGGTATCAAGGTTCCTTTGTTTTGCGCTTCTTTTATAAAATAATCCATTAAATTTAATACAAACTTTTTTTTACTGTTCATATAAGACGCCCACTTTAGTTGCCATATTTATCAAATATTTCTATTTTATTTTTATAATTTGATGTTTTCCCAAAACTAACGTTACATTCGCGACCTGGTAAATCACTAAATACTCTATTTATCTAAACAAGACGATCCACTTAGCGCTCGATCCAAATTATTGCTGATGGGAGCGTGTATTTATTGGTTAAAATATAGATAAACCACACCCATATCATCAGGTGATAGGAACGAGACATTAATAATGCTCCAGAAGCCCGACTTTGGCATACCGCGTCACCACAGAATTGTGGATTCAACTAGGTATTTATTTAATAAGAAATAAATACGAAAAGTTGAAGGTGTATTATGTATAATAAATAAAAAATATAGGCCGTATATATTCGCGTGACAATCGAATAAATAATCAAGTCGCACTAAAAGTAAGAAAGTCTATTTTATTAGAGATAAATAAAAATTTTAGAAGGAAAATTATTAACTCTTAATAGAGATTAATCATATAACGAAAAAAGTAGAAATGAGGATCGAACTCGTAACCACCCCATTTACATTTATTGCTGCTCGAGTATCTTACCGATTGAGCTACGCGATTCTATTCTAAAACGTGTAATATGTATGTACTAGAAAATTATAAGACTTAGTGGTTTGACATTTACCACACTATTTACCACTAAAAATAACTTAAATATTTCATATAAAGGCGTTTTTCATATTTAAAGTGGTGTTAGTTCACAGAAATAAATAATATTCGTCGTCAAATCACACAATTTGAGAATCTCTGAGCTTATGACTATGTTTCTCACTCCTCAGTGTACATTTCATATTTTTGTCTCAGAAGAAGTGGGAAAGAATCTTGTTAGACATACATTAACAATGTCTTTAGGCTATTGCTTTAAGTTTCTGTGCAAGAGATAGTGAAAACTTATGCGGAATATTAATTCATACATCGGTCATTTTTAACTAGACCTGACTCTATGTTGACTCCTTAAATGACAATATTAAGTTCCTATCACATGGGCGTTTTTATATTTAAATAACAATTCTATAAGTACTACAGTCATCACATTTTAATGACATTGTTCAAACTTTTGTCTTTAAAATGCAGAAGACATTTAATTGAATTGAAAAAAAATATATCAATCAGAAGCTGAGGAGTAGATAAAATTATAGACAGATGTCTTAAGTGCAATCCATAATTAATGAAAATGATCAAAGAAGATTAATTACTAGATATAGATGTCTTAAAGAGTATTTGAACCATTAAAAATGTTAGTGTTAAGATATCTTTAGAAATTATTCTTAAGACGCACTTTACTTAATTAATATTTATTCATTTCTTTGTAGATGTAGGTATTCCATATGAACCTTCTGAACTAGATGTAAGTCAGGTAGAAGAGTATCTAGAAACCGCAGATGCAACTGATCATTTTCAGGTATGAATATAGTTTGTTTTTGAAGGCTGTTAGCTCATACATTAGATTAATATTGTAGTGCTTTTAAGGGTGGTCATAGTTTTGACTGTTTCGGGTGATCGTTAGAAATCATAAGGTGTGGGATGGTTATAACCTAGTTATAATTATATTTTTCATTTCGCTGACTGTATAGTTGTTTGAGTGAAGTTTTTGTTCAGCAAAACTGTAACATCCACCAAATATTTAATGGTTGACTCAGTTTAAAAGTCAATAGTAGTAATAGTAGTACTAAACGTTTGAGGGCGAACAGAGATTTATTAGCAGATATTGGAATCCTTCAGCGATAACAGGGCCATACTCAGGGAACCGTAAATAAAGTACAGCCGAATATTATTTAAAAAGAATAATATATTCTATGAAAAATCGAAAAACGAAAATGACGGTTTTAACTAAGATCACACACATCGGATGAGCAAGTGGTAAAACATTATTTTTAGAACAAAAACAATTTTAGTAATTGGTTATTGATAGTGAAGAATTTTATGAAGTGCTAAATAGTGGGAAAAATACAGCATCAGGTGATAATAATAATAATGAACTCCTTTATTGCCCAACAGATTATGATAATATTAAAACGTTTGATGCCAAAAATTCATAAATTTTTAATCGAAAAATTAAATGTTTGCATATTCATGGGATACTTTCCTGAAGAGTGGAAATGTGTTACCATTGTCAACATTGCAAAACCTAATTTACCTAATTTACCATCCAAATTCTCAAACCAATAATATTATAGGAATTGTTTCCTATAATATCCTATAACTGCTGCATTATTTTTGGATATTCGTAAAGTATTTGATATATGACACATAAGGCTTATATTTAAATTGTACAAATTAGGGTGCCCACCTTATTTTCTTAAACAGTTTTCGGAAGGCAGGATGCTGAGATTAAAAATAAATAACTCATTATCGGAAGAATTTTCACCGCAATAAGGAGTATCTCAAGGATTACCACTGTCGCCATTTTTATGCAACCTCTACTGTCACAACATAATATACAGATTGACATAAACATCTTTTTGGAAGAAGTTCTTGCTATTGATTATTATGTGATCCCAGCTCTTTACAGGAGTCTTGTAGATAAAAATTCTTGGCTTTTCGACAAAGAGTCTGAATTCTCCGCATTAGTCTGTTGTGCTCTTCTGATTTCATTGCTTCATGCATCATGAGCTTTCAAGTTTTTTCTTGCTTCCAGTTCAGTTAAAGTTACAACAGTTACCCAAAGTCGTTTCACATTATGTTGCTGTTGCCGCTCATGTAATGTATTCTTTTAGGAAATTAATAAGGCTTTTGGATCTTCTTTATATAGTGGATTGACTTCACTTATGTATTTTCTGAATTTAATAGGAACACTGGTATTTGAAAATATACAGTATATCTACTTCTCCAATAAACAACTTTATGTAAGAAACAGGTATTGCGCGATAAGTGAGAGAGGAACACTTAATACAGAACATCTACTTTTTCAGCAAAGAAGTTTCTATAAGAAACAGACATATTATACAGTAGAGATTATTTAAAAAGTCCTCGACTGTAACAAAGAACGCTGCACCTTTGAATCATCTTTCTCCATTATAAACAAATCAAATCATGTGAGGGGCGTCCACTGAATTTTGTCTCTAATAGATTCTTGCTTTTTTGATTTACATGAAAACGGAGAATATCCTGTAGCTTTCTTTGTTGCAAGTTTTATTGCGGTCCAGAACTTTTTAAATAATCTCTACTACTAGTATAAGTGAGCGGGATACACACACACAGTTCTGTCTTCCTTCCGAATGTCTAATGCTCTCACTTACTATGTCTGCTTCTTACACAAAAGAGGGGTATTGATATGCTAGAAAAATTGACCTCAATTTCATCAAAAAACTACGTTAGTTAGCCGCTTTCTAAGTTTTTTACTATTTTTCTAGGGAAGCATAGACCGCATGCTGTTGTTTAATGGACATTTTATTAAAAGATGCCTTTTTCGGGCTTTCTCGCGACATTAACATGTAGAGCATATTTTTTTAGTATTTAGTCTTTTCTTCATTATTTTTATATGTTATCTGGAAGGTTAAGTACAAAATCTTGTTGCTAAAATAATATGCTCATTGGACGGATCTTAGCTTATCGATACCCCTCCATTGTTGTATAGAAAAGTAGATGTATTGCATAAACGGAGAGAAATACGAAAAGTGTCTGAATAAATTATGATTAAAAATGTTCACATAAATCCAATAATGCAAGATTTTACAAAAAATATCAATAAAATTTCATTTTATAGAAACGCAATAGATTGTTTATTATAAATAGCAACATCAATAAGAGAAAAATTAAAATTACAATTTTACAAAAAATATGTTTAATATATTGAAAAATAAAATATTAAATTAAGTATGACTCTGTTCACGCTGAAGTAAGGCCTTCTGCACATGGAGCTTCTCATTATAAATGCGTATTAGAAGAGACTTACGAAATAGATGGACTCTTCCATGTCTCTCACATTATTTTAAATGAACGACGGTATACGAAGACGCAGCGCCGCGATTTCGTCTTAGCATGCAAGGTGCAGTATGGCGGACTTACAGCACTGTCAGTCACTTAGCTATATGTACATGGCAAAGTGCATTTTTTGAATTATAGAATGGGTGATCAAACTGTGACATTTCGTATTTTCTTTCTGAATGACTGGACCCACAATTTCTTGAAATGTGTTTTCAGTTGTTCTATAGGACGTTTTGAATTTAGAGTCGTCTTCCAATAACTCCTTCGCAGCAATAAATAATCTGGTATTATTTCTGTGGATATAAGGATGTATCCAAAATCTCCTCTTTTTCTTTTTGTTATTATGGTGACATAAATACAAGAGAAAAAGTACCTCTTCGTCGCTAGGCATCTTTTCAACTGCTGTATTCAATTTTTATTAATGATGATACAATTCCCTTTCCTCTGACATACGCTCTGTGTACAGATCTTTAGGCGTATAGGAATCCACGCAGCAAGATGAGTCTTGTACGCATCTATGGCGAGAAAATCCATGTGCAGAAGGCCTAAGTTCCATTTATGTTTATTAGTGAAGGGAATGTAGGATGAAGTCAACTGAAAAACTAATTATTGTTATAATATGACCATCTTAAAGCAAAATATTAGTGAATTATTATTGTTTAGATGTTGCATTGTTAGCCTAATGTTAGAAATAGAGATATTGTTCCTGTTTATCATTCATACAAAGGATTCTAAAATGTGTACAATGCTTTCAGATGAATAAATAAATTATTAAAAGATGTGAGACACACTGAGGCAATTCGAAAATGATATACAATAAGATGAAAATGCTTGCTTTATTGTTTTAGAGTTTTTATTCTGGAAAGTTCCCTTTTTGTCTCTCATTGCATATACAGGGTGTCCCAGAACTATGGAGCAATGCTTCAGGATCATATTGTTTGGGTTAAAATAATACTAAAAGTACCTATAATTTTTTTTCCTGGGGCACTCCCTTTTGGAGCTATTCACTCTTAAAGGTTAAATATTGCCAAGGTTTTTTGCTGATAGCTTGGAAACTACTTTATTGATTATAATAAAATTCGGACAGTATAAAGACTAAGTAAGTATCTTTAATTTAGAACTATGGAGCCTTTCGTATCTAATCGAGGAAGCCAGAGGTGGAGCACCCTCAAGCTTTTATTCCTAAATTTTAGCACATTAATTTTTGAAACTTGCAGTAACATTTTTAAATTCCTGAAATAGTTGTCTTAAAAAAAAAGGATACTCTTGCTTGACATCAATAAAATGACTGGAAAATTTAGGGGTAAAATGTATTAGGGGTGTTCCAGTCCTGGCTTCCTAGACAAGATACAAAATTCTTCATTCTTCTAAATCAAGATACTTAAGTACTTAGTATTTATACTGTCCTAATTGTGTTACTATCTATAAAGTAGTTTCCAAACTATCAGCAAAAATCTTTTTAAAAATTTAACTTTTAAGGATGAATAGCTTCAAAAGGAGAGGTCCTAGGAATAATGTACGGGTACTTTTAGTATTATTTTGACTCAAATTATACACTTTTGTAGTATTACCCCATAGTCCTGGGACACCCTGTATTTTAATTTTGAGTTTGTTTACCAAAAACCATGTCCTGACTTGAGCTGAGGCATGGTGGAGAGTCTGCTTGCATGTTCTAGTGAGACTAGAGTAAATGAAGCAGGTTTCAAGGCAATTCGGGGTAAGCCAAATGTTGCTAGTCTCATGACATTGCCTAAAGAATTTATACAATCATTCATGTATATAACCTTTGGTGTGATTCTATCCTTCAAAGTAGTTTCTATAAACACCAAACATTTGAATGTTGTGTAAAGCTAATAAAGAACAACTAAGAATGTTCATATATTTACACTAAACTCCGCCATGGTTCCTCGAATCATGATCTACTAACCACTTTGAGACAGTCCCTCTAATTTTACCATCTCCGTTTGAATTAGAATTAGAATTTATTTAACCAATCTGTAACATTATGTACATTTCACACTTAAAGAAACAATGTTTATTTAAACTAATTCATACAAGTTGAAAACATAATTAATTTGTGTCTCGTTAGAGTAATAAAAAGTTAAAATAAAACACATTAAAAAGCATGAAACACAAATACACAAAAATATACATTAATAAAAGAATTTATAAGTACCTAGGTACATATAAAAAAAAAACGTCATGTAAAAACTCTTTTAATAAATTAAATATAACAGAATATACATGGGGAAAAAAAGAAAGATTTTATCTATTTTGGAATTCATCAACACTATAAAATGCTTTTGTTATTAAAAGTTTTTTCTTTTTTAAATAAGTTTGTCTCATAGTTTACACTGTTAAATCAAATAATGTAATTATAGTGCAGTGAATTTTGAAATGTCGCTGTTTTATGCTGATATAATTCCTCTTGCATGACAGCTGATACCGAAACAGTGGTATCATCTGCATACATCGTGATAACACCATTGTTACGATCTAAAAGTAAAGATCCAACCTTGTCTAGGGTATGAGGCCCCTAAGTATTACAAATCCTATTTAGTGAGTGTGAAAAGGGTGACAATAAATAGAGAAGCTGTAGGAGAAATATAATTTTATTAAATATTACGCAATACACAGGTACAATTCACGGTAATACAATTTAAGGCCAAAATGTGTACAAGAGACAGTAAATTGTCAGAAACTATACAGTAAAAGTATTTGTAGTTATTGAAAATTATGACTCGCTAGGAGAAAAAATCGTTATCTAAAAATTTATACAAAAGTAGCTTATCTTTTAAACCTCGGGATATCGCCAATATCAGTTGCTGTGGATCATAAGGTTCTGCGTGACGATGGAAAAGATACCAGGTTACCAGAAAACTTAAGGGAATCAGCTAGGTGTTCTCCATTTAAAGAAAATATGCTAACAAGTAGTCCAAAAATCTTAATCATACAACATGTGGCTCTCGACAAATATAGTTTCTGCTTTTTCAATGCTTCAGTTTTCACAATCTCATTTCCTAGCTATAGTTTTCTACTGTCCACTAGGCTTATTAAAGTCTGGAGTTGATCATGTGCACTTATACAACAAAAAGATTATTCACGCCAAACTTATATCATACCAAAAACGTGTACGATAAAATATACTTTATTAGTACAAAAACTAACCTCAAATCTAGCATATGTCTGAGTTAAAGTAGAGAAAAATTTACCACTTACCCAGAATATCTGGACGTTAATCACTTGTTAATTTCCGATTTAAAATCGATAAATTGAAATATAAATAAAAAATAACTTTATAAACAATTACTGGTGATCCTTAAGCCGTAAATTCCGATTCTATGATCGATTTGCCCAAGATGGCTATATGACTTAAATACACCAAAACAAGTGTTCACTATCAAATTTCTGGAACGAAAAAAGCTTGATTTCCCCCCGTCCGTGCTATTTATAATGACGAATATTGAGGAAAAACTATTTCCGGTGCGTGATTTACCATATTTTAATATCTACTCGTAAATGAGATTTTGTTGCCAACCTTCGGTTTGAAATAACCTTTATTATCGATGATTGGATTTGTGAAAACTAGGCATAAACACTGTAAATTCTAAAATAATTACTAAAATTAATACATTTAAATTTGTTTTACACTTTAGAAGAGAATTATGCATTTATTTGAACATTTATTAAAAATTTATTTTTATGTATGTTAGATACTAGTGCCATCATCTGTTGACCGCTAATCCAACCACAAACAGTTCTCAATTGAAACCAAGTCCGTTGTTGATTTTATGTTTTTATAATGGAGATATGTCCCTTCGAGATGTATAGGCGGATGTCCCATAAGATTAATTCCCTTGGCGATCATTGAATGTTAACGACACATAGGTCATCACACCATATTGAATATAATTTGGCAGGTCGTTAATGTATATCAAAAATATCAGATGGCTTAATATTGAGCCTTGGAGAACCCCCACATCATGAAATTCGATTGAAATTTATTATAAGTTACTACTAATTTCCGATTTTCCATGTAGGAGTTAATGCAATTTAGAAATCATCCTCGTATATCGATAGTTTCTAATTTTTTGGATAATATATTTCTGCCCACATAATCGATAAATGGAAAAACAGTGATACCACATATTTACCCTCATCACACTTTCATAGATATATTTTAAAAAATGTGCAGATGCCGGTTCCTTTGATTTTCTTGCTCTAAATGCATGTCGGTCACTATTTAATTTTTTTCAAGTAATGATATCATACAGTCATAATTAATTTTCTTTAATATTTATGAGAACACACTTAGGAGGGAAACCTGCCGGTAATTTTCAACATAATTTTTACAACCTGCTTTATGGACGGGGATTCTGGACGCTATTTTAAGGAAATCAGGAAATTCTTCGTTAACAAATGACATATTTATTGATTGGCACATTGTAGCAATTGCACGATAACTCCAAGTTAAATGAACGAGATCAGTACTAAAGGATCAAAGGTTTTATGCCGGTTGTCTTCTCTCTTTAATTGCCTACTCTTGTGGTGCACATTGGCGATGACGATTAAAAAACTCAACGCTCTGAAACACAAATTTATGCACCTCATTCATGGCGGAGTCCTCACTCAGAGATCTCTATAAATGCTGCAGTGATATAACTCGATTAACTGACTACATCAGATTAGTCTAAGACATTTTATCAATTTAAACTTGGTGGCAGCCCTCTAACAAACATCACATGCATCAAAGAACATTATGCATTTAGGATAAAACACAACCAGGCCACCTCAATGGTCATTTATGCCTCAACCCAAGTCAGGACTCGGCTAAACATTTTTAATAAACTTAATAGCAGTTTTCAAAATGCTAACTTAATGCATGGCTAGATCCCATTCTATCAAACTATCAGCCAAATCCATGTATGCGCATTTTAGAATCACTAAACATTCCTAATACCCAAAAGACATAAGTGTACAAAATACATTTCATTACTAATTTAGTTTTTATTTCTTTTTAGGCAAGAATATGGGAGCTAGAAAAAATTAAGGCATGTTTATTTTTTTTCACCGCTTAAATGTAATTATAAAGTGCTTGAAACTGTTGCTTCTTATATTGATTTTTTTCATCATACATTCGTCATAAGTAGATAGCCACTCGTTTAAAACACGCCTTGTCTTATCTTGAACTAGTATATCTGTTCAGAATTTTAATTTAGATCAATTTAGAAATAAAAAAATGTAATTTTGCTTGTAATTACTCAGTCAAATTTAAACTTGTTTCATGAAGTTCTTAGTTCTGCACGTTATTATTTACGAATGTCACAACTACATACAGGGCCTGTTTTGAATTGGCCATCGTATATATAGTTTATATATGTACGTTATTTTTCGTGACTTATAGCACTTTAAATATTTTCCACAGAACATCTCTCAGTTAGTTGGTACACTAGCAACTTGCGTTACCAATATATGGACAGTACTATTGATTGAGCGAACTTTAATCCACACTTTATTCACAGTAGTAGTGCAGTAGGTTATTCTCACTGAATGCAATTTGATCATGAATAAGTTTTTGCGATAGAATATACATTTATTGAATATCAGCCCTCTAATGTTAATAATTCTTCAAATAACTAATTTGCAGAATTTTCTCCACTAGTGCAGTTTGTAATGATGTACTAAACTAGAATTAAAATTTGATTGGTCTTAGTCCAGCTGGGTAGAAATGGGGGCCTGTGGCCATTACAACTTTTGCCATGAGCTGAGGCAGGGTGGACCCCACTAATAGTAAAAACAAAACGGTTTTAATTTTTTTCTAATAGTGCCAATAGAAAGAGCACATTTTTTACATATTAAACTACAGATATTATAGTATGTTACATAACAATAGTTATAAACAATGAAATATTTTAGGTATTTATGACAATTTATTTAAAATACACTCCCATCGGACGGTTGCCGATTGCGCTCCCGTCAGGGGGTATGTAAGAAGAGACTATTTATTCCGTGCTATAGCGGTGACTGTCAGCTGATGGTTGGCACATGTACATTGTTGTCGCTTGGGGTACAAGAGTTCCTGGGTTCAACTCCTAGATCCACTGAACTTTTTTTTTAAATTTTGTAACGATTGATGCAGAGGCGGCTCGTGATATTGTCTGCAGAGGAGGCTTGATATTCTGAAAGACAACTGATGTGCAATATGACTACAATTTGTACATTTCCCCACCACCCCTGAGGTATTACAACGGCACGTTACATTTTTTTGCCGTGGGTTGTTCGCCAGGATACCGATTCACGACTTGAGAGAATAGAACTAATAAAAGAATAGAATGAAAAGGAAATAGAAAATATGATGAGATGAAAAAATCATTCTCATGAAATTCTCGTTCCTACGACTCGAGTATCGGTATCCAAAGGAGTCCTACTATCCCACTTGTAATTAAATTATATAACTTTTAATAAAAATAAAAATAGTTTTGGTAAAAAGATATTTCCTAAAAAATAAATAACAAATAAATATTTTTTCTAAAATAACAACTACCTATATTAATCTCTGCTTTAAAGCCTGAATATTTTTATAAATGAGTGGTAACCTGCGATTTTTGGAACTAGCAAAATGGTTGATTATTTCATCATAAAATGAATCGCGTTTCCTCAATTCTGACAAAAAACGTTTTTCTATTGAAATAAGCGATACATTTGAAAGGCGGTCTTGACTCATTTTGTTTCTAGTAAAAATGTTTTTATGCGTTTAAGTGCTGAAAATGATCATTCTACAGAAGCTTACCGGAATTGTCTCAAAAAATAGTGGCGTTATTCAAAAAGTTCTCTAATTTTGGGTCATAAGTTTTTAAAAAATCTACCAGCTCTTTGAGATTTCCTTTATTGCATGATTCTCGTTTTTCGTCACGTCCTCGGAAAGAATTTTCTTGTGAAGATAACTATATAACGGCATCTATTAACCTCTTTAATATTTCCCTATTCTCACGGACCTTTTCGTTAACATTTTCTATTTCTCTCTTATGTGCAGAATCTAAGAAATTTACAATATTTTGTTTACCAAACATTTCGAATTTAATGCAAGATGAAATATACTCCTGGGATTTTTCGTGCCTTTCTAAACCTCGCGACAAATTTTGCAAATTATTAAAGCCGGCCCTGCCCCAAATTGAGGGTTGATCATTAGTAAATAATAAACATCTCCAACAATATAATTTGTTTCTAACTGTTGATGCCGTTAACCACTCGACTTTTTTATAATTGTTATCACAAAACCCTCTGTTTTGTTTACCACTTTTAAAAACTAACGAAAGCATTGCTGGTGTAGGCCTGGCATTTCTTTTAATTCTTACCTTTTCGTCATAAATAAGAGTAGTAAATCCATTTAATAACAAATAATCCACCACGTCTGGACAACAAGACATGTTGTTGGGAATATTTTCACCTAGAGCACTTATTTCTAGCCCGTCTATCAAATGTTTTATGTATTTATACGTCAAGTTGTTCTTACCGGCTAAACGCAACTGTCAGACATCAGTTCGTTTTCTTTGTGAATCACCTGACTCTTGAATGACCTGTGCACATGCGCTATAAAGAACTGAGATCTGGAGGCTAGCCTCATACTTGGCTATTCCAAGTGTTGCTATTTTACACAGCGCAAAGAAATTCAAGGTCATTCATGTTATAAGTAAATGCGGTAAAGTTGGAAGCTATTTCGTATTAGCCTCCAGCGAACCGCAGTGTTCATTCAGTAAAAGACCGGCCGACCGGGAAATATGCATACAAAAACTATCCGGACTGTAACGTTATAGGTATGTTTGTGGAAAGGAAATGCAAAAATGTTATATATAAACTGAAAATTAATTAATGAATAATAAACAATAAAAAATATTGAAAATTGAGATATACCTAATAGAAATTTCTTAAGATATTACTTTTGAGGATATGGTGGTTCTTCCAAGGGGAGGCTCAGCCTCCCCTGCCTCCCCTGACGAGCCGCCACTGGATTGATGTATTTTTTCACAAATTCGGGTTTGAGTTGACAGCAGAACTAATGTTTTCCTTCTTTTTCCTACAATAATTTCATTCTTTCAGGTGATTTCTTTAGATTAGGTTAGCTTGTTTTTTATTTTGCTATCTAATTGTTAATAATTATCAGCGCCACAGGCAGTATTAACGTCGCAGACGAAGAAAGGGGGTGCGAGATATCCCCCCCGCCTTTTTTCCACAAAATAACCCAAAATATTTCAATTTCTCGACTTGCCCTGTCCTCAGGGGGTAAAAGTATGTAACAAGAGAGAAGTTGATATCCGAGAAGGGCGAGGAACGTTTGCGCCGCTTTTGCAATTGAACATAAATTGCTAAAACGGCGCAAATGCTCCTTGCCCTTCTCAGATACCACCTACTGACTTTCAACGGGCGACCTTGACCTACCTCAAAATTTTGCAAACAAGACATTGTTCCGCTTCCAATATTACTTATATTCCACCAAACACTAACAGTTCCCACTCAAACATCTGATTGAAGTCAAGATTATAATTTTATAAACTAACGGGCGTAACGGGACCGCCACGATGTCGCATTAAGAACGACGTTACTTACCTGATAGGAGGTCAATCGGCAACCGTCTGACGGGAGTGTAGACACAGCAAAAAATAAATACAATCATTTCAATTAATTGAAATTAAATGTTCAAATTATCTGCCATGAACTTCTTGGCAATATTCCAGACGAAATACAAATTCATATAAAACATTATGAAGGATTTCTAGTCGGATTAATCCCATTTTCTACCAAATTCTGCCCTTTAATTCATCAATCTATGGGGTCTATTTAGATATAATCTGGATTTGAGGTAACCCCACAAGAAATAATCTAGAGGGGTCAGATCGGGAGATCTATTAGTCAACTCTATCAATCCCCACCTACCAATGAAATTTTTTTTAACACGAGTAGATAGAGAAATGCATTTAAATATCAAGCTTATATGAACAATGTTTTCTCTACTAGATGGATTGGTAGATGGGGACTAACAGAGTGACCAGCCAGATCTCCTGATCTAACCCGTTGTGTTTTATTATGTTTGCGTCATTGCAAAGTTACTTCACGCACGATGCCTCAGTATCTGCTTGATCTCATGACTCATGATTGGCATGATCGACTATCTGAAAATACCAATCTGGAGTCGATATATTCCATATGAACAAAAAGGGTGCAGTGAATGAGAATATATCACAGTACTAAAACAGACTTTCAACCATCAAATGAGATTATTTGGTTAGTACATCATATTAACAATTTGAATTTAAAAAAAAAATGCACTGCGTGTTTGAGAAAAAAAAAATGCTATTCCTTGTTTTTTTGATATGATAGTTGTACTCAACTTTTTACATTCTGTTTAGCACTTCTTATTTATTATTTCCAAAAAACAAATGAATGAAATTTATTAAGGATATTTTATTTCTATTTCTCAGGGAAAAATTTTAACCACAAAATTATTTTTTTATGGCTATATTTTTGACTCGCTTTTTGAACATCAGAGAGTGGGCTATTTCAGTCAGAATTTTACGTTAGTGGCAAGTACGCTTTGAACTAAATCAAATGTCGCATTATATATTTACATTGTAAATTACCAGACTTCTGACTTTATGTCTGGCAACACTGATTTCACATCAAGACAATGTTCTTTATGCTTCCCATGTAATGAACAGTAATAATTTGGAGCAAGATTTTAATTGAGATTGTTTAAAACTAGAAATCATGTCACAAGTTTTAAGGACACACTCTTTATAAGTACACAAATTGACATGTAAGTCCAAAAAATTTTGTAACCAAATTTCTAATTCTAGTAGACGACTACTGATGTCCATATGTAAAACTTTATAGTACATATTCTGAACAGTTATTATAATATATGAGCACGTCCAAACTTTCCCCGACACGAGCTAGTTCCCTCCTTTACAAAAATGACATTAGTCCGTTTCACAAAAAAAATGAGGTTATAAAAAATTCTCATTAGTTTGTTTTTTCTATATTAAATATTAAACGTATATATACTTGAATTAATTACAAAAACTAGATATATTCTGGAATGTCTTCCACTTACAATCTCATTTTTGACTAATATTGTTTTTGTAAAAATTTCCCGTATCAAACATCTTTCTTTTCCGACCATTTTTATCGTAATTAGTACTTACTTATTGTAGCAGCAAAAAGTGCAAGAATTCTTGGAAATTGAAAAGCAAAACGAGTTGTTGCAAAAACAAGAAATAGAACTAGCAAATGCTTCAAAAGCAAATAGAGAGAAGGTATTCATTTTCTTTTTATTTATTTCACCATTCTTTTAATTACTTATTCAAACCGACTCTAAAGCTTCATGTTCATTAGAATTCCTTACCCAAATTCACGGTAGGAAACTAACAAACAAGTTATATTCAGAGTTAGCTAACATATAACAAAGGCAGTTGAACTTTGAGAGAACATCAGGTTTTAGGAGAGGGTCCACTTTCCCTTTTTTTATTTTTTATTTGCATCGTAAGTATATTTCACTAATATTTAACATTGTACTGAATTTTTGGTGTAGTATCAAACATCACCTGTAACTATAATCAATTATTTAAGTATTGTTAGATGTAACTGTATAAATCGTAATCCCTTCTTTATTTTTTTTTTATTTTTTATTATTATGGAGGGAATTTTGTAATGAGTAGCATTGTTTATGTTTTAGTTATTAGCAGCTTTAGCAGAACAACAAACCCAATTCGATTATGATTTAAGTAAATTACAGCAAGAAAAGGAATATGAACGGTTCAGGTTGATTGAGCAATTACAAGAGGGTATGTTTTGTTAGGTAGATAAATTTTATTTATATATTTTTATGTACACTTTAGCTGAAAACAATGCCGATATCTCTATCAAACAATTGTTGGCATTGAGTAGCGAACCCCTTGGTCAATTATTGGAACAGGAAAGACAAGAGGAAGAAAGACTACTAGCTGCTGTAAATCGTTATAATGAGACTTTAAGGAGAGATGATATTTTAGTAGCTATGCAGGATATTTTAGGTCAGGAAGCTGAGAAGTTCAGGGAGTTCAATGAAAGCCGTATCGAAACTTCAAGGAGTATATTAGAGCAGTAAGTAAAATTCTAATTCTGTGTGATAGTGTATAAGAAAATACGCAAATGAGACATGATTGTGTAGATTCATCTAAATGTGTAACATTTGGTCTTGTTTAAGAAACTTTATATTTTGCAGGGAAGTAAAAACTGATTCTAGATTGTTAGAAGTGTTGCAAGACCACGAGGAACATAAGGCTGAATTAGTGAATACTCTTAAGGAGGATAGCGATTTGCAGAGGGTTGCCGTCGGCGCTTTGCTTGAAAGAGGTGACGCCAGAAGTTGGGGACTCTTGCAGCAAGTAAGGCTTGTCGAATCGCAACTAGCAGCTTTGACTCATATAGAGATTGATAGGCAAAAACTTCAAATGGACGAACAAATGGTAAAAATGAAAATTTGCAATATACATTTTTTACCTGGTTGAATTTCAGAATGACTTGGCCGAGAAGAGGATCAACCTGTCAATATTACTCATAGGTCTACTAGAACAGCAAAAAGAGAGGCGGTCACAGTTGTTGAGTACCTTACAAATAATGGAGGATCACAATAACAGCATTGAAGATTTCTGGCTAAAGCAGTATCAGAGGTTACTTGACAAGTACGTATAATAAAGTTTGTCCTTTTAGATAAGAGTATAACGCCAGTAAAACTAAGCCAGATTCTCACCTCCTAATGCCTTATTATGGTGTTTTCCAGGTTACCGAAGGGCTTATCACAAGCACAAAAAAATATAGATCCTGCCTTAGCTCAGGCTTTACTGGTGAATGGTGTCATCCATTGTTTGCCATTCTTAGCCAAACTTACGCAGGGCCAATGTAAATATACACACTTACATTAACTTTTTTCTGTTTTAATCCTTTTATTTTCTATTTTAGGTGATACTAGGAATATAACGGAAGCAGACTTGAATGAAGCCGGAGTCTTCAATCGAATTGACCGAAATCATATTCTTGATGCATTCCAAATGTACGAAAAAGAAAAATTACTTTCAAGCGATTATTGTACTGCTTCGGCTCCACCATTACCCGTGGAAGAAGCTAGTGCCCCTCCTCCACCCAATTTGACAACTATAAACACCTCAGAGTGTGTGATATGCTTAGAAATAGAGGTATTTATTTTCAGCTCCTTTGGATTGTGCAAAGAAGTATTGATTTACATGATAAAATTAATAGCATTTTAAAGCAAAAAAAATGTTATGAATATTACTTAAAATATTTACAGGAGAGTCATCCTGCACATTTAAATCCTAAGCTTCGTTTTTCCACCGATACTCTATACGAAAATGTCTATTTAATCAAGTTGTCTGCCAACTTGCCCGTGTATTCAAGCATAAAAACCAATTTTATATCAACAATTTAGCAACAGCCCATAAGCATGACATGTTTACGGTGGCAAGGGGGTTCATCAGAGCATTATAAAATTTCACATGGAGGTTGAGAGGGGATCCATCTCATATGTCACATGACAGAAGTCGATCGAGTATCAGTCATGAAATCACAAATGAAATTTCATAATTTAAAATTTAAAAAGCAGTGTGCACTGTGCAGGATGACTCACTATCATATTGGCAACAATTCCTTGTTAATTTTCTATTTTCTTTTGTAGTGTCAAATAGTTTTTGTGCCATGTGGACATTTATGCTGCTGCTTCCAGTGTTCAACATCAGTGAATGAATGTCCACTATGCAGATCAGACATTGAACGGAAGATTAGGATATATCTTTCATGAGACTAAGTGGAATGATATTCCTGGAATATTCATAATTCAGTGTGATATTATTTTTTTATAAATCGTTGGGACTACCCCATAATCTTTATAATATATGCTGTTTCTATAGTCGTAACATATAAAGTTAAAATAAAATTTACATGATTTATAAATTGGTACAGTTCAACAAACCGTGGACGTCTTGCTTAGGGTAGGCTGCTCAATAAAATGCACATGTTTTGCACTCGTGTACATTGGCATGTTCACTGTGTTGGCTCCAGATATTCTTTATTACTCTTACGATCAGAGACGATGCACGTATCTGTTGACTGTACTTAGTGTGTCCTCTTTTGCATTTCAACAAAAAAACCACATTAAAACTTAAAATTCAAGGTCAATTTACTTAATGACAACTAGATTTCAGCATTAAATTTGTTATTAATTATAATTTGTCCAATGATTTTTTGCGTGTGTATGAATAAAGTAGCTATGACCTGCGTATTGTTCTTGTTGCTGTCTGCCATAACTTTTATTTTGTACGTATGTCTAGTAGAGCTGCGACATCCATTATGCCTAACCCGGTTAAGACAGCGGTATCAGAATACACGTCTTAATGTTAATATGGCATGTGTTTTGTTATATGACTCGGTGACATCATAACATGTTTGCAATTCTTGTTTTTCTTTAGCCATATTTATCGTGTTTTCTGCGTTTTTCGTATAAAAGTATCTGTATAATCATTCTTTGCGTACGAATTTTCGTTTATTTGAAATTTTTTGCGCGCGGCCAATGGAAAAAGTTAAATTGTTCAAAAACCTAACAAGCTAGGAAGAAAATTCAAAATGGTTCTAAAGGGGATATAAAATACTCTCTTGTGTTTCCATTTTTGATGGCTATAGATATCTATTATTAGTATATAAAAATAACAATATAATATAGTGATTTTTTGCACTTTTAACTATTCACAGGCCCATAAAAAATAACTGACTTTAATATAAGTTATAAATGCATTGTTTTTTAGTTCAAGGTAGTACTTCAATGCAGAAAACGTTAGGAATAAAAATATTCACATTTACAAATTTACCAGCATATTGAAGTTAGCCAAATTTTGGCCAATTTTTTATTGTTTCTTAAAAATAAAAAAAAGACCCAAACATCTTGAAAATTTAACTCAGTTTTTTTTCCAGTTTATGTATTATATAATTAGTGTTTCTAATCATTTAATAGTTAAAAAATTACATAAAAAAAAATATCATAAAATTGAATATGCAGCCTTTTTTGAATTTTTTTTGGCCAACTTCTTCAACATGCTGGTAAATTTGTAAATGTGAATATTTTTATTCCTAACTTTTTCTGGATTGAAGTACTACCTTAAACTAAAAGATAATGCATTTATAACTTATATTAAAGTCAGTTATTTTGTATGGGTCTGTGAATAGATATATTGCGCAAAAAATCAAAAGGTGACTATATTATTTTGTAATTTCTATACACTAATAGATATCAATTGCCATCAAAAATGAAAACGAGAGTATTTTATATCACCTTTAGTACCCATTTTGATTATTCGTCCTAGCTTGTTTGGTTTTCGAGCAATTCAACTTTTTCTGTAGGCCACGTGCAAGAAATTTCAAAGAAACGAGGATTCGTACGCATTAAAATTACAAATTATGCAATTTTTTTCAATATCGAGTTTCTCGAAAATCATGGCATATACAAGAACATTACAACAGGGACTTTTTTTAGGAAATTAGTCCAGCTTTCTTTTTTATAATAAGCAATATTTTTATATCTTAAACGGTTAACGAGTTATCAGTAAAATAAGGCTTTTTTCATCGAAGGGGAGGTTTTCTGGGTTTTCTGCGCAGCATCCCCAGAACTGATTTTTGTGGTTTTGTGATGTTTAATCCTTCCACAACAATTACTGAAGGAAAATCACAGATAACATTTTTTGTGAGCTTCTGGTGTATTTCTTACTTTACCGACTGGACTACAAAGCTAATAAAGATATACTTCAATAATTATGATAATAGCTGTCATTTATAATAATAAACTCATGCCCGGTTTATTGAATTTTTTATATAATTGTTGCACATTGTATGGGGTACACTTCTCAGCGTCTTTGTAAAAGTTAGTTTTAAGATTTTCCTTTTATTTAAAAAATAACTTTTCTGTTTACTGATCGCTTTTGTTAAAAAACAATAGGGTTCTTCCTCTAGCCAACCCTAACTTATTGTCCAAATTCCAATACAGTCGGGCTTTTCGTTCTTAAGTTATCATGCTTACAAGAAACATGACAGACGGACGGAAATTATCGAAAATACTTTAGAATCCAATCACTGACGCAACAATATGAAATGCTTGTCTATGAGAGATATTTACGGTTTAGGAAATGTACCGATCAAATGCAATATACCGTAGATTTTCATAGCTACGAAGAATATAGCAAGATTTGCCAAATCACAGGAACATACTTTTCTTGAAATGCAATTAGAGGATGCCATAAATAAATAGCATTGTTAAAGAAATTAAACTGTAAGGAAGAGTGTATGGATTTTACTTAGGTCCTATAGAGTTGTCTGTACATTCTTCTGAAACGATTAATTCTTACTTATATTAGTTGTTGACCATAATATTGAAACTGCACATTAAATCAGAACACATATATTGTAATATTCATTCATTGAAATGCAAATACTATTCATTCTCTCTCAAGTTCTCTCACTATTGACACCTTTGTTATAAGTGTGTGGCCAAATTGCTTGCGAATAGGCACTGAGTGGCACAATACCTTCAAAACCCACAGTACATAGTGTGGCACAGTGTAGAATATAATTCGCTCTGTTTAGCTACTTCTCAGTCGATCTGTTTTCAATGCGTCACACAGAAACATACATTTTAATGTCAGAAATTTAAAGCAGACATATCTAACAAGTCTAAAAAGATCAAAAGTATTCAAATTGAATTTGTGTTGATAAAAACAGAAGACATGACCGGATGTTTCCATAAATCTGGGTATAAAATGTTTAATAGTATATTACATACCGAGGTGGAAGGAGTTTCATTGTTGTTGAGAGATAAGATAGTTGACCAAGGCGCGAAGCGGCGAGATCAACTAATTCTCGAGAATGCAATGAAACTTTTCACTAAGGTATACTATTTTATTCACGATCATCCAACCATTGAATCTTAATGAACAAGAACCCAATAAACTGTTTAAAATTCTTATGTCAAAGAACAAATGTTAAAGCGATGTTGCCTCCTTTTTAATATATACCGGTAAGAAAGTGGCCACTTTCCAACCTGCAATATCACTTTCCAACATGGAATGTCATATTTCAGATTCATTCGTCGCATGAAGTTGAAATGTCATACTTTCCTACTTTTGACATTTCTGTATGATTGTGAATAAAGAATAGTGTATTCTATGACAAGTTATGGAATATGCCATTCCAAACGTGTTGTAGACTGTACTTTCTCTAACAACATTTTAGAAATTATACAAAAAAACTTTAAAACTGTTCAAAATGTCAAATGCAAAGCTACCTTTTGTTCGACGTAACCATAGCAACCGAACCACTAATAGCTTCTGATTCGTCGAAAGCCGTGCGGTATTATATCATAACAGTGTTGGAATGATACTTGTTCCGACACAATTTTTAGTTGTGGAATTTGTAATTTCTGAAATGGCGTTAGAGAAAGATATTTCCATAATATAGCATTATTTTATAGACTGAAATCAGCGCAGTGATAAATTCAACCATCCAACCATTGAATCTTTGCACAGCTTTGCTCAGCACTATTTCGCAAGCATACACTAGGCAGGTTCCATCATAATGGGAAAAATTTGATGAATTTCATAACAAAATCAGAATCACTTGATGTAATTCTCTATTTGCTATAAATTTTGAAAAAATTCAAAGGCAATAAATGTTACCTAATAATATTATTTTTATTCTATCAAAGGTATAATGTATATAAAATGTAGAATTTTTATTTATTTTGTGCAGTTTTCATATTAGTATGATATACGTACTGGCAACTTTTCGGACTTATATTTAAATTTTAAGTAAAATAATCAGATTTTAAAAATAATATATAATTAAGAGTTTAAGTGCCATTACAAAAGACATAATATCAACATTGTTATGGTAAAAAGCTACATGCACACATTTTTATTTTGAAAAACACTGTTTTGATCAGTTGAACCTTTACTTATAGAGTAAAGATCCCTGAGCCGCCAGATCTACGTCATTTTAGAAGAGCTAATATTTTGGCAATAAATAGTGTGATATGTAGTTAAGAATGTATGCATATTTGCTAGCTTGAAAGCGGGGCCCATTTACAGATAACAGATTCAAAAAGTACAAAAAAAATCTTACTAACCTACGTTAAAGTATGATAGTTTTCATATATGTTTAACAGAATACTGTTAAAAACCAACATTCATTATTGCCAGACACTTTCCGTGGGCCCTAACTTCCACCAGACGCTTTCAAGCTCGAAAAAAACCCAACCTAACCTAATATAACTGTGGAACCATATCTACTACCAACTATGTAAAAAACGAAATAAAACAAAAAATTGATTATGTTAGATTAGGTTGCGTTTTTTTTTAAGCTTCAAAGTGTGTGGAAGTTAAGGCCCATGGAAAGAGTCTGGCAATAGTGAATGTTGGTTTTTAACAGTATTCTGTCAAACGTGTATGAAAAGGAGCTATCGCACTTTAAAGTAGGTTAGTTTTTCAAACTAGTAAATAGGCATACGTTCTTAACTCCATATCACACTATTTATTGTCAAAATATTAGATTTGCTAAAATGACGTAGGTATGGCAGCTCTGGGATCGTACTCTATTAGTAAAAATCCATTATTCCTATTGCTGGATGAGCAAATAAAGTCTTTTGTTTCTATAAACAACATTTTTCTTCAAACGTCAGAAAAACATAGCATTTCTTAACTCATCATGATATTAAAATTCGATTTGACATTTTAGACGGCTGTGCATTGCCATTAGCAGCGGAGGTAAAAGCGCTTCTTCTGACGCTTTCTTCTTCTTTGTATATAAATATTTATCTTAATGAGCACCAAAATACCTTAATTCGAAACGTCCTATGCCGCCAAAAATTAAATCTGCACATTTTGTTATTCTAATAAGGATACATATATTTTTCCAAGTTTTCATTGACATTTTTTGGATTGCGCGGGTACTTCTAGGGGAGAGTAAGGTGCATTTTCAACATAATTTTGTTTAGGGGGCCAGACACATTTTCTCCAGATTAAAAAAAATATATTTTTTTTAGATATTTGCACTTAATAAAATCTAAATAACCCCAAATCTAACTATGAACTTTCTCTAAACAATTTAAATAACATATTGTTTATGGACTCTGTTAGGTAAAAGATTATATTATGCTGTTCGTGATTGTTCGAATCAGTCCGAATTTTAGTATAATTTGAACTAGTTGATGCCACATGCCGAAAATAGCTGAATAACTGAAAATAATCATTTTTCAGTTTTTAATGAATTGAATCCCAAGAATTACGATCCTGGGTGCTTTATGTATTTTTTATCTACTGGAAAATGAACATGAACGCACAATGAATGATAACTATGACTGACGATCGGCAAATAAAACTAGCTCCAGCATTGTATGATTCAAGTTGTGATAAAACGAGATCTGAAAAAGCTGGCGTAGAAAAGTGCATTATACTTCTAGAAAACTTTAATACATTGTAAATTTTACCATAACGGTGGCGATATTATTTGACCACATCTTACTATGGTCTCATGTTGTCAAATTGAGCACAATTTGTGGCCTTTTAAAAAAGTAATAATATCTTCTAAACATCGTTATTAAAGTGTTATGTAACCTCGACTAGTCACATGCCATCGCAAGCTTTCTCTATTGTTATTTTATATTCCAAAATATTGTATATATTGTTTTAATAAAGAAGTTTTTTGCTTATTACAGTTTTATTGAGAAACGTAACAAATAAATAATTACAAACATTAAAACTAAACAGTATTCTTAAATGTTAAAGTACGTATAAAAACATTTTTATACATCTTCCATTGGTTCCTCAGTCTCGTCATTATCTTCTTCGCCTTCCTCTATGCCATTTTCCTCATTGGTCTTCTTTGGCTTACTACTTTTTTTAGTTTTGGAGTCTTTGAATTCTAAAAGAAAAGTTTTGTTATTGATAGTTCAAGCTACAACAAATTGGTTGCTTATGCTTTTGCAGCATAATATTGCCAATAAAATTATATTTCTCTAGATTTACCTTTCAGAATTTCTTTTAGTGGCTCAACGAAATTTTCAAATTCCAATTCCTCCAGAGCAGTTATAATATCCTGCCCGACTAGTGTTTTTCTATTGGCTTTTTGGGCTTCATTGGAAGCTTGTGAAGTTACATATAAAACAAATACCGAGGCAGCTTTGGATAAAGCAGATCTTGCATCTTTTCCAATATTTACAGTATCTGGTAGAGCCTCTTTAATAATTTTTTGAACGGAGGCGTTAGGCAGGTTCAAATCTTCCAATTTTTCAGCCATAGTTTACGTATACAATTTAAGTTAAATTTAATAAAACTTGGTGAAAGTAAATTCTACTGAGAAAAACGTGCACTTTTCTTCAAATTTACGTTATGAAGATGCTTCCCACCAGTGTTGCTACAAGCGTCTCTCAGTTTGGTACTAGAATAACACTATAGAGTGTACTAGATTCCAGAAAACTGTACTAGAATTATGACATTTAAGCTTTGTTTTGGTTTTGAGAAATGAAAGTCTCTAGTATGTCATGATTGTCATGAACATTCGCAGTTAGCGAAACAGAATACGTTTTATTAACTGCGCATGCTCTTGACATCCGAGGACCGTTTTTTCTGAAAACCAAAATAAATTTATTATTCTCGACTCTGCAACCCAATATACTACTTAACGTTTTACTGGTTGTTTACATTTAGTTCAGTAACCAAATATGCAGTACTTTACAGCCAGGCAGTTAGACAATACTCGTCGCACTGTCTTGGATTACATGTGTAGAATGAACTTTAATAATAGAACAAGATTACCAAATAAATATATTTATTATATTAACACAGATATGTAGAGATTGCCTATTTATCCAAAACTGTTAATGGTAACAAAAATCTACGACTAGAAAAACTAAAACATAACATTCTTTGAAAACAAAAATATACGACTAGAAAAACTAAAGCATAACATTCTTTAAAAGTGTACTAGATTTGCAAGTGGAGTACTAGCGTACTTTTCCAAACATAAATGTACTAGTTCTAGTACAATTGTACTAGCAATAGCAACACTGCTTCCCACCAAAACCATCTGACGATCGACATCTACAATAATAAAGGCATGAAGAATATAAAGAAGGAGAAAGCACGCTTGTGTTAGTGTTGGGCAAAAATGATGACACTGGGCACGACTATCGCGCCGCCTGGCGAATTTTCAAAGAAACCGACCAGGAGGACCGAGCGGCGAGCAGTGAAATGTTCGCGATCATTTGCATAGAATAAAAATTATTTGCAGTCAATCGTGGTTCTTTAACCTCGTTCAATTTATTTACATGCACTTATTTAAACCACCACCAAAATGAACTGAAGTTTGCATGGACAATGCAAAAATTGAAAATTACATTGTGGTATACTTCGCAAATCAACATGAAAACAGGAGGAAGTATTAATTTAAAATTTGTTGGAAAAAATTGATAGTCGGAGGTTTCCAAGGTCGCTGATCTATTGTGGAAATTTGAAAATTTTAAATGGCCGATTCGAAATGGCGCGAATTTCAAACTTAAAAATTCGATTTCTGACGTTATTTTTAATTGATAACGAGAAGGAAATGTGTTTTGTGTTGTGTATATATAAGAAAGAATAAGTATCTTTCCTAGTCTAAGCTAGAGAGTACAGCAAAACCTCGGTCACGTTCCGAAATTAGGTATGTGCTGGTACCTTGCCAAAAAATGACTAAGTACATTGAGTTTTATGGATAATGATCAACACCTACGCACTAATATTGTATGAATTTTGAAACAAATGACTCTGAGAGGATAAAGATTTATATCTTTATCCTCTCAGAAATGACTTTTTTGGATTTTGATTAGTGACCTCGATTTTGCCCCGCCCACAAATACAGGTGCTGTCAGAGAGTCTCTGGTGCTGTCAAATTGTCAGAATCATATGTAAACTAATAAAGTGCAAATTGTAAAAAATGTCTGGCAATAAAAAAATCGAGGAAGGATTAGAACATGTTAAAAATGCAGAGAAAAGGTACCTATTTATAGTAGTTTCCAGAATTCATTTTTAGGAAATATTTTACATTTTAGCCTAAAAACTTCCGTATTGAAATGGCGACCTGATTATGAAAATGCGGCAGATGAGTACAATAAAGCAGGTTTGAAGTTTTATATTGGAATTAATACAATCTCTTATTATTGATACTGTTTTAGCAACATGTTTTCGGAATGCCAAATCCTTTGAGCAGTGCAAAGATTGTTTACTTAAGGCAGTTGATTGCCATAAACAAAATCGAGCGTATCCTTTTAATTATTACTTTATAGTTTAAATTATCAGCTTAACAATGAGTTGTGGTAACTAATCGTAAATGTTTTATTCTTTCACAAATATTTTGGATTATAGTTTACATGAATTATGTTACTAATACTAGGAATATTTGGTTGTGAAAATTATTCCAAGAAATTTTATAAAAAATAAAATTGCAAACAAAAGGTACTTGATAAATATAACCGTGGTAGCCCATATTAGATAAGTGTGGTATTCTTCAAGCAGCATTCTATACTGTCAGTGATTAGAGTCGATGTCGATACCATTCAAGTACTTGTCTTGTTTAAATGTAGCCATTTTGTATTGAAAATAGGTTGATACCAGCAAGTTCATATTTACTAGACATTGTAGAAATGACCTTTGATGTAGTGATTGAAGGGATATTCGACTGACATATTAAAACCAGCTCTCCAATTCTGTGAGTCTTCCCGAATGAAAACCAAATTAACTATGGATGATGGTAATGTCAATCTGTGGTATCAAAGAATCAGTAACAAGGCTTTCGAATAGTTAAAATGATGAAAGTGATGAATAAATATGAACTTATCCCCTGTTCTGAGTGTTAAACAATTTTGGTGACTCATACATTTATTTTTTGCTTCTGAAAACAAGCGTTCTTCATGTATACTTGTTGTAGCTGAGATAATATAGGTATTGAAACAATTTTCTCGTGACCTGCAAACAGCTACTACTTTCTATTTGATCACTTTTTCTGTCAACTATAAGTAATTTTAAGTACCAATCAATGGGGTCTCTCGGAGTGGGGACAGTAATACTCGTACAAGTTTCATTGTATATTGAATGTGTTGTAACCTATTTAAGAACTATTGAGTCAAATATTCGTCAGCATATTCAGCTGGGCTAAGCCTAATCACTATACCTATCTGGCTTACCCGGCCAAACCCATATCGGTTCCATCACTACTTTGATGCAACACTAAAGCCTAACTCTGAATCAGTACATTTGTCACGCATTTTGCCACCAAAGTCGGCATCATGTGGTAGCAATTTTATAAAGTCGATTTATTTCTTAACACATGATATATAGATTATTTTCTGCTGCAAAAGCTTTAGACCAGTGTGTGCTTGTATCTAAAGAATTGGGTGATTTACGAGAAGTGGCCAGGTATGCCGAAAGGGCAGCTAACATGTTCCAATCTCATGGAAGCGCCGAATCGGCTGCCGCATCTTTAGATAAAGCAGCTAAGATATTGGAGGCACAACACCCTGCTGATGCATTAAAACTGTTTCAGCATGCAGCTGAGATTGCAATGGTAAGTTCTTTATATTTTGCCTAAAGTTAAAGCACGCATCTAGCTAACTAGTTAGAAATTATCAATTTGCAGTACAATTCTTCTTATTCACGTCTTGAAAAATGTTTTTTGATCATTGTTTTAGTTAAGGGCAAGGTCTTTCCAAAGAATATAGTAATAATTAAATTCTAAAGCATTTTTATCTACTTACGGTACCTAGGGTACCACTGTGACTTGCTTGATCAATCTGATTCTCTCCAGTTAAGGCAGTATTACACGAAACGATTAATTGGTCAAGAAATCGGCCAATTAATTGGTAAAAAAATCGATCAATTAATTGAAAAAAAGAAACTGTATTACACGCAGCAATATTTATTCGATTTATTGTTGTTAAATCAGGTATGTCAATCCTCCGTTTAGTTACTCCCTGGACGGTTGCCGTTTGGTTGTCGCCCTGATTTCAATGTTTTGACTTTTGATAGTTTTGTTGTTTGACAAATAATAGATAAGGGAGTCCTCATTAGAGTATCCTGCTTTTTTATCATTGGCGATATCAAAGTTAAAAGTTTATCAAAAGCTTCTTTATTCATTATTAGGAAAGTCTGAAATTGCTCTGGGTCTGTACACATAAATTCGTTATGTACTAGGTGTAAATTTCCTCTATTTTGATCAATCCATGGTCGCACCCACCATCTGCGAGGTTTTCTATTTTTTATTTTCAACATGATCATCAGAACATAAACAATGTATTTTAGCTTTCGTATTCTCTTCTGGCGATTTGATGGACAACGTAAATTACGTAGACGTCCCATTTTTGCAAAAAACAAAGTACAAAGTTTTAACACAGTACATTAATAACAAGGACAGCAGATAAAACTTTTTAAGTGTTTGTCATAAGATATGGATTTTTGGATTTTTCCGTATATCACAACTTTGTTTATAAGCAAGAATGAGAACTAAAAACAAATCAAACTAACCTTACAATTCTGAATGTTGGTAATGCAGTGAAATAAAAAATGTTACTAGAAAATCGCTATAAAATCGAGGAAAAATAGAACATGTTCTAATTGCTCGATTTATTGACCGATTTTACTTGACCAATAAATCCGCAGATTTTTATGCATTACACACACCAATAAATTGAAGGACAAAAAATCGGTCGATTTATTGGATCGTGTAATACTGCCTTTATAATATTCTATTGTAGCTATTTGTTATAAATAACTTTGTACCAAAACACTTCAGTGCTGACAATTAACATGAAAAATAACGTGAGGTGTGTTTCAAGGCATACCCATCTACTGCCAGATATTCAACTAAGTCGGTGGCTGGGTAAATATTAAATTCGACATGCATCTCGCCTAAAAAGTTGGCAGCATCTGGAGGTAATTAAAACTTGCCAGTTTTAATCAGCTCAATCAAATGATGCAACCTTGATTAGTGTAGTATTATGGTCTTTCGAACTATTTTAATGTCTAAGAAGGCCTGGTATAACAGTTATATCCTTTTATTTTAGATACAAGATAGTTCAAGACAAGCGGCAGAGTACATAAGCAAAGTCGCGAGGCTTCATGTAAAATTACAACAGTAAGTGAACTTTTCATCAGCATTAATATCTTATTTAGACATTAGGAAGAGAATTCCAAAATTTGATTTGAAGGTCCATTTTACAAAATAAGGTTTCTTCCTTACAAAGTTTGTATTTGCCATCTTTTTGCAAAAAGTTGACAACATTTTGTATACTGGTAATTCTAAAGTAACAAGGCATAATACAACCAATATTAAAAAAAAATAGATTCTCAAAATATTTTAAAACTATGTTTGACATAGAGTAAGTTATTGCCAGGACCTTAATTTTTTAAATATGTATCTTGGTATGTATATTATAATTATAAACGACAACGCAACACGACAATGTCTGCTTGAAAGAATAATTGTTTGGGTGCCTCCAGATATGCTACAAACTTGAACTTTTTTAAGCAGGTAAGAACCAACCTCAAACCTTCAAGAATTTAAACTGGCAACTCCAATATGCTATTTGTAAGAGATGTAAAAAATTTAGCCTGAAAACTTGTTTATATATTTTCTTCTGAATTAATAGTAGAGAAGCTAGCATCATTTATATCAGTTAGATACAGTACACAGCCACACATTTTTTTTCTCATCTGGGGTTCTGACCATCTTTACTACATGTTTTTGGGCTCGCTGAATCCGAAACTGATGTTTATTTAACCCTATCACATCAGAATTTTGCCATAACCTCAAAAAACCCATAATTTACGCTATTAAACGCATGTAGCCCTGAGAATGAAGTTGTAATCTGAAAATACAAGCCCTTAACCCCACAACTCAATGTACATCAACTCCAATAACCACGTCATCTATTTGTTTCCGCAATATTTAATATTTACATGTAACAAAGCACATCACGATTGCTATCACAATCGTGAGATGGATTGTAACTTCTTCTTGTAGTGTTGTACTCTACATTAGCCAAGTCACCAACCAATGTAGAGCTGTGGTTGCATGATGACGACGCCTGCGGGCCCACTTTCCCATCCTAATCAGCCGCCGATACGGGGGTTCCGAGTCCCTGCATCATAACACGTTTTCTACGTGTGTCTGCCATGATGGCATATATCTTAGCTTTAAATTCTGTGAAAGAAAGTAACTGCTAGAACCATGTACCAAAATATGGAAATTTATCACTGATATTTTTCATTGATACACAAAGACTCATGAATGAATGTGCATAGAATTAGCACATGATGGATACTACATATCAAGTTGAATATCTGACATACGGGGTTATTGGAGTTGATAGATTTTTGGTTAAGTGGGTTATGGGGTTTAAGAGCTTAGGTTTTTAGATTACAACTTCATTCTTAAGGTTACATGCGTTTAATAGCTTAAATTAAGAGTTTTTAAAGGTTATGGTAAAATCCTGATGTGATGGGGTTAAAGAGATCTCGAATTCGGATTCAGCAACCCCCAAAACATGTTGTAAACATGGTCATACCCCCAGATCAGATTTTTTTAAATACTTTTTATTTATTTTATTTTTTTTTTTTTATTTTAACATCTTATTTATTTAACGTCCTGGCGAAGTTTAGCTAATGCTATTCCACCACTTAACCAGGACGGCGAAATGAGATAGGGTCACCCATCTAGGTTAGGTTAGGTTAGGTTCATATGTGAGTGGGCTCCTGTCAGACCCTCCACTGCGACCATCAGGTCTATTGTGGCTCACTCCTAGTTATAGTTCACCCAACAGATTCAGCTTTTTAATAAAGCTGATAATCTTGTTGGGTGAGAAACTGTCCAGGTCCTCTGGCTTCAGTCGCCCTTTGCCAAACAGTGAGAACCTGGTTCTTTCTGCAGCAGGACAGGTACATAAAATGTGCTCTGCCGTTTCATCATCCTCCAAACACAGACGGCATTCGGCGCTTTCCACCAGTCCAATTCTGTGTAGGTGATGATTTAATCTGCAGTGCCCAGTGTATAGGCCAATTAGAGTTCTTAGGTGTAGCCTATTCAACTCTAATGTCACCCATCTAAGTAACGGACTCTCCCGGCATTGCTTAACTTCGCTGTAATTATTAATCTTGTTCATTAGAGCATGGCAGACAGTGAAATAAAATTTGTCTTATCAATGGAAACTTTCCTAAATAATAGGTGAAACTCGAAATATCTTGCAGTTGGTGTGAGTATTTGTATCAAGCTAATATTTTTGTATTGATAACTTACCACTTAGTGGATACAAAGATACAATTGCCATACGTCCCGGTTACTGGGGGTCCAGAGGCATTTTTAATGTGCAAGGTGCCTACAGCTAAGCCAAGATTAATAACTACAAAACTGTTTTACTAATTAATGAATTTATTAATTAAGTTTCCACTGATAAGAAAAATTCTTTTATTATTTTTGTTTTCTGTTATGCTCTAAGACAAAAGATACTAGCTAATATAAATGGCATGTTAGCTCCTATATTATAATCCTCGCCAAGAAAACTCCTCTTACATGCTTGCTTATTTCTACAGGTATGATCTAGCAGCAGATGCCATTCGACGTGAGTTGGGGTTACATCAGCAGAATGAGTCCTATAGAGCAACGGGACGATTGACTGTTGCACTAGTTTTAGTTCAACTGGCAAGAGGGGATGTTGTAGCGGCAGAAAAGGCATTTAAGGAATGGGGTAAGCAAGGGTATATTATATATCAGACCAACATTAGATGTCAAGATAATTCAAGTTAATTTTAATTTTTTATTATAAATTGTCGAGGTTAATCAAGTTGTCTGATTTATCTTAATTAATAAAGTAAAAAAATTCAGCAAAGAAAGAAGTATATTCTCAACTCAATTTTTTTTTACACTTAAAGTACTTATTACTCGATCAATCACATATTGCTTCATGTGTTAAAAGTGGAGTTATATTATAACCAAAGTTTTTTTTAATGTCTGAAACGAAGTGACTACTGAACTGCCACGACGAAAGATTTGTAAATCAGTAATGAACTGCCGCGCCGGACGAATAACGGTTTGTTATTGTACCACCTTGTGAACTATTTATTCTGTGCTATAGCACTGATTGTGAGCTGGATGGTTAGCATATGCGTAATGTTCTTGCTTAAGGTGCGAGAGGTCCCGGGTTCAACTCTTAGATCCCATGTATTTTTTCACAAATTCAGGTTTAATTTGACGACAAATAATGTTTTCAGCCTTTTTCCTATAATAATTTCATTCTTTCATGTGATTTTCTTAAGTTAGGTTAGGTTGATTTTTATTTTGCTATCTAATTGTTAATAATTATCAGCACCGCAAGCATTTTTCCACAAAATAACAAAATATAAAGTTATCATTACTAAAAACAAGTCCACCCGGCACGGTGGTTCATTATTGATTTACAAATCTTCCACCACAACGGTTCAGTAGTCACTTCCCATCTAAAATTTATTTTTAACAAAAAACTTTTCGGAGCTCTTAAAGCTTTAAAACATATGTATATTTAAAAAATTGGCTCATTCAATGTCAAAAGCTTATTTAATTTCATATAATTTGATTCTTTATTCAAACAGAGGGTTCTACGTAATAATTATGGTGATAATTTGGCTTTTTCAAGTTTTAAATTCTTCTTAATTTTTTTTTCTCGCTATTTGATAATAATTCAGCAAATTATAGCCTCCCTCTATGGCTCAGCTATCAGTAGAGACCTTAATAACTTTTGGTGGCAGGCACGTCTAGTTTTTTAAATTAATTTCTATAGGTCTTTGTTTCATATGTAAGGTAGAAGGCGAGATATACATTTCCCTTTATCTGATGGTCTGCTGCAGACTTGGGCTTTATAAAATAATTCCATAATAATTGGCATTGCATTAAAAATAACTCATTAATTTGTCGCCAGTTATTCTGATATACGGTGTGTCTCACTTAAGGTGGCCATTCCCTAGAAAGAGACATCCGATAGGGAAATATTTATTATTTTTGCCCATAACTTTTCTTTCTTAGTACGTATATTTCAAAAAAGTATAATAGTACCTAAATAGAACTATAACAAGACTATTACTATGAATTTTCTCTCAATAATTTCAGTGGCTTGCAAAATAGCTAGATTTAAAACTATGAAATAGGAAGATTAACACAAGTTTTAAATTTAAATCTAATTATTTTTCAAATCAATGAAATTATTGAGTGAAAATTCATAGTAATAGTCTTGTTATGGTTCTACTTAGGTACTCTTATAGTTTTTTTAAATATGCATACTAAGAAACAAAAGTTATGGCCAAAATTAATAAATATTTCTCTATCGGATGTCTCTTTCTAGGAAATGGCCACCTTAAGAGCATAACATAATTTTTTGGTTTTTGTCCATTTGAATCAAACTGATTTTAAAAGATAGATGTCATCAAGGTCTATTTAGGACCACAAAATCACTTTCCATCTTTGCAAGGCCATCTACGATACTAAATTGTATGAAAAGAGTGAAAAATTCATAGTAGGCATTTTTTAATAAAAAAATATTGTTAACAAAACTTATGAACAATATAACAGAAAGCGAATTGAGGCATGCATTAGGGCTGATGGAGGTCTGATAGAGTGTAATATTTAATTCTTTTGGTTGTATTTATTATTCATTTGTGTAAATTGTTTAAAAAAAAATGAATTTAAAAATAATTTTTATTTAAATGCCTATAATAGTATATTAAAGTATAAGTGTATATTAATGCGCGATTTTTCGAGCACGACGGCGCAGCCGGAGTGCTCGAAATAGAGCAAGTGTTTTAAAGACCAGTTATCCATGAATACTTTACACTATTTTTTTTTATTGGTACACTTTGAAATCATAAATACTGGTATTATTACTACAAAAAATGGAAATAAGAATTAAGAATGTAAAATGGTTGAATTCGTGATGTGATATCAGGATACCTGTCAGTGTCAAATGAGGAATATAAAAATTAATTTCCAATCTGTCACATAGGATTAATTATTGTCACTACAGTTGTTACTGATTGTATATTGCTTTAAAATGAGTTCTATTACTTAAATAGAAAAGCAGATTTGCAGTTAATACCACAAAAATTTCTGTCAGATCAATAATTAAAAAGTTGACATTTTGACTTGGGTTGTAGTTGTTGCCATGGTAACTTTAAAACACGCGCGTTTTTAAAAGTTAGATTTAAACACTCGGAGGCATACTTTAAATAAACAAAATAGGGTACCAATAAAAAAAAAGGATTTTTTTCATCAAGACCTCATTTTTTTTAGAATTTAACCAAACTTCTGATTCAGGGTTTTTGAATAATTTCTAAAGAGTTTTGTTAACAATATTTTTTTATTAAAAAATGCCTACTATGATTTTTTTATTCTTTTCATAAAATTTTGTATCGTAGATGGCCTTACATATAAAGATGGAACTTGATTTTGTGGTCTTAAATAGACCTTGGTGACAATTTTTTCAGTTTAATTCAAATCGAACAAAAACAAAAGAATTATTACGCTGTTACACCGTTAAGTGAGACACAATGTTTAAAGTAATAAAACAATTTTTGTATATAAGGTAACTACTGTGAGGGACCTGAAGTGCAAACTCTAGAAACGTTGTTGCAAGCTTATGATGAAGAGGATCCTGAAAATGCTAAAAGGGCACTAAATAGTCCATTTATTAAACACATGGATGTTGAGTATGCTATCCTTGCCCGAGATATGCCTTTGCCAGAAGGTTTACCAACTCCTCCGAAGGCTAGCGTGCGAGAGAATGCCGCTCCCTCGTATGAGTCTCCCAAGTCACAAACAGAAAAGGTAAGGCCACTATTAACAGAACATTAGAGATTTAAGTAGCAGTTGTTGAATTTGCAAAAAATTACAATAATAATTTAAATTAATATGTTATAACCAGTGATCGGAATTTGGGTTTAATTATCAGGTGTGTCGTTACAAGGATTTCTTGAAATATAATAAATAAAATAAATAAGCACATATGTTTAGTTCACTGAATAATAAGTATGTTTTGATTTATTTTTCGTGTAATATAAATTATATAATCTATTTACGCAAAAAACGCTATTTAAGTTAAATAAACAGAGCGTCTAAACAATGCACACCTGCAACACGTGGCCGACACGCTTGGAAATTGCATGGACTTGGCCTAGGGCCTAGTTTATAATTATGTTTGTTGTCAATTAATATGCCGCATTTTAGCCCGAGGAAAAGTACAATCGAAAAATGGATTAAGCCTTGTAAAACTACATTTTGATGGCGAAAAAATAATTTGTAATATTTGTGACGTCACAATAAGGTGTATACAAAAAAATGTTGTTTTAAAACATGTAAATAGCTACACAAACGAGTGTAATACAAAAAATAAAAAGAGAAAGAGATTTGGGTCTTTTGTTCATGTTTAAATCTTCCATGGAGCGTACTAAATAACGTTCATTTTACACATTTTCTAAACAAATACTGAGTGGGGCAACATGTTCCAAGTGAAAGGCTGCTTCGTAAAAAAAAATTTCAGCGAATTATATGAAGAAAAACTGGAAGGTATTCGGAGTGATCTTCAAAATGGCTGGTTACAATAGAAACGGCAAACTTTTTGGGAAATAAAGTTGCCAATTTATTAGTTACTAAATTACATGTTGATGGTCCAGGCAAGTGCCATTTAATAGCTTCCAAGGTTTTAATTTTTTTTTAAACACTTTAAAATGGCTTTGGCAAAACTTGGCTGAACAAAATTTAAAGAAAGTTGTTGTTTTTATTAGTGATTCAGCGTCGTATATGTTATGCTGGAAAAGAAATTAAAAGGAAATACCCACAAGTGTTACATGTTACTTGTTTAGCGCATGCGTTACACTGCTTATGCGAAAAAGTACGAGATTGTTTCACAAATGTTAACAAACTTTTTGCTAATATAAAGAAAATTTTTCTAAAAGCTCCTAGTAGGATAAAATATTTCCAAGAAAAATGTCCTAAACAGATGCGTTCCTTGATCAGGTGCCTACGAATATCTTTAGATATGCTTTCCTTACTTCCGTGGAAAGATCATTTTCGACCTTACAGTGGATATTTACTGTTAAAAAAAATTGTCTCTCACATGAAAATTTAGAAAAAATACTTAGCATATACTTTGAAACTATGAACACTACACAAATATGGGTACATACATTTATTATGCCAAAATACATCATAAACTCATAAGGTAGGTTTGTATTTACATTTATTTTGTAAGAGAGAACAAACTTACATTTAATATTTTGATGTAAAATTTCATATCTGTGCGCCACTGGAATTAAACCCAAATTCCTATCACTGGTTATAACTACCGCCCGGAATTTTTTTATGTAATTTTATTTATTTACACTGATTCTACAGTAATCCTGACCACTGATGTACATAGTAGTGGCGTGTGCGGGTCACCCCCCCCCCCGTTTTCGAGGATGCTGAACACGATGGCGGTGGTAGAATGTCTCTTTGGAGTTGTGCAACCCCCCAAACGACCAAAAGCCACCCCCAAACGGGATTAAACACTCAGGATATAATTTTCACGGCTCTAAAATATCCAACCCCCCTGGTGATGCTGAATATTTATTCTCACCCCCCGCAACCCCTCCAATGGCCAATAATCACCCCCAGAAGGGGTGAAAATCTTTTTTTTATACCAGCAGAAAAAAACAGATGAGATGGTTGTTAAGCATTAGAAATTGGAGGGATTTAAAAAAAAATCGAGTACCGCCACCTTGCTCAGCATCTTTGGAAACAGGCGGTATATAAGTTTTGCTGCTCATATAAAATAAAAGATTTTCACCCTTTCTGGGGGTGATTATTGTCCGTTGGAGAAGTTTCGGGGGGAAGGGGGTCAGAATAAATATTCAGCATCACCATCGTGCTCAGCATCCTCATCGTGCTCAGCATCCTCGAAAACGGGGGGTAGGATATTTTTGAGCCGTGAAAATTATATCGTGAGTGGTTAACCCTGTTTGGGGGTGGTTTTTGGCCGTTTGGGGGGTTGCGCAACACCAAAGAGACATTCTACCACCTTCATGTTCAGCATCCTCGAAAAGGGAGGGAGGTAGTTTTGTTACGGGTCAAATTATTTACCATTTTTGGGATTTTTCCAACTCACATACGCCACACGCACCACAATTAGAATTTAAAGAGGTCACTGCTCAAGTCAAGCATACATGTCGCAAAGGGCCGTCTGTAGTATGAACTTACATCGTACTTTATTAATCGAAATATGAAAACTAGCTTCCTGTGTAAAGAAAATCATTCTTAAACTGAACGGACTTTTCGATAAGCTGCCAGAACTTAATAGAATTTATATTTTCATCATAGTAATCCTAACCTGTTATTAGGATGACACTCTGCCTACTGAAACAAGCGACAGTCAACAAGAAGAAAACTCGGAGCAAAGGGAGGCTAAAGATGAAGATGACGAATATGCAGGAGGACTGTGTTAAAAGTATTGCATGACGTAGCACTTCCAAATTTTATCAGCTTTGATTGATTTAGGTATTTATTCGAACGTTATCGTTTCAGTGCATTATATTAAGCATTCCTGATTTTATTAGTCTGATTCAGCAATTTCGTTATTATGTTATTAAAAAATATTGTTCCTTTTATAAAAAAGTTATTAACTATTATTATTATTTTTATCGTTGTATAAAATACTTTTCGGTTGTCATTAAAGCTATAAAATGGTTATTACTGTTTATATAGTTTAAGCGATGGTTTGTAAAAATTACTACCATGCGTACCTCTATACTTAAATAACAGTTATTTTTAATGGTTTAATTTTTGTATGCAAATCTGTTTTCATTTTTTTAAATACAATAATTTGTTGGGAAAAAATTTAGCTCAACTTCTACAGTAATATTTTAAAGATGCAAAAAAATGCACACCTATAGCCTATTTACATTATATACTAATTATAAACCTACGATTTAAATGAGTTGTAATAGCAACCTATTCATTAAGGGTAATTATTTATCTCACTGGAAAGCTCACAGATTTTTAATAAATTTTGTGCAACCCACCCAATTGTAAAAAGCTTTACAGCAAGAAATGTTTTTGAGAAAATGAATATGGGCATATATTTTTCGTTCCACAATGTCACAAATTCCATGGGGTATTTTTTATGTTTTCCACCATTGGATTTCTTTATACACAGCTTTGTTTTTTTTAATTTATTATTATTTGCTCAAGAGAGGTATCTTTGTCTGTTGTATACCTTTGCTTTTCACAGGAACAGGAAATGTTTCCAACCATTGCACACACGGAAAAATCGCACATTTAGCTAGACAAAAATACTCAAATTTCAATAGTCATTACATTGCATGTTGTTTCATTTTGTGCACCATTTCTGTATATAATTGGTCAGAAATATTGGGATTCCTGAATACGTTTTAAAGTTTTTTTTATAAAAAAGGCAACAATTTGTTTCATTTTTTACATAATATATTTATCTTATTTATTTTCTTTGCATCAAATAGCACACAAAACTGCAAGTCACATCACTACTGGTGCCTAAGTTGGCTTTAAAAAGGAATAATGTGTTTTTTTACACGGAATGGGAATTGTGTTGACACATAAGAAATTGCTACTTAAATGCAAATAATGAGTGACATTCAGTAGGAATTATGTTAAAAGAATGCCTTAACTGCGTCCGTGCCTTTAAAGACACAAAACCTTAATTGTGGAATGCGTAGTGTGACATGCAGTAGGAATTATCTTAAAAGAATGCCGTAACTGCATCTGAGCCTTTAAAAGACATGAAACCGTAATTGTAGAATGCGCAGTAGGGTGGTGTGTCATTTTTGATTTTGGAAATTTAAAAAGCCTGTTCTTGAAAAAGTTGTGTTTTAATAAAAGAGGGCTGATAGTTTAAAAAAAAAATTATTTGATAACCCCTTCCACCCCCCCAACACCCTCAAATGTGAAAAAATCTGTTTTTACGAAATTTGACAAGCCTGTAGGCATTAATTGTGTATGTTGAAGAAAGAAGCCAGCCATTTTTTTTTTAGAATTTTAAGTTAACCCCTACCACCTCCCTGGCACCCTTAAATATTGTGATTTTTAATTAATTAATTTTAATTTAAGTAGTTAAAGATTTCTTGTCAAAATTTAAGTAAGCAGTAAACTTTAAGGATATACAAGATTTTATTTATTGTTTTTGTGCACAAATAATAAAAGAAAATTTATAATAATAAACTCTATACTTACTTAAATTAGGTAATAATAAAGTGTAAAAAAAATGTATTAGGCAAGAACTTATTTGTGGTTGAAATCTCTCTTGGTTTCAAATTTTGGCACTGCAGTTCTGGATTCAAGTGTACTTCTGATTACACCATCTCTTCTGTTTTTGTCACACACTGTGTTCGAAACTTGAGTGACTAGCTTCACGGTCCTTTCAACAACTTGTGTGTGATAAGGGTAATTTTTAGTGTGAGAAATTATAGAAGACAGGGGCTCCTCTACAATTTGCCAGAACTGGCGGAAAAGTTAAATTTCGGGACGGTAAAACTTCGAACGTGCATGTTATTATCAGAAAGAGCCTCATTTCTTCGTGCTTTTAAAATTTGAAGACAAGCAAGTTTCCTAATATGAATGCAATTATCCCATAACATACTTAATAGTAGATTTTCGGGGTGTCCAAAATATCCGTTTCTTTGAATTACAGGATAAATAATAATTTTTAGTTCCTCTGGTAAGTATTGACACAACTGGATAGTTTCAAAAAGGTGCCTTGCTCCGTAAATGCAGGAAGACTGTGACTTGATGTTAAACCACATCGGTGCGTAAACTTTTATAATAAATGTGGTTAATATTATCAATTCTTTTGATGGCTTTGCACTGGCAATATATAAACGAAGAATCCTATTTGCCGTAGTTAACCAACGGGAATGATTAAGTCTTCCTGGGTCGCGTTTAGACATGCCTTCGGAGCATATACCAGTTATGATTACTTGGCAGATATCAAACAAATATTTTTGATCTGTACCTAAATGCCTTCTGGAGATTTTAGGAAATGTAGAATTAATTACTTGAAACTTGTCAACAGGAAGCTTCTCGCACTGGGTTAAAGCTCGTCCAATAGGTCCCTGAAAACCACGAGGACCAGTTGTGTTGCCGTCTAAATTCTCTAGTAAATGACGTAAAGGCAATTCGTTTGCATGCGGTTGGCAAATAAACCATTGCAAGGGTCTTTTTAAGTGATTTTCCAAGAGCATAATAACTCCACCTTTATGTCCCGTATTGGAGTTAGTTCCGTCACAACCGACTGCTTCTAAAGCTTCTATTGAAATGGAAGACGACTGAAAGAAATCTGTCATACTTTTTACAATATTCCGTGCAGATCCAGTTAGAGGTGAAATGTGTCCAAGATGTTTGGAATCCGGTTCCTGTATTAGAACTATATGTTCTTCCACGGTTGTTCTTTTTCTGTTGTCACAAAACGTTAATGTTTTGTCTTTCCGACCATCAAAATAGAGGTTCTGTAAAACTATAGCTTTACTCTGTTCTATTTGGAGTTTTTGACGTTCGTTATCGCGGGCTCTTCTAAACTACAAACTGGTGTGATCTAATTACACACAAAGGGAGGGGTTGGCGGTGGAGGTGGTGGCCAGTACATCCGCTTCTCGCACCATCTAAGAACGTTAGTAGGTACTTTCTACTATACTTAGAGTGTTATATTGTTAATAAACAGATTTTTCATATAATATGATAATATTTAATTATTATGAGCGAATAATTAAATTTTATAGTATTGGGGAGGTGGAAAATGTTAATAAAAAAATCTTAAAAAAAAAACAGCTTTCTATTTTCGCCAAGAGAAAATGTTTATTTATACAGGCATTTCATTAAAAAAATATATATATATATATTTATTTTTGGACCTATTGGGGGGGTGGAAGGAGTGGGAAAAAAAATCCAAAAAAAAGTTACCTTCACTTTCTTATCAAGACACAACTTTTCTACATACAGGCAATTTAAATTTCCACAAAAAAAATAAATGCGTATACGGACGCACCACCCTAATGCGCAGTGTGATGCATAGTAGGCATTTTGTTCCTAAAACCGTAAAGTTGATTTGTGCATCACGGAAAACAATAATTGGGCCTAAGATTTGTGTAAACGCTCACAAATTAGTTCAGCGTAACGCTATAAAGGCATTTTAACCAGTAGTTTCTTCTATTTAACACGTGGGTAACACACAGTAGGAATTGGACCAGGTTTGTTTCTGTCCTCGGTTACAAGATTCCTCGTTTATTTCAATAAGGCATGGTAGAAATTGCATGAAACAAAACAAGTAAAAAATTTTGCATCAAGTAATTTTTGACATTACTTTTTACAACTTTTATTAACATTAACCATAAGTTGGAAATTTATTAATTTTATTTTTTTGTTATCTTTTGTATATCAAAAAACTAAATGAAAAATTTATCGCTGCCAGTAAATTGGACTGATACTGAGGGAGAAAAACTTAAGCTAGGCATACCTAGCTTGTATACTCATATATTATGTGTAGCCATTTAGGAAGAAAATAAGTGCATGATGTTATACTTTGCGGCAACAACATGTGAGAGAATAGAATTTAAAAAGAACAAGAAATATAAAAAAGAGTAATAAGTGTCCTATTTGTGTATTCACTTTTTAGTCAAGCAATTATGTAGGATTTGTTTCATGCATAAATAGGGACATGTTTCGGCAATGCGTTGCTAAGAAAACCTTAGGGAAAGGCCACATTCTTTGACAGAATTCCGAAATTTTACCTAAAATGCGTTGTGTCACCGTTTCACTTCCCACGTATAGTGGGCACACAAAAGTTGCAGTTTCGAAACATGGATGTGCAATTGGTTGCATGAATCATATGCAATTACGTATCTGTTCTCTAAATGGGACGAAAGTTTGCTCACTGGGTAGCTTCTTCTGGGCTGTAAGGAGTGATTGTTGAGATTGATTCGCATACTATTTTTAACTTGACTACATTAGCAGCTGCTCCTTTCTGGCTCTTAATTAGACTCTTCTGCATGGCAAAGGCTAGTTTTTCATGTTCTATTTCAAACACGAAGAAGCTGACGTCACGTCTTTCACTTCTTCACAACCACAGACTACTCCAGGCGTAGCACTCAACACAAAAATTAGTACCGCAATAATGTTCTATCTTCCTTAATTCTGTGTTCTACTCTCTCTCTCTCTCTCTGTCTCTCTCTTTCTCCTTGCAAAACAAGGGAAGATGTTGCTTCGGACTCACTTGCAAAATGCTGGAAATTCAGTAGATGGAGCCACAGTCTGCCTGTCTTCGACAGGTGACGTCACGAGTATATACAGGGTGTCCCATATATTACGCAGTGTCTCCCAAAGAAATGCTCAGACGAAAATGCTAGAAAGGGCACGATATTTGATCGATAAAAAACTTATATTGTCAGGGTCGAAACGGCTTAGCGTTTATTTGGTGAGGCTTTCAATTTTTCTCTCTTTAATTAAGAACTGAGTCTTAGTTCTTAAAGTATTTCGGTAAAATAAACATGTACCTGTTTTTTTACTTAAAGTTATAAAACAAATTATTTTGATAAAAGAAAGATAATGTTTGTAGCAGAACAAATCAAAATGTAAATTTCTGTTGGTATTTATGTATCAGAAATAAACACTATGGAGGTTGCCAGTGGATTGTGATAAAACTACGTCGCAACTTTGTCACGTAAAAACACATATAATGTTCTTATTTTTTTTTACTATATGAGCAGTGACGGTATAAAAGGTACCCTGCTTATGACAAATAATAATTTGTTGACGGCGTTATAACCTTAATTAACTCAAAAAGGCATTAAATTGCTTTGCAAAACATTTTTTTATGTAACTTAACTGAATAGTGTTTAAGATCTATGGCACAATTTTGAGCTAAATAGGAAAAAATTGAAAAGCCCACCAAAAAAAAAAAAACTAAGGCCCTCACAAAATAGGTATGTTATTGAACAAATATCTTGTCCTTTCTTCCATTTTCATCTGAGCAGTTCTCCCTCCTGAGTCTCAGCTGCGACAGATGGCAATGGTATTCAAATAAAAAAAAAACTCTTACAAAGTATCTTTAATTTAAAATATTTTGTAATATAGATAAACATAAACTAAGAGTACCTAAATTATATATATATTTTTATATTATGTTTTGTAAAAAATTTACCTATGTTTGCACAATTTCTTTTGTAATTTGAAAGACAAATATTAAATTTCGCTGTTATGAACAATTTCCAGTTTTTGCATTTTGTAAACAATTGACTGCCATTTCAAAACCTGGCCGTTGCGGCTAATCAGCTGATCGACTAATTAAAAGAATATATCACTGTCAATAATTTTATACACTATATACTTATCGCTAATTGCCACAGTTCATTAATACTGAAAAATTCAGAGGTGAAATCACTGAAAAATAAATACACTTCTCTAAAGTTTATTTGTTTATACCTAAAACAACAAAAATAATAACCTAATTAGTGAACCACGGCTATACATACATTTACTTCTGCCATCTACAAGATTTATTCGGAACCAAATTAGTCTTCATACAAGAAGGACTAAAGTGCACTACTACGGAAGTAGTTTCTGTACACACCACACTGCATATATGCATGTAGCGTCCCGCCCTCTACGATTGCTTTAGCAGACGAAAGAGGAGGATAAATTTATAGTCAATTTAATACGTGGAAGTGACATAGAGCAATCGGCATTTCTTTCCAATAAAGTAAACAGTCTGTAGTAGTCTGTGTTCACAACCTTCTGAAAATAATTTCTTCTGCCTGCCTCGTTTTTTTCTTGGCTCACTTTAGGCTGAACCGTAGTTGATTGGAATAGACAACATCAAAGATGACAGATATAATGAAGAATCAAGCCACTTAGAGTTCTTTTTTCACAAACTTTTCGTAAAGGCAACTGTTTTTCCACTTCAAAATCAATTTTGGGACAAAACAACTATAGCCAGATTACGCACGCTATATTTTTCTAGAAGGAACTCAAGAAGTCTTTCAGCACACTTAGAATTGCCTAAATTTAAAAAAATTGCATGTTTTAAAATTAAGAATAGTTCATTTTTCGAGGTAACTCCTTCGGAACGGCTTCCTGTATAAATTTTATTTCAGAAAGTGATTCACAGTGATAGCCAATTTTTTGCTTAAATATTACCGAGTAATAAGGCTTGTATATTAACAAAGAAACAAAGCAGTACTAAGTGGTATTTTTATTATGGAACTCAATGTAAGATTTTCTTGAGGCTACAATCAAAATGTTGCGAAACGTTAATATACTTAAGGAAAGGTTTGTAAAACTATGTTGATAAAAACGCCCTTATTTGTGGCTATACACTCCATCTGTAGATGTCTCCCCAAATCAGATTGTAAACACGACAAAACACGTTGTTTATTACACAATTACACGCATTTTGTGACGAGTAATAGGCTAACTTCGGCGGCATTCGAGTTCACTTTATTTATACGCAAATAATGCTTATCTATCTATGAACGTTTATAAACGCACTTTCCATCAGTTGGTAACAATTCAAAATTTTATTTATGTCCCGCTAAATGTGAGATTTTTCCGTGTGTGCAGTGTTTCTGCATTCATCTGAATTTGTACGAAATTATTGGTACTAACAGTAAAGACTTCAGTCGATCAAATTAAATATCTCTTTATTTTTTGTAATTATGTAAAATTGTCCTATTATTTCTTGTCCAGCTTGGAGCTCATCCTTCAACTATTTCAGTTTCTAATTTAAGGATTACAAGTAGACATAACAATTAAGTGTTTATTTTCAAATTATAGTAACAGACAACTATATAAAATGCAAAGATGGTGCTAATTGATCTTCTAGTAGATACATTTATCTGACTAAAGGGAGAAGTTTTAAGTTATCCAACCTTAAAATTTTCCAAAGTGAAAAGTCGATTTCCTTAGTAAAATACTTGAAAAGTCAAGGTTTTCTCGTTTCGAGTGACATAATCTAACTCTTATCTGAACTTAATGCTCTTAACGGGCTTAAAATGGGACACTAGGTTTAATGCAAGAAATATTTTTGACGTGATATATTCCTAATATCTTTTTTCACATCATGGTAAGAGAAATACAAAATGGAACCAACTCTATACTCTATTCAAGTTCATTTTGCGTATGTACAGGCTGCAGACAATTAAAAGATTAGTCTGTGTACCGAGTATATTCTGATTCAATTACATATTATGATGAGGAGAGACTTCAAACATTTCTAAGCCAAATAATTAATTTATTGGGCTTAGAAACCTAAGACAGAACTGGAAAACTAAATACCTAAACAAGGTTAAACTGTACATCTTTGATGCCGCAAAATAAAACTCTGGGTGATTCAAAATCCCTTGCTTATCTTCTATATTCGGCAAGAGACTAAATGAAAATACGAGGGATGTTTGATATAGATAAAATGACAAACATTACAGTAAGCGAAGGAGAAAATAGCGGCCGATTTGGAAAAATGTGACAACTTTGGGACATATATACGTAGATCTATGTAAAAAAATGCATCGACTATGATGGACGTGGTAATTTTTTTCAAAAGGTGCCTGAATACACACCGATAACTCCATATTATATATGATTTTTAGCATAAAAACTTAAATATTTCTTTGTTGATACATTTTTTCGAAAAAAATAAATGACGTTTTTCATGCGCATGTGCTTTTAAAAATTTGTATTTTTTATTAAATGCATAATAACGAGTTGTCTAATTTTCCACTTTTCAGAAAAGGGAAAATTTTATATAAAAAAATGCATATGTAATGAAATATTTTGACTTTTCCCCAATTTCCCTCTTTCCGGAAAAGTGCAAGGGAAAATTAATTTTCCAACAGTGATCTCGCATAAAAAATGCCATTTTAAACATTTTTTATTTCAACAGTTTTTTTTAAAAAAGCACACAGGTAACAAGATCTTTTGAATTTTTACTGAATTTTCAGCTTGTGGAAAAGCACAGGGGAAAATTTATTTTCTGAAGGTAATATCACATGGAAAATACCACTTTTTTGTTCTTATGTTTTTTTTATCTGTAAGTAAGAGGTCAGAAAAGTAAATGATTTGCGGAATGCAGTACTGTTATGTCGAGGAATTAAGAGAGATATGTCAGTTTGTCTTAATTCTCTTCCATGAACATCACTTCTTTCTGTTTTAGCAAATAGGTATTTAGGAGATTTATGACTGATTGATTAGAAGTATAATATTGTTAACGAACTATGTAACGTAAATGGCGATCCTCAAGTTTAAGTATCTTTTAAAAAGTGAGTTATATAATAAAATCTTGGGACATCAGTTAAGAATCTAACAGTATGATTGTGCATTTTTTGAAAACGGCGTTTATCCTCCTGACTAATACACGGCCCCTATACTATGCCGGCATAGTTAAAGTGGATAGGATTAATGCTCCTATTAACATTATTTCAGTTTTTGGATCTAGTAGGTTTCTATATGGAGAAAGCTTTTCTAAGTTGATGTCGGCTTTTTGACGGACATAACTGACGTGGTCGGTAAATTTCAAATTATTACCCATAACAAGTTCCCGGTTCTGTAGAGTAGTGATAGGAGGGTTTGTTTGACCATCTATTGACAGTTCAAAGTTGGTCTTTGCCTGCAAGATACTACTAGTGTCAAAAATAATGCATTTACACCCAATGAATTTTGCCTAATGGTTAAAGGTATAACTGAATATCATCAGCATACACGTCACTTTGACAGAAATTTGCGACAAACTTTAAATCCGCAATGAAACTGATAAAAAATACAAGGTCCAGGATAGAACTCTGAGGTACACCTGAACTTATTACTCTTCTTTCGGATGTATCAGTTTTGTTAGACAAGTTTATGCAGATGTACTGAGAGCGGCCCTATAAGTAACACCCCTCCAGTGTGTTACCAGTGACAACATAGTGTTGAACTGTTGCTAATAAACATTGCGAGTCTATACTGCTTTTGACATGTCTAAGAGTGTTAAACATGTAACCATTGATTTGTCAGAAGCGGGGATAACGTCGTCTACTACCGAACATAAGGTCGTTGATGTACCAAATCTCTTTCTAAAGCCTGACTGTGTATCGGGGATGATATTGTTAGTTAGACAGTCAGTTAATTGAGAATAAAGGGCACCTTCTGCAATTTTCAGGGGAGCAGGTAACAGACATATAGGACATAAGTCGTCAGACTTTCGGAATTTTTACATTTAGGTATTGGGTTCACAAGGCATATTTTCCAGTGCTCCTGAACACTACGAGTTTCAATGGAATAACTAGTAATATGAGTTAATGGATTTCTAACCCACTCAAGAGACAGTATTGCCTGACACTCTGTCTGAGCCAATCGTACATTGCTTCTGTTTCAGAATTGGGTTTTTAACAACGTCGGTGCCAATAAGGTAACTTTAAAATGAGAATTTTCCCTGAATGTGGATGATTTAAAAAGCCGTATAGTCAGGATCGAAATAGTATTTGGGACAGAATCCAGAAAAGAGTTATTAGCAGTATTGGCGTCGAGATTAAAACAGGTCATTAGAAAAAGTGGTTTTACCTTTATTGTTGATAATATCCCAAGATTTCAAGTTATCCCATAGCAGTTTATTATATTTCCTACATGTGTCAATAATATGCTTGAAATAAGCCCGTTTTTCAGATTTTAGGGAGGCGTTATATAGTCGTCTTATTTTTTTTTCTCGAAAAAATGCATAAATAACGAGGTATTTCACTTGTTATGCTAAAATTCATATATGTATGGAATTATAGATGTGTTCCAGCACCTTTGGATAAAAATATGGATCAAATGCTGCATTTGTGTCGGCCGGCGAACTTTTCAAACGCTCTTTGTATGTCATGTTTGTCTTCTGTTTAGGAAATTTTGACATTTTTTGTTGAATGTAATAATTACATCAGGTATATTATAGTCTGTTCATTGACCACTTAGGTCTCGAATCTCACTTTGAATAGCATCCTATTAGAATAATGCCAGATAGTCCTGGAAAGTCCTTTGACAGTTTCATTTTATAATAAATTTAATCAGCTATATTCATAAGTAATCTTATAAACACGATATATATGTTTAATATCCATACCGCAAGATATGGATGTTTGCCTATAAATGCCAATACTAAGTTGTAATTTCACTGGCATTACTGCTGTATTCTTTTCGTTTAGGACTGTCTGTTTCGTGTTTGTGATCAGTGAAAAAATAATGTAAGCTGTACTCGATAAAAAAAAAAAAGATTTACTAATAGTTAGTGTATGAAAGTTGTTGAATGATGTTAATGATGTTAACGTTAGGCCTTCTGTTTTCTAGTCAATTTTAGTTTCGTGTTATGACGTAATTTCAGAGTAATTATAAAAATGTACCAGAGGTCGGCATTACCTATTGGATATGTGGTTAAACCAGGGTTGGCTTTAGGTGGTTATGTGTCAACACATAAAGATTTGCATACAAAATCTTACCTTGATATTTTTTTTGCAAATTCAATTTCCATTTATCCAAAGTTAATTTATTATAAACACTCACTCGAAGAGAACTGGAGGTATAAGGGGAACTGAATTAACATACACAAGTATTTTTAAATTCCAATTACAAGAATAAAAGTATATTACTAATAGAGAGATATTGCAACTTCGGTTTACAGACACTTTAATAAAAGTTTCCTTTAATTTGACATGTACGCATGCACATTGAAAATATCGTTAAGCATTTTCTTTTAATAAAATACAGGCATCCCGTATTTAACTTAAATACGGGCAAGGCTTTCCTTTATTAAAAGCACCTTAATTTTGACACATTTAGGAACTTTTTGTCGAAACTTGCATCAAACGAAAATTCCCTAAGGAAATTGTTACTTTTGTTGGCGATAATGGCACAAGAAAAAGATAAAAAACGTGTGAGATTCAAATATGAGGAAGACGTAATTTCGCAATCGTATTATATCCCATCTTTGAAAACGAAAATTAACTTCTATTTCATCGTCAGTCATATTATTTAAATCGAAGTTCACGGCGTCTACAGCGTTAATTTGTTCATTACCGATATAAATATCAATTGTGTTATGTAGAAGTAACATTTCAATTTCTTCATCATTAACACCAGCTAGGATAGCTACTTCTAATTGTTCTTCCGTATTCATTTTAAACTCGAACAAATGATAATGATAATAATACTGGCAATGCCCAATTTGGATTTTTTAGGTTAGGGAAAATTGTCAAAATAACGTATCAACATAAGGTATGAGGAGGACACCGTTGCAATAACTCACTTTAAAAATGGATGATAAATTGGAATACAGGATACTTTATTTAAAGTTTCTTTTAATAAAGTCAGCCCCTTTTCGTTTTGCAGTAACTCTCTATTATCTGTTCTAAATGTTTAGAAGTTAAACTTCGGCGTCTTTCATTAAAAATCCATTTATATTGCGAGAAGAACCGCTCCACGTCGACAGATAATAATAATAATAATAATAATAAATAAATTTATTGTACAGTATCAATATAATACAAACATACAAAAGGACAAGATACAGAAAACTGATATATAAACCTCACCCTAACATAGTAGTAATTAGAATTTTCATAACAGAAAGCAAATAAAGAATTAGAATTTTTGAATAACCATACAGCTCAAATCATTACATAGCAATTTATTTTTTAATTTTTCTTTAAAGGATGCAAGGCTTGTCTGAAATGCCTCTGGTGATAGCTGATTATATATATAAGAAACTAGATATGAAAATGATGTTTCAAATGCAGCAGTGGTGTGCCTAGGTATACTGATATCATTAGAGTTCCGTATAACTCTGCTATGGGCATTATGTCTAAATTCTATTTTATTATACAAATAACTGGGATTTTGAGTATCCATTATTTTTTTTATTAGGCAAGAGTAGTGAATAAATCGACGTTCGTCTAGCCGTAACATCTTTAACTCCTTATAATAGGGAGTTATGTGCTCTCTAACTGGCACTTTACATGCAAATCTTACACAACAGTTTTGAATGACTTGAAGTCTCCTTTTATCCACTACATTCAAACACGGACCATATAAACAGTCTCCATAGTTAAAAATCGACAAAACTAAGGTTTCTACAAGTTGTACTTTAATCCTAGTTTGCAGTATGTCTTTGAATTGGTAGAGGTGTCTAAGTTTCAAGTAAGACTGACTTATTATTTTTGAAACATGCTTCGTAAACGATAGTTGTGAATCAAACAAGATTCCTAAATTTTTAACAGTGTCACATATTTCTAACTGCGACTCGCCTAACTTGAAAACCGGATTTAGTTCTTTTATGACATTTACCCTGTGCTGTGATCCCATTAATATTATTTGGCTTTTGCTAGGATTCATACGGAGGCAGTTGAGTTGAGACCATTTTAGAATGTTACTTAGATCCGAATTCAAGTTTTCAGTTTTTTGCCAAACGTCATTTGAGGATAGAGTTATGTATAGCTGGATATCATCAGCATATAAGTGCAATTTTGAGTATTGTGGAATAAATTGCAAATCAGATGTAAATATATTAAAAAGGAGAGGTCCCAGGACAGAGCCCTGTGGAACTCCCGATAACAATTCCAATTCCTGAGATAAGTTTGTATCAGTTAATTTAGTTATCTGAAACCTATGATAGAGGTAGTTCCCAAACCAATGATTTAAGACACCACCAATACCATAACTCTCTAATTTTTTTAGCAGAAGCTCAAAATTAACACTGTCAAATGCCTTAGACATATCCAGTAAAGTAAGAACCGTAATATTATTTTGATCACGTGCTTGACATATCTCATCAGTTACTGCCATTAACGCAGTAGTTGTACTAAAATTTTTACGAAATCCCGATTGATTAGATGGCAGAATATTATTGATATTAAGGTATTGGACTAATTGTTCATAAATGGCCCGTTCTGCTAACTTCAATGATACACAAAGTAGATTTATATTTCTATAATCTGAAATCTCTTTTGGGGACGGCACTTTGGGAATAGGACGACTAATGGATGTTTTCCACAAATCAGGAACGATACCTAATTCAAAGGAACAATTTATGATGTGAGTAAGTGGCTTTAAGGAAAATTCGCTTGATAGCTGGAGCATCTTAGCTGATATACCATCTATACCCATAGAATTAGTTTTTTGTTTAAATAAAAGTGACCTAATGTCTTCGACATTTACAGGCTGGAAATAAAAACTTGAGTTGGTAAATGATATTTGATTTAGTATAGTGTTATTATCATCTATTGGATGATTGTTAGCAGATGAGTTCACAAAAAATTCATTAAAAGAATCCGCATTATTTAAGTGTTCAGGAAACTCAGAGTGGCCAGATCTGCTTACTATGCCCCAACTTTTTAAGCCAGCCCATAATTTCTTTTGATTTTGGGTATTGTCATTAATAAAATTATTGAAAAATATCTTTTTCTCTTCTTTAAGTGCAAAGTTGTAATAATTTCTAAGATCACAGTAATACTGCCTGTGTATTGGATTTTTCGTTTTCTTAAAACGACACCAAGCTTTATTTTTAATTTTTAAGATTTCTTTTAAAGTTGTAGTAAACCACGGATTGTTATGTTTAATTCTTTTAAGTGTCAAGCTTTTATACGGAGCGTGTTTGTCAAATAAGTCCTCAAGGCAAGAATTAAAAAACTTTACCTTATCATGTATATTTTGGATCAAATATATATAGTTCCAATCTATTAATTGGGCATCCATCTTGAAGTTATCTATGTCAAAGTTACTGTAATCCCTAAAGCTTTTTACTATTGGATTACTATCATATAAGAAGTCAATTACACAAAAAATTAGGTTATGATCCGATAAGCTGCATTCGACAACACCTGAGTCTATAACCATACGTTCATTTTTGACAATAATTAAATCAATGAGTGAGTGTGATTCACCTGAGACTCTAGTAGGATCTTTGATCAACTGATGTAATACAAGGTCATTAAGTAAGTTATTAAAAATTTTACTGGATCTAGACGATTCTAACATGTTGATGTTTAAATCCCCCAGAATTATAATGTTAGTAAACCCATTCATATCTAGAAATCTAACTACCGCTTCCATTTCAGACAAGTGCTCCATATGCAAATTGGGAGGCTTATAGACAACCCCAATGGCTAATTTGGATTGCTTTATATTGATTTCCAACCATAGCTGTTCTAAGGCTGGGGTATCCCCTAAAGGTTCTAAAATTTTACATTTAAGTAGAGACATGACATAAACCACTAAGCCGCCTCCTCTAGTATCCCTATCTTTACGAAATAGATTATAACCTGGTAAATCAATTATATTAGTTTGAGTCTTGTCATTAAGCCACGTCTCGGTCAGGGCAAAAACATTAAAGTTATTATTTTCAATCAGTAGTTTTACATCATTAGATTTATTCATCAATGACCTAATATTAAGATGTCCTAGTTTGAGATTATTGAAATGACTTTTTTGAGGATTATTACTTACAAATAAGTCCAATGAATTATTTATAAAAAATCACCCTGGTTATATTCATTGAATTTCTTAAAGTCAAAGCGTTTAAAACCCACATTTCGGGGCCAGAAGTTTGGTCTATACATTTCTTCTTTTTTCTGAAACGGTGCACTGACAACAAAGCACTTATTTTTAGAGTTGCCTGTTACAAGCTCATTTACGTCCACTATGATCTTCTCAAAACCAGGTTTTCTGCTTATATATCCTTTTATGTCCTCAGCTTTACACGAACTCTTACATCTGTATATATACAACCACACTTTTTTCTCCACACCAGAAAACGCGCTGCTATCTAATTCATCTTCTTCCTCTCCAGTGCCTAGGGCTTTTTTAAAACCAGCCCCTCTGTTTCTCCTATATCTACTTCTTCTTTGGTATTTAAAACCATTCTCATCCTCCTTCCTACTACTATCTTCAGGAATCACATAGCTAGATGTACTACTTTCCTTTTGGGCCACCTGGCTTGGGATAGTAGTTTCAATTTCCACATTATCTCTTTGGGTATTTACTTGTAGTTTGGCAGAGGTTGACGTACTAGCGACTAGTGGAGTATCCAAGTTTACTTTTGTTTGCTTTTTAACGATATCTTTAAATAGGGGTGCCGGTTTTATAACAGCATTTGCGGGAGCTCCAGAAAATAATCTTACCAGATCCTTGTTGCTTTCTTTAAGATTGTTTACTTCTTGTTTTACTCCATTAATTTCATTTTTTACTATTTTTCCGATAGAGTCAATTAGATCTATTGATATTTTCTCAAAAATTTTTTTTATCATGCCTTGTGTAACAGTAGCCTCTTTAACTTCACCATATTGTTTTTCCAGCTCATTTATTTTTCTCCTCAATAAAGGGATTTGTTTGTATTCAGTTTCACATCCTTGGCATAGAAAGATTACTTTTCGTTTTTTTAGATCCATGCAGCGTATTTCAGATGCAGATAGTTCTGAGCACTGATGACAGACTTCACTTTTACAGCTGTCGCATGGTAATACATTTCCGATTTTATCGCAGTTGCTACATTGGGACATTATTTCTGTTGATGAGTATATTATTAGTTTGTTTAATTTGAAGTTTTTCTTGGAAGATAAGTTTTTGTACAGTACATAGTTTTGATTTCTTTTACTAACTTTTTACTGAATTTTTTGCTGGATTTCTTCCAAAAATCCTAGAGGTTGCATATAATTTAACTATTTTGCATTTAAAATTGAGAAAAAAACTGTTCAAAAACGGTTTCACTAGATCACTTGCACTCTTGTGAGTATTTTGGTATTAATTTTATAAAAAATTTCAATCTTAGTACTTTTATATTCTTTAAAATCACAGGAAATTAAAACTTAAACATTTACTCCTAACTGGAGATGACATATTGTAATTGTAACTGGGGCATACTTAAAATATCCAAATTTTCGCAGTCAGCACATTCATGCCCGGTGTAGCAAAGTTTACTACTTTGCCGTTTAAAAAGTCTATTACGTCTGTTATCGTAACAAATCCGGGATATTTTTTTAACAGTCTGGAATTGTCTTTGTACCCTCGCAGCAATATCTCCCTGTAATTGAAAAATATATTGACGAAAATCGAACACAACGTTTATTGCATCCACTGTAGTAAATTCTGATGTTGGCTGATATTGAAGGTCCCATATGGCTAGTGCAATTCGTGAAAAACATCCGTGTATGGTCTCCAAATTTTCTTCAACAGTTGGATCCATAAATGCCTGTTGGGCCTGTGAAATAGCAACTGCATCATTTGGATTTAACTGCTGTATTGCGGATTTCACATTTTCAAAATGACAGTAATAGTACGATACTGCCTTTAGCGAAGTTCCCCATTGTGTATATGACTTGGTGCTTTAAGAAAAACTTTCTTTACACTAGCTACTAATTTATCAACATTAGGGTAGCACAATGTCAGCAATCCTATGAAGCCCACGTGCTAAACGTGTTATATTACAGTATATTCCGATTTGTTTCCTTCAAAATTCTTCCAGCAGCTTTCATATAATTCACTCCATCGGTAAGAAATAATAAGAACTTCTCCTTATTTTCTGCATATTTGTCACTCCAAAAGTCTCGTGAACTTGAATTTTCTGCATCGACTATAGTGCGAGAATTTGTAGCTTCTAAAACTTTAGAGGCGATCAAGTGTCCGCTCATTGCGCGATTTTCGTTCAATGCACCCACTAAAACATTGCTATCTTGAACCCGCAAGCATTGATTGTTTAGTCCACACTAATCGGCAAGGTCTCGAATCCAAAAATGTACTGTAGCTTGCGTCGGGTCAGTATGATGCGACATTCTAACTCCACGTTTTTACTACTTACGTCCGAATAAATCTACAGTAAGAGAGACACTTAGTAATCTTGTTAAATTACTCCCCTCCCCCTGGGATTGACTTCAGGTAAACACCCAGCATGTATACCTATTACATGCAATTTAAAATAATCTATTATTTAATATAGTGCAATTCTCGATAAAACTAAGTTACGAATTGTAAAATTATATAAAATTAATTTAGTATGTTGCATGACTTCCTGTTGTTAAACTTTGGGAATGTTTCAGTACGTGTTTACAATATATAATATCTGTAAAAGCCATCCCTGGAATCTGATACGTAAATCCAACCTCTGATGATTACTTAAAAATTTGTAGCCATAGTCCGGAGAATGTTTGAAGTCCATAAATGAATTTCATTATTTTAAATAAAAATTTCATTTGTGGTCTGGCTCTGGGGCACAATGGTGTATATGAAGCTTTAATAACCTTATTTAAATATGTAGTTAAAGTCCCTTATCCAATAAGATTATTTTTTGTTATGATCCCTTGACTGTTAAATGTAAAAAATTTTCTGTACGTATTTGTTGTAAATATAAATAGAAGCATTTGAACTCAATGTTATTTTCTTTCACCGTATGGTCAGATGTGTTATAGTGGAGACAACATTTAATTGATTGACGGAGAATTTAGCTCCAATAGAGTCAGTAGTCCAACTGACCAAAGTTTTTCATATGTAAAGAAAATGAAACATTTTTGAAGTAAAAATATGCCGATAGTTCACTTGGACAATATCTTTTTGCACTCGCTAGAGGGCATAGTTTTCAAGTTATTCAAGAAAAACGTGAAAATGGAACCTTAAAACTACCCTCCCCCTCACCATCCTCTGGTCAGGACTTTTAGTATTTATTAGCCCGGGAGGCAGCGACAGTTTTCGTGAAATCATTTCTATAAAGCTAGATTTTTTTCCAAAGAGAGTTTAGATAGTATCTATAATGAAGGTGCAATGGGGTCGTTGCACATATTTTTTTTATTGAATATTCTGGAAATATAATGAAAAATATTAGACCCGTGTTTTTTGTTTTTTTTTGTTGCATGCGTTTTAAGGGTGTAAATTAGTATGAAAGTTCGGTCTGTGGCTCTTTAAACCCTTTAAATGATGACGTAGAGCGGGCAACGCCAAATGCCTCTGAAAATAGTCGGAACTTACCGATCTATCCGTGCCCGTCCCTGTCATTCAGAAACCTGGCGGCCGAACGTGGACCATGACCTCTAGACCTACGTGTCGATCAATAATCCGGGGCTAGCGCAGCAGCGTTTCCAATTTATGACGTAGCAGGGGCAAAGGAATTCTGCTGACGGCGCGCTTTATTTTAAAGTGGTGTAGTTTAAATTTTAGGCAATAGTTTGGTCAATTCATGTAACACAGAGCATTTTACATTTTCCATACAAAATCAGTCTCAATTTCGATATAGTGCAACGACCCCATTCTACCAAACTCTTAGTGGTGCATAAATAAGTAAAAAATTAAATATGTTCCAAAAAAATAAAGGGACGAAAATTTCGTTTTTTGAATTGTCAAAAAAGGACGATTCGCCTTCGCTCTTGCCGGCCCCAATTTTCGATTTTCACCTCGCGATTCACGTTGTACGGTCATTGTCGACCTTTTCCTCGCCATCGAGTCATAGAACGGGTCTCCGTATCTCCGGATCGCCGTATTTATTCAGTTCTTACGTTTGAAAAATTAACTTGCGGTCGTGCTAATCGGGGACTATTTTTAAGTGGTTTCCAGAGTTCGAATCCCACCCAGGGATACTTTTTTTTTCGTTTTCAATTTTTTGGAACATATTTTTTATTCTATAATTGCCTTTCACTTCACTCTATTGCATTTTTCGCAGAAGTTTTGCATCTTCCGCTGCGGAATATTAATCTGCACTATTTCGATTAAAAATCACATTCTGCCTCCGCTATAGGGTGGCTAAATCTTTAGTAGACGTTGCTGAAATCACAGGGCATAGAAAAGTTTAATAAAATGATTTGTAACGTTCTGAATTTATTTTTTTTATTATTTATTTATTTATTATTAAGATCATGTCAATACACAAATCGTTTACATTCGTCAACAACAACAGAGACATTTACTAATATTTATATGTAAAATTATCGGTTAGAACTACAAAAATTGTGATTAAAATTTTAAATAGAAAATATAATAACAATACTAAACACACAGAACACACTACAGTTTAAAAATCTACTAACATAAAGTATAAAAATAGGTGCACTAATCAACATGGAAATCATCATTTATCATTTCATTCAAAGAATAGAATGTTCTTTTGGTAAGGTATGCTTTTATTCTCTCCTTATATTGATTAGCAGGTAAGTATTTAATATGGTTTGGCAGTTTATTGTAAAGTTTAGGTGCATAATAGTTTATAGAGAATTTGCTTTTGTTTACTCGATGAAACTCTATTTCAATCATTGCATTATTTCTCGTATTGTGGTGGTGAATATCATTATGATAGTTGAATAGATGAATATTGTCTCTTATCCATAGTAAACATTTCAGCGCATACACACAATAGAAAGTGGGAATTTTTAAATCAATAAATTTTTGTTTTATATCTTCACGATATCCTGATCCTGTGATAACTCTAATTGAACGCCTTTGAAGTTTACAAATATGCTCGGCGTGTGATGAATGTCCCCAAGTTAATATTGCATAACACATATTAGAGTGGAATAGACCATAGTAAGCAGTTAATATAACTGAACTTTCTACAACAGGGTATAAATTTCTCAAAACGTAAGTATTTTTGGAGAGTTTTTTTGACAGTTGTTCTACATGTGTTTCCCATGAAAGCCTGGAGTCTAGATGCACTCCAAGAAATTTAACTGAGGGCGGGTTATCAAACAAGCAGTGTTTTAGTGTAAATATGCATTTCATAGTTTTACTTTCATTTAGGTGTAGTTGATTTGCTGTAAACCATGAGGTGGCATCTGATTGTGTATTATCAATTAAATTTAAGAGCTGATTTAAGTTATGTTCATCCAGAGTAGTCGTATCATCTGCATACAAAACTAGATCGCTATTTGGAAGGCAGTTAGTTATATCATCAACGTAGATGAGAAACAGCAATGGTCCCAGTATTGACCCTTGTGGTACTCCATATTTAATCGGACTTAAGCTAGAATTCATGTCATTATAGTGGACCATTTGTTGTCTGTTGGTTAGATATGTTTGGATCATTTTAGTGCTCAAAGGATTAAATCCATAAAAACTTAGTTTTAGAATTAGCGTATCATGTGCTACACAATCAAAAGCCTTGCTCAGGTCACAGAAAGTTCCGCCTATATACGTCGCTTCATCAAATCCCTTGGAGATTTTATCTACAAGTGATAAAATTGCCATTTCTGTATTACGATTTTGTCTGAAACCAAATTGTTCATTAACAAATAAACTATTACTTTCGAAATACTCTGCTATTTGCTTGGCTAAAAGCCATTCCACTATCTTGGCAATGATAGGAACTAAAGATATCGGTCTATAATTACCTGGGTCATCACGGTTTCCTTTTTTAAAAATCGGGATCACTTTAGCAATTTTTAGAGTCAGGAAATTCACCTGTCTTTATCGATAAATTTATTAAATGTGTTAAAGGTGATATTATCATATTTTTAATTTGTTTTATGATTTTTACATTTATACCATAAATATCCACGGAGTTTTTATTCTTTAGATTATTTATTGCGTCCCGTACTTCATTGAATGTTACTTCACGAAATATGAATGTTTTATTAATGTTAATGTTTCTGGTCAAGAATTCTTCAGATAGATGCCTTACCTTTTGTAGTTGGGATACTAATACTTCTGCCTGATTAATAAAGTAATTGTTATTTCCCGATTACATAAAAAATTTAGTTTCCATCATTTCAATTCCTACTTTTTATTCAATTTGCATGTATGAAAATATCAGATATATAGAGACATTGTGGATAGAAATGTTAGAGATAATGCAATCTTATTTTGACTGAATTGAAAGTACGTTTTTTTACTTGCATCCATTATTATTATAGTTTTGTAATATTTTCTGTATCAATTAATAACACAATATCTCAATAAAATAAATTAAATTGTCATAATTGATTATTGCACACATTAGTGCATTTTTCCTTACCGAAACATATAATATAATGGAGTAAATAAAAGCTTATTAACAGATCTATAAAAATACTGTCTGTTCATTAATACTAATGAGGAATATAATTGTCGTGACTACGTATTGCCTTTTTGTAACGTCTACCAAAGATTTAGCCACCCTACAGCGGAGGTAGAATGTGATTTCTAATCGAAATAGTGCAGATTAGTATTCCGCGGCGGAAAATACAAAACTTCTCCGAGAAATGCAATAGAATGGAGCGAATAGCAATTATAGAATCTAAAATATCTGCCGAAAAATTGAAAACGAAAAAAATAAAAGTATCCCCAGGCGGGATTCGAACTCGGGAAACCACTTAAAAATATTCACCGATTAGCACGACCCCAAGTCAATTTCTTAGATGTAAGAACTGAATAAATACGGCGATCAGAGACCCGTTCTATGTCTCGATGGCGAAGAGAAGGTCAGCAATGACCATACAACGTGAATCGCGAGGTGAAAATCGAAAATTGGGGCCGGCAGGAGCGAAGGCGAATCGTCATTTTTTGACAATTCTAAAACGAAATTTTCGTCCATCTATTTTTTTGCACCACGTTTAATTTTTTACTTATATATGCACCACTAAAAGTTTGGTAGAATTGCACCTTCATTATAGATACTATCTAAACTCTCTTTGGGAAAAAATGTAGCTTTATAGATATTAACGCGAAAAATCTATCGCTGCCTCCCGAGCTGTATACTGTTCAGGGCATTCCCTCCAACAACTATACAAAAATTGGCCTCTACATGATTTATTTCTCCTATTCGGCCTTTTTTGGGCTCTGACTGGAGTGTATTGTTAATTCAAAATGAAAAGTCGGTGATTAAAATACCTCATTTTATTGACATTTTTTCCATAATATCCACATAACATAATTTGTATATTTCAATATATATTAGTACTATCTACAATGAAGTTAGTAACATACACATTTTATTGACTAAAAATTATATAAATAACATGACCATGGACATTTTAAAAGCTCCACCCAGTTGCCACTTTCTCTCACAGGTTGCTCAAATCTAAAAAAATTTATTTACCATTCACTAAGCTGCAAAGCTACTTTATTGTCATTCTGATCTAAAGCACCATAATAAAGAAAATATAGGTTAAAATATAATTATATAATAATTAAAATGATATGAAACCCATGTATTTCCATAAATATACCTAACATAGGTAGAATTTTTATTTGACAAAAATGTATATGTTAATAATCTTTCTCTTTAGTTTAAGTGCTGTGTGATATTCTTCAAATATACAACTGTACAAAGCTAAATTTAATATGTGATATCCTGTATGTTTAAAGTAAGTTGCATCGCGGAACTTGTATTAAATTTTAACAGTAGGTTAAGTGTAAGAATAGACACGCTAAAGTTTGCTTACTTTATAGTAGACAAAAACTAGAGATTTTAGGCCCCTTAATTTATCAACTTTATACGTTATCCGCTATACTGCTCATGCCCAGTCGTTAAAAACTAGCCCAATACGATATTAACCGATAAAGTTTTACCTTATTTGCCTTAGAATAAGGTACGCTTAATAACGTTTAATATTTTACAGTGTTACCTAGTAGAGAACGGAGACGGTAGCTCAGTGGTTTAGCACGTCTAGCTTGCATACTGGCATACCTAGCGAAGCAGGTTCAATCCCTGCTCACCGTGAAATAATTTTAATTGTAAAATTATCCCCAAGATGTGGTTCGGACTCCACTATAAACTGTAGGGCCTCGTTTCTCTTTACCTAACACAAAATCATTCTGGATTTTCAAGGAGTTACCTCGGTGACTTGAAAAGCGGTTAAGAAAACAAAACATTTAAGAGAACATTCACATCTATGTATACATTTAAAATATGTAACTCCTGGCTCTATTTAGTATACTTTTATATACTGTATATTTTTAATTATGTGTTCTTAATGTAATAAAATTATTGCAAGTAAATTAATCCTTGGCAACATTGCTATTTTTGTCACAGGTCATATATGTAACCTGACTTTTTCATATTTGTTTGTTATTATATCCATATGCTTGAAAAGAAATATTCGTAGTTGTCCAATCCTGTCATAATAACATAAACTTCAAACAAATTAACAAAATACCAAATCTTTCAAAGTGAACAAAGCGAGGTTATATATATTTACATTGTTTAGGTAGGTCACTTAACGTCAAGAAAGATGAAACCATCTTTCACAACATGCCAAAATGCTAATACCGGGATCCCTTATTTTTAAGCTATAGTGCATGTGCAGTATAACGTTTTACGTTTATCGTATTAGCAAATTTAAGTGGCCTAAAATCTCCCTAATGTGACCCATGTAGAGTGGAAAAAGTAAGGTTAGCTCCTACAATTTAGTATCTCATGAAAACACTTGCTAGCGTTAAATAGGACAGACAACATGACCTAATTTATGAACTTTATTAATAGTCGAAGCTCCCATAATGCAAACTTGCACCTCATAACACACCAGAAATGAAACATATGGGAATGATAGGAAAACCTGTTAAAAATGTTTTAAGCCCGTCAGAGTATGTTTTATTTGTTATTTTCTATGTTTTTTTTAAGTTTTGAAATTGATTGTAAAATACAATTTACAAATGAAAACACCAAATTAAAATTTTTACTGTTTATTGAGAATTTATAGTTTTTGGAAAACGGTGTCTGACTGACCGATTTCGTTAATTAACGACACCTGTCGGATTTCTTTTTATACCTTAATTTTTCCACGAAAATTACATCTCAACATCATTTTTTGTTTGTTTTTTTTTAATGAAGTCTAAGGCTATTGAGATTGGTCTGACAATGAAAAAAACGTTTTTTACCATGTCAGACTTCATTTTATTGAATAATAATAATAATAATATAATTTTATTAGTATAGCTAATGTTTATAATAGTTACAGTAAAAATACAGAGATTACACACAATAGCTATAAACAAAAATAACAATAAATACAAATAAGTCATGATAAAAATATTTAAATAGGCCATACATCTTTGAGCAACATTCACCCACGAGATGAAAATCTGACCGTTGATATCACATAACTACTTCTGTTTGTAATATTTAAAATAAAGTTAGAACCCCCTTTATGAGTCATCCAGGACAGAGCGAAGAATCTATACGCCTGCGCAGCAGCGCATGGGAATCGAAAAAGCAGGCCCACCCCTTACGAGACCGGACCAGGTGTACAGTGATGATTGGGGAAAGAGCTCAAGCTCGACCCCTAATCATCCGCACCCACGTTCTATGAATATAGTAAGATCCAGATCACTCGCATGACACACCTTAAATTTTTTATATTCACAAATAAGTTTTGGATCCCCTTTATGCACAAAAATTGGTCTTTCATAAACAAATTTTTTTTTACTTCTCAATAAATAGTAAAATATTTTGGTGTTTCCATTAGTAAATGAATTTTATATTCGTCGATTTTAAAACTAAAAAAAAATAGAAAACAACAAATGAATATAGTCTGGTGGACATTTTTTAACAGGTTTTCCTATCATTCTCACGTTTAATTTTTGGTGTTCTATGAGGTACAAATTTGTGTTTTGGGAGCTTGGACTATAAGTAAATGTATATCTTTTTAAACAGCAACTGCATGAAGCTCCAATTTTCATTCCTTGCATAACCTTAAACCTAACGTAACTATTTAAAAATTTAAAAAGACTATATATTAATGGCAGAAAATTATGATTCATTTAATTTTTCTATATTATTTACATTACGTGGTATAAAATCACAATTTTAAAATAAATCATAATGGTAGAAAAATACGAAAGCGTAGAAGGGCCACAATAAATTTTAAATATTTTTTTCTTAAATACCCATTTCAAACTCGGAATTTTGTTAAATTCCAACTTCAAACTCGGAATTTTGTTAAATTCCTACTTCAAACTAGGAATTTTGTTAATTTCCGACTTTATTCTCTGAATATTGTTAAATTCCGACTTGGAACTCGGAATTTAACTAAATTTAAATAAATCCAGTTAAATTCCGAGTTTGAAGTCGGAATTTATCAAAATTTCGAGTTTGAAGTTGGAATTTAACAAAATTCCGAGTTTGAAGTCGGAATTTAACAAAATTTGTAGAAAAATAAGTAATAAAAAGATACAAATTTACTATTATCAGTATATGGCTGATGAAGTAGTTCCACAAACACCATCCCCATCAAGGCCGTCTCAAGGGCACTGATGCACAAAATAAAAATTAACTATTTAAATTCACTTTCATTTGGCATTTGGCTATCTTATAAATACATTGAATTTATTTTATTTCAATTACAGAATCAATGATCTTATGTTATTGCAGTAAGAATAAAATAAGAAATCTGTTCTGCTTGCAATTATACCAATCAGAGACAAGGACACGCTTTCCCTATTTTTACAAGCACTGCATTTTAAACTGGGATAAACTATAGATTTGTGTTTCGCCATGTTGGAATCATCTGGAGACGGTTCAGATTTAATTTGATCAACTGAATTTTAATCATCTCCAGATGAAGCTAAATTGGACGTCAAATTATTCGAGTGTAACCAGTGCTCTGGTGCTTGCGCAAGCTAATTCGGCATCAGTTTCGTATCAAATGTTCCAACCCTCTTCAGGACTATCTATAATGTTAATATAATACATGGGAGATTGTATTAACACGTTAAGCGCCATATATACCAAAAAAAAAAAAAATCCTCGGGGCCTTAATGTAATTTTACCTGAAACACTTTTAATCTGTTGAATAATGAATAAGTAGCATGTTTTTGATTAATTTTTTTAATTACCTTTCAACTAATTGCTAATTAATTGTGTGCATCTATGTAGATGCATTGGCCCCGGAGATTAGATACCCCCTTTTGGCCATGAGCATCCAGAAATACGCATGCGTAAAAACCTGTCTAAACTCGCTTAGATGCAGTCTTTTATGCTTGTTCAGTGATTTGCGATTTACTAGTTTAGTGGTTAGTTGTAATCCAGACACTGAGGAAGTGTTACAAGTGCAATTTTAGCAACATGGCAGACTCGTACGAAAAAGAACAGGAATGTTTGGAAAAATTATTTCAAGAATTTCTTTCGGACGAGGAGGAAGATCCTTTCGAAAGTCAGATGAGTATGAGCCATCAGATGAGCTAGATAGTAGTGAATTTAGTGCATATTGTTTTTGTTGCATTTATTAAAATGTTTGACATGACAAAGCACCACAGTCCATCTTATGACTAAAGAAATATATCTTTCTATCTATATTATAGAACGTCATAAGCAGCTCATAATTATGTGGATCCCACATAATTCATATGCCAAAGAAATTGTACAATCCTTGTGTAATCAGTGTACATAGATACCAGTTTTTTGGTATCTTTAGACGTTCGAGTTTATCAAGTATATAGCTTTAAGAATTGTTTAGTGAAATGTGAATAAGCCACTCTAGGCAGTGCCTACTGCTTGAAGCCATCTCTATCACCTCTGGAAAATATGTACTTCAACTATAGAATGTCCTTTAAATTTTAATATATCATTTTGAAACAATATTTCCAGATCTAGAGTGGACACAAACATGAAAGATAAAACATGGATAAACGACAATATAAGAACATCGAGTTCTTCACTGAAAGATCTATTTAATCTTAAAAAAAATCTAACCTGCTCTATCGGGTGCTTATATTCGGGCAAAAAAGAAGCATAAAACTTTAATAAATGAAACAAAAAAAGAACACTATCAAGAATAAATTCTAAAAATAATATGGAACGTAGTGTCTGAATTGACATATAAAAATAGAAGTAATATTGTTATAAAAAAAGATGGAGTACTAATAGACACGCCTAATACCATCGCTACTGAATTTAATATTTACTTTATTAATACACCTCTTAAAGTTAGTAAGTAATATACAAACAAATAGTAATTATTACCATGGAGAAGTTGGGTTAAAAAAGGATAATTCCACGTCTACTCTTTTTATGCAGCCATTTACTGAACAGGAGCTTCTCAGTTTATTAAATTCAAAAATAAAGAATAAGAAATCTGCAGGTGCCGATGATATACCCGTCTTTGTTTTAAAAAGAGTCTTACATACAATATTGAACCTCTTACGTTCCTAATTAACCTATCCTTTTCATCGGGTACATTTCCTAACATTCTAAAAACAGGAAAGGTCACACCTATTTATAAGAAAGCAGATTCGACTTTATTAGATAATTATAGACCAGTCACTATCTCAGATAGTTTATCTAAAGTTTTTGAATATGCTTTCAGCGATCGTCTCTTAAATTTTGTGAACAAACAAAATATTTTAACGCCAAAGCAACATGGTTTTCGTTTAGGAAAATCCACATCTACAGCATTACTCACATTTTATGACAAGTAAAATTAAAACATACAAATAAATTTTATCGATGCAGGCGAGTGTCCTGCTATAGTTTTTTGTGATCTAAGCAGGGCATTTGACTGCGTAAATCATGAAAAATTGCTGTTTATATTAGAACACTATGGTGTAAGAGGGGTTTCCTTGAGCTGGATTTCCTCCTATTTAAGAAACCGTAACCTATATGTTCACTTAAATTATAATAATGAAAATTCAATTTTGAATGCTGTATGAGAAATTAGCCCAGTGCAAATAGGCGTCCCACAAGGCTCCGTGTTGGGGCCTGTTTTATTTTTTTTGGTACGTAAACCAATTAGAGGCGGAAATATCTCATCCAGACCTCGTTATGCATGCAGATGATGTGTCATTACTTATCTCTGCAGACAATACTGGAAGACTTAATATTAAATGTCAACAAATTGTATCATTAACATCAAATTATTTCAATTCACACGATCTACATTTCAATACTAGTAAGACACAAGTGCTGCGATTTCATAATTATCATAAAGTAACTGAACCTTTAAAATATAATGTCAATAACGCCATCTTTCAAAACAAACATTCAGATGTAAAATTTCTGGGTGTGTACATGGATGAAAGCTTAAGCTGAAAATCGCACTGTACACACCGGATTTCCAAACTAAATTCTATTACATATATGTTCAGAAATATACGATTAGTATTGGATAAAGGTCAACTATTAAGTGTATATTACGCCCAGGTCGAATCTCGGTTACGGTACGGTTTGTGCTTGTGGGGCAGCTCCACCATGGCCAAAGGCATCTTTATGGCACAAAAACGTATATTACGTTGTATTGGTAATCTTCCTAACACCCATACATGCAAAAATTTATTTTACGAATACAAAATCCGGACACTCATAAATTTATACATTTTAGAAATATCCCTCTATGTATTTTCTAACAAAAATTACTTTCAACTTAATAAAGACATTCATGACGTTAACACACGGCAGAAGGGTTTAATACATGTGCCTTTCGCTAAATATAAAATGACTCAGAATTCACCTTCTCATAACGGTGCCCGAATATTTAATCAACTACCCGACTATATAACGTCTAGTAAAAATATATATACATTTAAAAGTAAGCTGAAGTAGTTTTTGTTAGAACTCTGTTTTTATTCGCTCTCAGATTTTTATCTGTTTAACCTTTAACCCATTTTGTTGTCATTTATTTTTTATTTGTATTGTCTATTGTTTTACCGACTATTCCTATACAATTGTTATTGTCTTTTAAGGAAAATAAATTATTATTATTATTATCATATTTAACATATATTACGATGTTATCATTATCTAATACGAGATTTGAGGAGGTGAATTAAATTAGAAATGTATGCATTGGCTTGATTTGTTCATTTAAAAGTGAACAATCATTTGAAATCATTGATTGGACACTTCAATGCAAACTCTCATGATATATACATTAGAAACATTAGCAATAATTATTTTACAATACAAATTTCTGACAAGTATCGTAGCCTGGCAGGCTGCAGTGGTCTATGTTGCATGAAATGAATTAACACATAATGAAAAACTCAGTCATTACATTGTTGAATAAAGCCTTTAAAATCGTTAATGTTCAATACGCATTATTTAATCTAAATATTCAAAAGACATCACAGATACACCTGAAAATATTTGTTATAATGGGGATGGACATAAAAAGTAAGTTATCTATATAAGAATAACTTGTGCAGTTATGACAAATTAGGGAATATTGTTTGTAGAGAGAGAATAAGAACACGACCGTAGAAATGTTCTCAATTTTGTTCCTGATAATCACGTCCTTACTGGACTCTCATCTTGCTGTCAGTACATGCAGGGGAGGGGGTGAATAAGGCTTACTATGTCCGGGCGGTGGAAGGAAGCGATCATGTGGATTTTTGTAGGCCTATTTAGTTTAAATAATCAGCATTTCTGATGTAAAACATGGCTAGGCTCGGAATAGTTGATTGCTGGAAACAATCCCAAAGTTGTCAGACTTGACAGCTAGAGGGGCGCCATTTGAGCTACGTCTACGTGCCTATATAAACTCAGTGATATAACAATGAAACATTTGAGTTTAACCTGTAATTATTCCTGGAACCGGATAAATCCGCAAAAATTTTTCGTGCTCCCAGCACGGCCGGATATTTACGCGAGGCCAGAGGATGGGTTAAATGCTGGCAGCGGACATATCCGCCCATTTTTTTTTTTGTGAGAGTCTATGTCTTTCTATATTTTTGAAAAGAATAATGTTTATTTGATTGTTTATTTTAATTTATATGGCTAAATGAAGCATGTATACGTGCATAAGTTTTCACATACCGTAAAAATCCGCGAGCGCCTCCCACTGCCATACGACGGTCTCAACATGTAAAAACCAATTCCAGAAAGAGAGGGTTAAAGTAATTGGTCAGAATTTTCTGGAAACATTTTGAAGCTATGAAATAACATCCAGAATCATTTATTGCCAGAAATGGAGCAGTCTTTAGCCTAAATGATTTTGTTAATAAACAAAATTGTCTTTACTGGGCTCTTGAAAGTCTCTACGAACTTTAAGAGTGGTTTTTACATAACCTTAAAATAACAGTAAGGTACGTGTAGAAAATGGGCACACTTCCAATTATTAGCTGCACGCGATGTTGAACTGCTACAAACATTTTATCATAAATGTTATAGTACATACATTTTGTTCCCTGTGTGACCTTTTTAATGCATTCTCGAGTATTGGGATCTGTACCATGAGTTTCTGCCTGGAAGATGAATCCATTAGAATTTTAATAACAAAACAACAGTACTTTTTGCCGAACCTTGTATGCGATAACCTTCACTTTGCTACACAAATATAACAAAATAAAAATATTTTAGAGTATATTTCACTAGCATCGTGAACATTGCAAAAAATATAATATACTATAATAAAGATACAATAAATAAACCTTTAAAATTTGTTAATAAACAAACAACTGTATACAAAACTACTTAAATATAAAGAATAAAAAGTTGTTTTACAATAGATAAAAAGACTTTTAAAAGGCAGGAGGGGCCAAATTCACATAAATCTACAAATTTTACAATATATTAAAATATATAATCTCGATTTAGATACCTACATAAAATAAACTATAAATAGAATGCTGCTTAATGTAGATTAAATTTGGTGAATATTAAATACATAATAAAATATCTTTACTTTCACAGATGTTGATAAGGAAAAATATAACTTAATCATTATTATCAAGTCCATAATTTAACAAGTAATGCATAGTTTGTCTCATCTCTATTTCATCAGTTTACAAGCATTTCAAACACGCTGACAATGAATGTGGTACGTACAAATCAAATCTCGGAGCATTTGAACACCTATACGAACTGATCGACTAGCGATGTAAAAAATTACACAGAATCATCTAGAGTTCGAAAATTGCTATCATGTTTGGAATGTTTTTCATATTAAAAACTTTCTTTTATTACTTTGACATAATTGCACCTTTGGTTGTAGTAAGACAGTAGAGGACAAGATAAAGCATTATAAGCATTTACTTTTAAATTATTTACGTTCCTATATCACCACAGTTATTAAAACAATTAGATATATATTGTACCACTTATGTCGAGTCTCATACTCCCCTCCCTCTTACCTAATATATTTTATAGTGAATAGTTCACCACAAAAAAATGTACTCAAATTATAATAATACAAGTTGGCGGCAAGACTGTCAATCTAAGAGTCATATTAATCCAGAAAAATATCATTTAAGGATAAATAAAAATAAGATATGCATAAACTTAAAATATTTGATAAAAATGTCTACCCATCTTAAGAGAACCTTGTATACAGTCTGAAAGCGTAAAAGGGCACAATGAAAGGTCAATTGTAGAAATTTTTGAAATATGATGACTTGTTCACTTAAAATTTATAATCACATATTACCAAGTAAATTGAAACATGTTTTATATTTATATTTAGCAATATTCACACATCAAAAGTATAAATATATTGATTATCACATCAACATAAACTTAAATCAGATTTGTCCATCTAATGAATTTTACAAATTAAAAATATTGAACAGTAAATGTCGAAACCACGAAGCAGGGAATAACATTTCGTAACCATTAAATTTTTTATATGCCCTTCAATGTCCCTTGGCCTTAGCAGAGGTTCCTGCCGCGCTGCCCACCTTCTAAGCTGTCCTTAATTATAATCAAGTGACATTAACAGTACATCAAGTTATATATTAAAAAAGAAACTCTTACATCACAGTTTAAAGCAACTGTATGAAAAAAAATCTCAACTGCAAACTTTTGTGTTAAAGTACTTTGTCACAGTTTTCTTGGATAAATAATTACTACCCACTTAAAATAGACATTTGTATATATCCTTAAATTGAATTAATATGACTCTGAAATTGCACAGATAACACAATTTAATATTTTCTAAACTAGATATTTACAACATTCATTTATTTAGACTTTCCCACAATTCGTCATCGCCCCATTTATCGTTCCAGTTTTTATTTGGTTGTTCGTTTGGTTTCTTATCTCTTTTACTGGATTTCTGAGATTTCTCTTCGGAAGGTGATGTGGCATTACTATTGTTGTAAGAAATATCCCTAATGTCTGACTGATAACTACCGTGGTTATCGTTTTGGTATCCCCAACTACCGTCCCAATTCTGATTGGGAGATTTTGGACTCGAAGCCCTGGAAGTTTAAAAATAAATGTATTCTGACCAGCTATAAATTACTCAAACATCAGAAGTTTAATTTAATTAATATATAAAATTTACTTTTAATTAAATTCAGTGTCATTATCACCTATGTATAGTAAACGAATATAATGACACGAAAGGCCAAAAAGAGCGGTGGTGTCCTTTGTCGGTCGCTTTGTCGGCTTTACCTGCTTTATTGGCATCTCTTTCATCGCGGCACTATATCTCTTACGTCTTTTATTTTGAGTTTATTTTCTATTTTTAATCAGGCTTTAAGGCGGTATAAGCGAGAAATGCTTTGTTGGGAAGTTATCAGTCAGTAAGTTTTGTTTCCCACTATTTTTACAATAGTTAAAATTGGTGATGTCAATATACTTAGTTATAATGCAACAACGACGAAATCTACTTGAAGATGTAGAGAGGAGTGGGAAGCTAATAAAGCTAGCAGATATTAACCAGGGTTCGAAATTAGGATTGTTAATTTGAAGTACATTACATAAACAAAATGCCCAATTATTACCAGACTCAAAGAGCATATGGCTCATCTCAAATAGAGATTAACTAAAAAATCTAGTATTGCCTAATATATACCTTAGATAACAATCATAGGATAGATATCAATAACTTAATTAGAAATGTAACAAATAACAGCTGAATGCTTTTTTATTTAGTTTAGTGAGTAAGGGCAGGAAGTGCTTCCCGCATCCAGTCAGTCCCAACTGTTAGTGAACCCAAGAAGTCTCTAAAGATAACGATTCAGAAAATTGAGAAAAAATTAATTTGTTCCTAACTGAATTTTATAGCAAGGCATGAAACTGCCTTTGGAACACTATAATTAGAATGTAGCATCGACAAGAAATGTCCATAGGGCAATGTTTGCAATAAAAGGAGCACAAGATTCCACGAACTTGTGCCTGGGGGAACATCGCGAAACCTTGAGACCTATGTCCTTGAAGCGTCTCACTTGCTATGGGTGGTGCTCTCTGATCTACATTACTGTATATACAATTAGCTAAACAGACTTTAATATTTTATTTTTTATACTTATTGCATTTTCTATGATCAATAAACAAAAATATATTTGACCTTGACTTCCTCTTGACTTCTTAATTTAAGATTAACGACCTGCATACTATTTATGGGGCGAATCGGAAACGGATCAACTCCAATCCTGTCACGTGTATGTCAGTGCCATGATTGCTCACAGTCTATCAAAGGTTATTAACTCTAAGAAGTGTGACTCATAAGATAACAATCTGATCAAAAAGTGCATTGCTAATCTACAAGGTACAACGGAAGGCACCTAGCAACAGTCACGATAAGTGAACTTTTCCTTACTCATCTTGAGGAGAAGTTTTTGCAAATTGATACATTTTTGTCGTGTCCTTTAGACAAACGGTGGCGAGTTCGTCCACAGAACCACCAGAATCCTTAAAAAAAATAAAGAGCTAATAACTCCCTCAGCAAAGCATTTCCATTTTTATTTTCAAAAAACTTTTCTTTTGCTTTAGTCTAAGGATAAGAGACTTTAAGACATTATCAATACACCCTATATATTAGTGGTACCAGGATGCCCTGCAAAGCAATGGGCTGATATCATTAAAAAAACTAATAGGAAAGAGCTTTGGTGAGGTCAGGCAGCTAACAGACAACCACAACAGCTGGCGGAATGCCGTCAGGCTACACAGCAAACGGGAGCCACCTAGGATTATTTATGGATTCATTGGCAGCAATATGTTGTGAATAATGAATGAGATTAGTAGAAATCAGAAATAATCGAGTAAGAGGTTCTTACTCGATTGTTTGTAATTTGTTCATTGATAACTTACTTGGACCCCTGTTGACTGCTACAGCTCCAATCGTCTTCTCTTACATATCCATTCCCACTACTCACTAACGAAGATTTCTCACCAGGGGAATGGTAGTTTTCACCACCCACTTGTCCATATCCTCCTGGTTCGTTAGGATTGTTTGCGCCTCCTACTTCTTTCCAACCTTTCCTACCCAATTCTCCCATCTGGACAGAAATAATTTTATTAAGAGCCGTTTGGTAATTGACATTTATTCTGGCAAGTGCAAATATGAAATTTATTATAGTAATTACCTTATTTGCCAAAGTGGACACTTGAGTCCCTACGCCATCTAATAAAGTACCCTCTTTAACCTACAGTTAAAAAAAACGGAAATAAATAATAAAAAAGTAAAATAAATAATAAAGTTACACAACAGAAAGAAATAAATGAAGTGTAGAATAAAATTAAATCAGTTGAAAAAATTACCATCTCGTTTTTTGCTTGAAAATTGTACAGTTGTAATTTCTCGTTTTCTTTTAGTAAGGCATGTTCAGGAAAATTTAAAAATTGGTCTCAGGATTCTTCCGTTTACAATTTCAGCATCCTATCACGTAACAGCTACTTGCTGATATTCATTTTAATCATTTAACACTGACGGCTGACATTGTCGTGCGATTGATAGAAATAAGTATTGTGTATACTCGCCACTAGGGCTGTACCACTTAACTTATGCAAGTGGCGTATAGGATGGGGTGTTTGCATTTAAAAAAAACTATATTTTTAATGGGCTTTCGTATTTTTGCAAAACATGTAATAGTTTATATATTTTTTATAAAAAAGATACCATGGTAAAACAATTTTGCTTCATACATCAATCAAGAACAATATCAGAGGAATATGTTCATAAAATTTGAGATCAATATCTCTTACAAGGCTTGAGATACTGAGTGAAAAATAAGAAAATACACATTTTCATGCTTTTCCGAGTTTTGACAAAAATATATTTTTTTCTTCAATTTCGCAATTCCGAATTAACTGGCAAACTCGAAATTCGAATCCACCTGAAAATTTTACATAAGAATCTGTTTTTCGTTTTTGTATACCCTTTAATCGACCCCTCCTCCTCTAAAATGCATCGCAACGGGCTCTAGACTCTCTACTAATATATAATACTGTGCTGCTTCTGACCACTCCACACCACATGTTAATGTCTGTATTATTTGTTAAAGCAGTAAACCAATCGGCTCTGCGTTTAAAATCTCTGATGTGTTCATGCAAAAAGGAGCTGGTACAATGCAGTTCTTAAAAGAACTCATATTTATAACTTAAAAAAGCAACATGTCAAGATCTGAACATATTTAAGAAAAACGGTATGCAACAAATTTATTTGCTTACTATTACTTACATTTATTTTATTCTTCAAATATCTCGAGGATAAACTAGAGTTAGACCGATAAAAATACAAAAATAAACAATCAATCATAACATTCACAAATCGCCGTTCTATACTTATGAATTATGACATGTGGTAATATCTCTGGGTAATATAAGAAGACAATCCAATTAACATTTAAAATATACATGTTCTATTTAATAACAGATGGCACAGATTCAATAAATTTTTGTACGTAACGATACTCCCACTACTTTTAGGTTTACGTTAATTACGAACAAAATACTGATTAATTGAAAAAATAAAAAAATACACTTTATTTTTCACGATCTTTTGATATGTGCATTTATCTCAACACCATGCAAGCACCCCATTGTGTATTAGTTTACCAATTAATCCTTTCAGATTGCCGTTTCTTTTCCATGTGTGGTCCCTCAAAACGGTGGTTTTTTAGCCTTTCACAAACACGCATTTCCCATTATGATGATTTTATGTGATTTCCAAACTCAACTAATTTTTGGTAAACAAAAACGAAAAAGTTAAAACATTTCAAACATGTTACCAGATTAATAGTCAAACATAATAAATTTTTCTAATATTTCATCAAACAGCATAGTTGCAAACATTTCAAAATTTGGACTTTTTAAATTAATTGCCGGTAAGTCGCAAAGTAAGCTTTGGATAGACAATGTGTTTTTACCACAGAATATCTCTTCCAATGCGCTACTGGCCTGGTATGAAAACATTTTAATAAATAGGTACGACTTAAAACACGTTTATAACGATACATTTTTATTAGCATACTACTCACAAGGTCAATGAAACAATCTATTTTATTATTCTTATGAATTACTCAGTGCAAGCCCATTATAAATAATATTTGAATCTGATCTTAATTTCTAAGCAATCAAGAACCTAACAAGTTTAATATGTCTGGCAATTCAACTTGACTAATTGATGTACCATGTGTGACATGTATTAAATTAAATTATAAGTTCAGTACTAGATAATTTCACATCAAGAGGAAATGTGGTAATTTTTTCAAGCAGAAACAATGCTTTTTTTTACTAAACTGAATATTCGAAAATGAAACAAAATTAAAGAAAATGTTTAAAAACAGTAAAACAATATAAATAAAAACAAAACAAAAACGAACCTTTTCCCCTACTTGTGAGCTAAAATCAACTACCTTCTGGCTTGCAATTCCACCATATTTAACGGCATTTTCAGTTGCTTTACTTGCTATTTTGGTAGCTGAAGTTGACAGGAACGACCAACCCTATAATAACACTCTAAATGATATTTTGAAAGTATAGAACATCACTTTTTACTTACACTGGCTAAAGACGAAATAGCAGTGTCTACAAATTCCTGTGACTGACTCCTAGGAGGTGTCTCTTTGGTATAGCCAAAGCCACTATATTTTCCTCCTTGGCTCGGCGGTAAATCGCTAAATACAATATCCATTATTTCATCAAACTCATGAGATTCCATTCATTTACATTTCACATTTATAGGGGGGGAGGGCATTGAAAATGAGACCATGAACCATTAGTCCATGCAAAACGCAGGTGTCAAATGCCTCGTCATAAAACTACCCGTTTTACACTCCAGCACTAGGTTCGATTTTAAATAAAGGTCTGATATTTAGAAATAAACTTTTATCCGCAAAGAAAGGGAGAAAATAGGCGATTATACTTTGACAAATATGATGCAATAAAAGCCCGGACTCCCTGACACTTCTATTGTTCCATTTTTCACTGCAAACTAATCTCACTCGACTATCAACACGTTTTGCAGAGGGTAAAAGTTTGTCCGGCGCTTTTACTACATCCGTTATAACCACGACTTATCTTTTTTCCTGTCACGGTCGCCAAATGTCAAATGCCTCGTCATAAAACTACCCGTTCTACACTCCAGCACTAGGTTCAATTTTAAATAAAGGTCCGAGGTTTAGATATAAACCTTTATTCACAAAGAGAGGGAGAAAATAAGCGATTATACTTTGACAAATATGATGCAATAAAAGCCGGACTCTCTGACACTTCTATTTTTTTTAACAGAATAAAAAATACATGTGTCAGCTGGCAAGAAGTCGCTTTGTCAGAGATCGAGCAATTGAACACCGATCCTTTTAATGTACATGGTGATGAAATATGGCTCTGGCAGCAGGGTTTGTTTAGGGTTTGATGCTCGGAATGCACTCCGGATCGGAACCACTTTTAGTTTGTTTTTTGGGTCGCTAATCACGAAAATCGAGGTTCTGCGGCTCTAAAAATAGTGCACCACCCCTAAAAATGCCGGAAACCACCCCTTCACGGTAATGTGAATAATACTGTAAAATAATGCTATGAATGTGCTGGTTGTAACGATAATTTGCCAGTTCAGTATGTTCATCTAAAATAAGGACAAATTTTATGCAAAGGGTTAATCAGAGGGGGTAGAACTACCCCTAAATTGATGTAAAATGGAAAAATGATGGAATTTTTTTTCACATTTATTTCAGTTTAGATGAATGGGAATTGTACAATGAAAAAGAGAGACCTCAATTTTCATGATCAGCGACCCAAAAAACATAAAATAAAAGTGGACCCGATCCGGAGGGCATACCGAGCGTCAAACCCTGCATTTTACATGGACTACGAGAGGGAGGTGGTTCACAAGAAGTGAATGTTTTCAACAAAAATTAAAATTCGTTAAATGTAGAGATGTGTCAAAAATAGTCAATTTTTGCAAACGTTATTTGCAAATGAGCCAAAGAAGTAAACAGTTTGTGTCTCTTTAATGTCATTTGTTTTGATAAATGTATAAAATTATTAAAACCATTTAAACTTACTCTCTTCTGCCAGCATTCTCTTGTTGTCGTTTAGCAAAAAATGCTTCTTTCTGATCCTTGAATTCTTGTGTATTATAGTTCTGATAGCCACCTTGATAAGCCTCGGAATTATTGTAGGACGACTGGTATGATACATCGGAAGAATTGGAATAGTTGTTGGTTGAGCTATAGCTTTGAGATGAAGGGCTAATTAAGCTACTCCTGAAATTCTGAGCAGGTGATTTCCGTTCATCCCATGACCTCCCTTGAGCCAATGTAGAAATCTACAAAACATAACCGTAGGAACGTTTTTGAACACAATAGGACATTTTGAGCAATGTATTTGATAGTATATGTCCAGTGCAACAATGAACCAGTGGACTTTATATTCTAAATGAAAGGTTTATTTAATTTATTCATACAATTTTAATAAGTAAATATTATTTATTTTATGACAGACTTTACACACAAAAACATTCTTGATCTACTTTTACAATTTAAGTTATCAGGCAACAAGTCAAATATGTACATACATTTAACTACACGTTAGTTTGAACTAACTCGATATATTGCTATATCCGAACAATTTTATATTATTAAGAAGCTTGAAATATATTTAGTGCTTTAAAATACCTTATCCCTATATAACGCAGCTGCCTTAGTATTATATCTTTGCTGAATAGTCATACAATCATCCCAATCTGACTGTGCCTCAAAGAATACTCTGGCATTCCTGTTGCCACCAACTTTCATCTTTTCAAGTTCTACGTCTTTCCATTTGTCCATAGTCACAGACCGAACAAATGATAAATGAACTCCTAAGCCACGATGTTTACCTGAGCATTCTAAACAAATCCATATTCCATATGTTACGGAAACCCATTGAGGATTATGTGTACCACATTCAAAGCATTTCTACGAATTAGAAGATGTTAGATAAACTGTCTCTATTAATAAGGAAGATAACGGACAATTCTCTACTCACATCATTTTCATTGTGTGGTTTTAACTCTTGCAATACACGACGAGTTCTAGGACTAGCCATTTTATGTCAGATTGATGTATTAAAAATAAATATATCAATCTTGTTTCCGTATTAACACATATTAATCTATTACTTAACACTTTTTAGAGTACAAGTTATCAGCATAACATAAAAAAAATGTTAAAATAAAAATTAGTTCGATTTGGACCGTGGACGTGTCAAAAATACTACTGGTACGTTTGTTTGTACCACTCAATTTGCGTATACTTTAAAGTTATTTACAAATGGATACTAATATGAGCAACAATATAAGAAATTTCGCAAAAGTTGGTATGTTTTCTGATAAGTAGGTTTTAATTATCATTTTTATATAAGTTTAATGATAAATTAAAAAGTAAACAAAGAACTGTAAATTTAAGTTTTCGAGTGAGATGGAGTCGAACCGCAGAACTCTACGTATGTAGAGTTCAACGAGTCGAACTAACTAACAAACTATAACGTCAATATTGATACTCTGAAATTAGCTGCATGAACCTGGCATAAATATAAGGCAAAGAATATTCGAAGCTATTTCTCTCTCTCACTGCAACCACCACAACCTACAATATTTTAATTGCGTTGCGTCATCCTAGTGGCAACGAAAAATTGAGCTGCAATTATTTAGTTGAAGAATGTGCGCCAGACATTTACGTTTAGCGCATTTTATCAAACAAAACTTGTTTAGTTATCATTACATTTAACAGCCGACTCAGCTATTATTGTTATCTTTTAAATGTCTGTTACGCACTCAAGGAATGAAGTGATACTTTTAATCCCCAATGCCCAGTGTGAAGTTTATTGGCCCGAACGAGCAAGCAAAAATTTAACGAGTGATTAAAATAAGATATTTATTTATTTCCATGATATTTTTACGGAACTATGTGATTGCACAGTGCACATTAATTTAGAATAGCAAAAGTTTGACAACACGAGAACGGTAGCTCAGTGGGTCAGTGTATTTAACCTGCAAACTGGCGTATCTAGCGAAGCAGGTGCAAGTCCTACGAAATAATTTTAATTATAAAATTATTTCCAAGAAATGTTTCGGACTCCACTATAAATTGTAATGCCTCATCGTTCCTCCTTATCTAGCACAAAATCATCCTGCATATTCAAGGAGTTACGACGGTGATTTGAAAAGCGAGAGTTCTAAGAAATAGACCAACACTAAATATTACATCTATTCTATTGTGTTATGTGTTACTTTCTAAATTAAACTTTCCGTATTGTTTTATTCTTAGATAGGTACATACATGTTTTATATAATCAAGAGAGTAGAAAAAGATACCATTCCCCAGAGAATAGCGTTAAAAATATTTAACTTGATATGATGGTGACGTCATCACTATAGACGGTCTGAAATAGACGCAACAAAAAAATGGCTAGGAACTAAATGACATTCGCTTTAGATTAAATGGATTAAATGAGGTTAGAAATTAAATAAAATTATAGGTTAATTCTGATGTAGCAAAAATGGCTAGTTTTCGATCAATATGTATTATACCTTTATTTATAACATTAAGTTTACATTTGTCATCGGCCTTGTATGAAGATCAAGTAGGGAAATTTGATTGGAAAAGATCGTTTGTGGGAAAAGTTAAATATGCAAATTTTGAATCCAAGAGATTGATTGTTGCTACTGAAGAAAATGTTTTGGCAAGTTTAAGTGTAAAAGATGGACACATATTGTGGAGACAGTTGCTAGAAGAACCCAAAGAACAGCAAATTCAATTGTTACATGTTAATAAAGAAATAATTACTGTGTCAGGGGCTACAAATAGCTGGTTTGTGCGTAGTTGGGATATAAACACCGGAATTTTACTGAATGAGTGGAGCTTGTACACAGACAGAGTCGTTCCTAGCAAGTTTATAATTTCTAAAAATACGCTGATTCATGTAGTACCGTTAACAGGATCTCATTTAGAAATCACAACTTGCAATCTACAGAATGGAGAAAATCTTGGCAAAACAACCAGAATATCAGCACCTTGGATTACAGATATTTCAAATTGTATAGTAACGAATAGTTATTATGTTTGCATATCAAGTAACGATAATCTGGGTCAATTATACTATGTGGATGTAATTTCAGAGAGTAATACAGTTCACACGCGACCAATTCAAGGTTTAATAGGTGATGGATCTGGACCAGTTGAAATTATTGAGTTTGATGGAGATATTTCTGCATTGCTTTTAGTTAGAAATAATCAAGCAACCCTAGTTTCCCTGGATGGCGAAAATATTGTGACGAAGCCATTTAATTTAATGCCAAATGCTGTAGGTATACTTGATGATTATCAATCTTTAATATTTCAATTGGAGGCAACTGATAATCCTCAGAAATTAATCAGAGTTAAATCCAAAGATTTCCGTACGGGAGAGGATAAGCTGTCAATCGATCTAGAGTATCCACTTGGTTTGGGAGCTCCCATTATTTCAGCAACTCAGTGCAGAGATTCTGTTTGTGAATTGTTGTTAAGTACTACTGATAACGCGCTTTTGTTAGTGAGATTACCAGAAGGAAAAATCCTTTGGACAAGAGAAGAAGCTCTGAGTAATATTGTTGCTACAGAATTTTTTGAATTACCCGTTTCTGAATTAGATGCCTCAATAGAAAACGAATTTAAAACATCCTCCAGTAGTATTTTGAACATGCTCGTGCATAGACTTTCTACGCAAGTTAAACAACTCACGAATTTAGTGATGGGTGGTCAGCTGTTAGCTAATAATGGACTGGTGAGAGATGAATTTGGTTTACATAAAATAATAGTTGTTGCAACAAAAGTGGGGAAGTTGTTCGCCCTTGATACTTTAACAGGTTCCGTGGCGTGGAGTTATAGGTTACCCAATATAAAATCTTTTGAATCATTGAACGGTGAGAATATGCTCTTATTTGTCCAGAGAACAGCTAGATATGCTCCCCTACCTGCCCAGTGTCTACTTTTAGCTGAAGATTCCAATACAGGCAGAGGAGTTCTGTTCCAGTTCGATCCAATCACAGGGTTTTCTACGAATGGTATTGAAAGACTTGAATATAAAATTGCTCAAGCTATGTTGTTGCCATATGAAGATAACGATAACATTAAACCTGTACTTGTACTTTCTACAAAGAATGAGGTGTTTGTTTACCCCAATAGTGCCAGGACTATAGTGTTAGAACATATTAGAGATATCTTTATTTATGTAGTTGATGTGGACAGAGGCATATTGAAAGGCTTTGGTTTCCAGCACAGTACCGAACAATCATTAAAAGTATCACCAACATGGAAAGTTCAAGTAAATCCCTCAACGCTAGTGGCGGTAAGCGCAAAACATCCAAATGAGCGGGTACATTCCCAAGGAAGAGTACTACCTGACCGATCAGTGTACTACAAATATGTGAATCCAAATCTGATAGCCATTGCAACACTAAGCGAAGATCCTATACACAAGCACGTTTTAAGTGTATATTTAGTAGATGGAGTCACCGGTTTTATAATCTACTCGACGTCGCATAAGCGAGCTAAAGGACCTGTTCACCTCGTTCATTCGGAGAATTGGTTGGTGTACTCATATTTCAGCGAAAGATTCCGAAGGATGGAAATCGTCGGAGCTGAATTATACGAAGGCCATTTGCAGAGTAACAGTACTGTTTTCAGCTCGTTTGCGGTGAGTCTGTTACCGCATGTACAGACTCAGTCGTACATATTGCCGGCAATTCCTTTAAACATGGCTGTGACTTTGACCGAGAGAGGCATAACTAATAAATTTTTATTGATAGCTTTAAGTAATGGTGGTGTGATTGAAATTCCTTGGTTGTTGCTTCAACCGAGGTTTAATGATGTACCGTGTGGACCTGAAGAAAGCTGCATTCCGTACATGCCCGAAGTTCCCCTCCCTCCTGAGGCTGTAATAAATTATAATCAATCGTTAGGACGTGTGAGTGGTATCAAAGTGGCCCCTGCTCGTCTTGAAAGTACTAGTCATGTTTTAGTTCATGGATTAGATATATTTTATACAAGAGTGGCACCTTCTAAAACGTTTGATGTGCTTAAGGAAGATTTCGATCATTTAATGATTGTGCTAGTTTTAAGTGGACTTATATTGGCTTCGTATGTAACTAAACATCTTGCTTCGAAGAAAGCACTGAAACAAGCTTGGAAATAATGCAATTCTAATATTAGAAAATTATTGTTATGTTTGTAAATTAGAGTTATAAATAATTAACAAAGTTGTAGAAGCTATTAACACGTTCTACTTCAAATTAATTTAAATTGAATTGTATTATATTATATAAGGCTTGGCATGAATATGAGGAAATTGAGTTTTTACGTTGAGTATTATAAAGTAGATTTACATAAATAAAAACTGTTGGTTGTGTTAATAGTTTGTGTAACCTTGTGTTTCTGTTTTTTCATGTAATTGCCATTTTATCTGTAAATTGCACCATAGTGATAGAACTTGAAGTATCTGGTGGTAATTTAAATTTGATACTAATGTATTTCTTACATTAAATTTTGTATAATATAAATTAGGTGGTGACTGAACTGTCAGAAAGGTTTTGTATATTGTAAGTTGTTATGGTATAATGTTTAAAGTGTACAAATAAAATGACCAAATAATCATTTGTTTCAATTTAGCTTAATAAGTTTTTCGTTTATTTTAATAATAAACAGAATTTTAAATAATAAGAATATAACCTGTGGACATGGAATATTTGCATAAGAAGCTTAATTAGGCTTGGAAAATTTGAATCGACTTCGTACATTCTGTAATTGAAATAACAAAACCACCACCCAGTTGACATATCAGCAACTATTTGAAATTACGTCAGCGAGTGAATTGGTTTTAGTATGGTTAGTGGTGTTTCGTCAGAAAATATTTAAATTTGTAATGTATCATGAGTGAAAAGACAGACAAGTTAGAAAGAACGCTGCACAATTCTTATGGAGAATAGCTCCCAGCTAAATCGGCTGATATCGCAGTATATTGTAGATAATGTCTTCCTGATCAAAATTTGTCATTTGTCACAAGATCGGTAAATGGACACTATGGGCAGTTTTCCAGATACCGGGGATGCACATTTTTTATGGGAAGTGGCCCCCGCCCCCATGAAATTCGCTGGAATCGATCTATGTTATTCCTCTCGAGCTCCCGATAGGAATTTATCATGGGCACAAGGTCGGAAAATGGACAAATTTCCAGATATCGGGGTGCCCATTTCTTTCTTCTATAAATGTTAAAGCCGCACTTCTATTTATATATATATTTCCTAAAAGAGTATTATAGGAAACATCGAATTATAATTTAAAGTAAACAAATCATTATAAAAATGAGATAACAGTAACGAAATAACAATACTGCTTATTGCATTTTATTTATTTATTTACGTGAAAGCCCAATGAATACATGTATGTATAATAGTGGATATTACAGTTTGGTGTGGTGTAAAATGACATAATTAACAAAGAATGAATATATTACCTAGACTTATTTATTAACAGACTGTTTCTTAACTTATATAATGATACATTGAACAAGTCTAGCCGTATAGTGTTGGCATTTTTCATAATCCTGGTGATACCCAAATTTACACCGTATAAGGAACGGTGATTTGAAATGTGAAATATATACCTTAGCTGTCTTGAGGGTACATAGAAGTCTAACATAGATAGAAGTTCTGGACTGTCTATAATTCCATTACAGAGTTTAAATGCCTAGATAATGTCTGAGTTAATTCTTCGTAGCTGCAAAGTCTGAGTGTTGAGAAGAGTTAGTATTTCATTATAGCAGATTTGCTCACTGGGAATGTGGAGTTTAAATGCTATATAGCGCAGAAATCTTTTTTTACACCTGTTCAATTTTGTCTATATGTATCTGGTAATATGGAAATCAAGTAATTGAACAATTTTCGAGCTGAGATCTAACTATTGAGTAATATAAAGATTTTATGGCGTTAATGTTGCTAAATTCTGTACATTGGCTTTTAATATATCCAAGGGTTTTTAGAGCTTTATTACAGATTGATTCGATGTGATGTACCAAGGTTCATTTAGAGTCGAGATAAATTCCTAGATCACGTATTGTATCAAAATTATCAATATAGGTGTATCATTTATGAAGTACATTTTTATGTTATTACACCATTTCTGAAATCTCAATGTCTTCTTGTAGTTCTATAACGGAGGTGGTATCGGTAATTTCTTTAAATATTTTTAAATCATCAGCATATAACAATACTTGAGTATGAAGGAAACAATCAGTAACATCATTGATAAAAAGATTAAATAGCAATAGAGCCAAATGAGCTCCTTGAGGAACACCTATGATGTAACCTTAATTTCATCTGAATAGTAGTTATTAATTTTAACGGTTTGGACTCGATCTTTTAGGTATGATTCTAACCATTGAGGGAGCTTAACATGAACATAATTAGATATTTCTTTGAGTAACAAAGAATAATCGACCTTGTCGAATGCCTTGGAGAAGTCTGTATAAATTGAATCTACACAGTTACCCCTCTCCAAGGCACTGACCATAGATAAAATACAAAGCACTGACAATATAATTTTCATATATTAATAGATTAGTTATTATAGATCGACCTTGACAAAATCCATATTGTTTAGAACTTATAAGGTTCATTAGTTCTCCTCTGTCAAATAGTCGTTAACAATTGATTCAAATATTTTAGGTATATGAGAGATTTTTGTTATGGGTCGATAATTAGTTACAAAAAACAAAACAGATATAAATATGCACATGCATATCCATGTATACAACAAACAAAATGAAAGACAAACCAATATTGACACAAACTTCTATTATCAATGTTCTAAAAACTCAGTAATAGAGTAGAACACCTGTGGTCAGTAGTTGTTTCATCCTCCTGGAGAACACATTAAAGTTTTTCTTTCTTATTTCGATTTTTCGGATTTTATTATATAATTCTGACCCCCAGTAGTTCACTCCCTGCTGTGATATATTCAATCGGTGATGTGGAATTTGTAGTTGTTCTCTATTTCTGGTGTTATACTGATGATTTTCTTACTTTTTATTGGGTATTTTGCCACTGAAAAATATTTAAAAATTTGAATGAAAAAACCTCTGCGCCAAACGGATCAGACAGAGGTTGGTTCTTGAGTACTTGACTGTTTCAAAAAGTCTCACACCTAAAGATATATAAACTAGAACAATGTTATAAACTAAAAACTCAAAATCAAAGCTATATGTAGTTAACGTTTCGGAAGAGAATCCACTTCCGTTCTCAAAACTTTTTTGGCCGTCAAAAGTTTTGAGAACGGAAGTAGATTCTCTTCCGAAACGTTAACTACCTATAGCTTTGATTTTGAGTTTTTAGTTTATAACATTGTTCTAGTTTATATATTTTTAGGTGTGAGACTTTTTGAAACAGTCAAGTACTCAAGAACCAACCTCTGTCTGATCTGTTTGGCGCAGAGGTTTTTTCATTAAATTTTTAAATATTTTTCAGTGGCAAAATACCCAACAAAAAGTAAGAAAATCTGAATATGCCACAAATAAACAATTACAGACAATGTAATTATACTGATGATTTTCAAAATTATGCTTAAATTTCTCTTTATGTGAGTGTACATATTATTTAAGGCAACTGAGTATGTACAGTCCTCGAATAGTAAGTATACCATGTTCTTTGAAGGCATCTCTGTAGGTCATGCCACTTAAAATTCTAATTGCCTTCTTTTGTAGGACGAAGATTTTCTGGGCATCAGGTGCTGTTCCCCATAGGAGTATTCCATATCTTGGGATGCTGTGGAAATTTGAATAGGCTACTTTTGCCGTTTGATAGGTGAACACATTTTTTAATATTCTAATAGTGTAATGTTTTCTCAGCTTCTCTTTTTGTGTATAAGATGATGTTTGGTGTTTTTCCTCTATTTAATGTTAAGAGTTCGCGGTGAACCACGTATCTGCTTCATGTAGTACATTTTGAGATTGTGTTGTTAAGTCAGTTTTGTTTTTTCCTTTAGATATAAAAGTTGTATTGTCTGCATATAAACAAGCCCCATAACTGCTGACATTAAATAGTAGGTCGTTGATATATATTATACATAATACTGGCCCTGTTATTATGCCATATTTCATTCGACAATAAAGTGCGGTGTATTCTCCTGGGGAACTGCAGCGAATAATCATATCCAAAGAGTACTAATTCTGCAAAAAGCAGCGATTCGAGGAATAGTTAAGAAAAGTTACTTTGATTCCTGTAGACCATTATTTAAACAATTAAATATAATGACTGTTTTTTCTCTAATATTTTATGAAAATGTCTACTATGTAAAGCAACATTTAAGTGATTTCCAAACATTTATAGTCATGTACATCACCACAATACAAGGCATAAAGAACATTTAATCTGTCCATACACTAGACTAAAAAAAAAAACGACTTGGGCGAGGAGCCAGGTAGGTATTAAGTCCGACCTAGACAGATTCGCTGAAGTTAAGCAACATCCGGAACGGTTACCATTTTGATGGGTGAACGAACCATCGAGATACACCGAGACCGTTGCTGGCCTGAATGCGAGGGAATTCACTTACAGACTCGCACGGGCTGATCATAGAACTCTAGATAACACAGTAGATCTACAGGGAATGACCGGCACGATATAGATAAGACTGGGAAGTGGCACAATAAGTATACATGACTGCAGTGCCCCGGAGTCAGCATAACAGCCGGCCCATATATATATATATATATATATATAAAAAAAAAATTGTGAAACTTCAGATGTTATAAATGTGAAATTTTAACTTATCACTATTGTCTCTTCTTTTTTAATAATAATAATCTATTTATTAAGCGTAAAATCTTGTCACGTGAACAAACTGCGGTTTTGTCAGACTGAGATATATAAAATATAGAAAACGAAAACAAGGTTACAGATAGGCTAACAAACATATACTGTATACTTATAAAACAAGATGTGTAAAACAAAATACTGTATATAGGTATATACATATGCATAACTTACATGTTATGTAGTGATACTATGAAATAACGAGAAGAAAAAACAAGAAACAAGAATTATCATCCTTTACTGCTGAAGAAACTCCGCCATGCTATAGAAGCAATTTTGAATTACAAATATTTAGATCACACTAAGTCAAATAATTACAGACCCATAACATTACTACCCGTCCTGGGAAAAATTTTTTAGAAAAAATTGTTAAACTATAACAATTCAAGAAAGCATAGGTCATGTTATACCCAGCTATCAGTTTGGTTTTAAAGCTAAATGTTCGACGATACATCCACTTGCCATAATTATCAACAACGTGGAAACTTCCAAACTTAACAACCTTAAAACAGCAGCACTCGGATGGACATTAGCAAGGGTTCTGACAGTGTGTGGCACAGGGGTTTAATTTTCAAACTGCATCATAAAAAATGTCCGAAATATCTAGTGCTATATATACTGATCAATAATCTTTTACAAAATCTCAAATTAAAAGTTAAAATTCAAACAACACTTTCTGAAGAATTTCTGCCTGAACAGGCTTACTGCAGGAATCTCCACTGTCGCCGATGTTATACAACATATTCTGCTCGGATATTTACAGCAACGATAGCGAGTACTTTTCGCATGAAAAGTACATATTACAATATGCAGATGACACAGCCCTTGTAACCCACGGAAAAAACGTCATAAATACAATCGAAAAACTACAGAACTTAACAGATAAGGCAATTACATGGTTCAACAAATAGAGACTCAAACCCAACCCAGAGAGGTCGCTCCTAATTATATTTTTCTCTAACACCATTTCAGAAATTACAAATTCCACAACTGAAAATTGTGTCGGAACAAGTATCATTCCAACACACACTGTTATGGTATAATACCGCACGGCTTTCGACGAATCAGAAGCTGTTAGTGGTTCGGTTGCTATGGTTACGTCGAACAAAAGGCAGCTTCGCATTTGACGTTTTGTACAGTTTTAAAGTTTTTTTGTATAATTTCTAAAATCTTGTTAGGGAAAATATAGTCTACAACACTTATGGCATATTCCACACTTACGAACCGTAGTCCTCGCCTTTGGCTCGGCCTACAAACTTTCGCTCGTGTGGAATATGGGCCATTCCATAACTTGTTATAGAATACACTATTCCACACACCATCTGGAACATCACCAACACTAAGAAAGTTTAATCACATTATCAAGCCAGAAATCTGAGTTAAAATATCTAGGGATAAGCATTGACCACAAAGTCAACTTCAATTACCACACCAAAAATGCCAAGAAAAGCACAATATCAAGATGAGCAAATCATTTAGTTGCCTTTGGAAACTATGGAATAAACCTAGATACAAAATGTAAAATCCACAAACTAATTTGTAGACCTATAATAGAGTACGGGCACATAATATTACTCAACCTTAAAAATCCTGCAATACAAAACCTAAAGATAGCAGAAACAAGCTCTTTACATTCCATTACCAAGATCCACCACCCTAATAACCCAATTCACCACCCTTCAAATAACTTTCTATATCAAACTACACGTATACGACCTATTGGAAGATAGAAAATGGTATACCTTTCTCACAAATTCTGCCAAAGACCTAAAAACAAGGTACTGATTGCCCCATTTTGTATCAGAAGGACCCCTCACCCAAGAAACAGACACAAGCACCCAGAACACACCATTTCTGAAAAAATTCGATCGTACCAAAACATTCCTTGATTGTACATTAACTTAACAAAAATGAAATTTTTTTTTTCTCTAACGTATGTTATGTTAAACTATTGTTTTTAATATAATCAAATTACACTATATGATGTATATGATTATAATGTAACGGGCTGAAGGACTCCGGTCAATTTCCCATATTGATTAATCTATTAATCAATAAAGATATCATTATTATTATTAACGAGATTTTATTACTGTCAAATTTTTTCATATACGATTTTGTCGAAAACCAATAATCATTTGCTTCTTCTCAATATAGAATACTTGGTATCTACACAAAATAAAAAAATTCCCTTGCTCTATATTGCAAATTTTCACTATAATGAAACATTTTTATAGGATTTTGCAAACAGCAGAAAAAACTATCTATAAGAACTAGGTTACTGGTTTATTCTGCATAGCCATAGGGGACTAGGTGGAAATCAGTGTTAGAATGCCCAGCAAACATTTTTGTCAAAATTAGCTCCAATTCGACTTGGGACAAGACAAATTTACTTACCAAAGTAATTATAACGTAAAATTGACTGGAAAAATAGACCTCCGATAAAAGTCTTAATTTAGATTTAAGTTTACGTAAATAATACCAATTAATCTACCTCATACACAATTTTCTTTGAAGGTAAATTTAACGACAACAGCAAGTGGAAAACTACTAAAAATATCTACCAAAATTGACGTCAAGGGTAAATTTCCAATAAGGTCGAAATAGGTAATATAATTAGGTAGTATTTACCTTTTTAGCGACTAAAAATATTTCTAATAGTCGAATATTCTTTCTAGGTAGATTTTGTTGGAAATCCTACGTAATATATACCTAAATAGTAACTTATTTGGTCACTTTTATTACTCTTCTTTGAAGTAATATTAGGTAGACAACATCGGTAAATTCTACCTAGATTATCTACCTAATTTCACCAATTAAGTCAATTACCCTTAAACTGACCTTAAAGTTACTCTAAAAAAATACATTTTAAACCTCTTTGTCGGAGTAACCTGGCAAATCGACCTCAAAGTAAACTTCACTATAAAATAGTAATTCAGAAGCTAATCCCCGTCTAACCTGTTTGTAGAATTCATATTATTTAGGTTATTTGAACCATTAGGTGGTATAGTTATTATCTAAAAATTATTTCAGTCATTAAAGGAGGCCATTAACGTAGCATGGTTGGATAATTCGTGGTGCCAATGTACAAATGAAGTATGCCAAAGGTAAAAAACCACCGCTTAAGGAATCACTACTTCCGCATCCAGAGTTCCCATCCAAGTCTTTTTAAAGGAGAACATCTTGAGTATATTTGCACTCTAGTATGTGGAAATAATTGCCTATAGAATTTCAGTAAAAGGGTATTGTCGAATGCCAGCCGAGCTTTCAGAACTTTCGGGCGCTGTCGAATACCAAGACAGTATCATATGGCTCCATTATGACAACTCACTCGTCAACACAATACATTAGTCAAGTTAAAATTTACACATAATAAGTAAAATTTACCAATAGGTAGTATATTGAAAATAAGGTAATATAAATAGGTTGTATTTACCTACAAGTAATTATTTGATATAACAACAGAGTTAATAATACTTTTAATAGGTAAAGTTAAATAAAATGTCGTAAATTTTCGTGTAACTTGACCTGTGATAATTTCCACCTATAAAATACGTAGATTGTCATGGTAATTTTAACTTGGAGGTCTAATTAGCACAAGACGCCATATTTTCTCAGCGCAGTTGAAGTATGATTCCAAATTGTAGTTTGTAAAATGAGTGTATATGGAAACAAACTGACGAAAAGTTTAAGAAAATACATAATTATACCTGTAAACTAATATTTAACAAGTATAGTATACTTTCGGCTCAAAATAATACAATAATTTTTTTATTTGGTAACATAAATTTTCTTATAGATGAATATTTTTGAGGCGCATTAGTATTTTATGGAGTACAGCTGCTATTATTCACAGAAAAATTTTCGGCGCATTGATTTCAATAAGCGAGAATTGCAAATACTTTCCTCATAAATTGTATTTATTTTAGTTACCGGCATTCATCTTGTATTGTTATTGTGAGTTAGGTATCTCTTCAGTTTTGTAAGTGACTGACAACCATATGTCGACTACTTATAGAGAAAAATACCAAATAAGTGTAAAAATCTTACTTTTTTCCACTTAGTGTCATTTTTAAATTTCACATATGTCCGTAAATTCTACCTAAAACTAGTCAACTTGATGTCAAATTGACGTAGATTTCAAGTAAAATTTACCTAAACAGGTATTAGTAACCAAATGTACTGTGCGACTACAAGTAAGATTTATATGTAATTTTACCTGTTTTAGTTGATATAACTTAATTTCGACGTCGTCTTATTCTCCACTTATGTCGATTCCACGTAGCATCAACGTAAATTTTACCAAAATATGGTTAATTCTAATTTTGCGACTAAATTTATTATACATAAATTAGGTAGTCTTGACGTCAAATAACACTTAAATGTTTGCTGGGTGAGGATTATCCAATAAGAAAGGCACATTCATTTTAGGATTTTTAATTGCTAGCATAGCCAGAATTCAGGTTATCAAAAGAATGCCAAAATTGTAAATCAATAATATTACAAATAGTTTTTCTTTTAGTTCTCATATATAGTTTTTTCTGCTGTTTGCAAAATCCTATAAAGAATATGTTTCATTACAATAATTATAAGCAATCAAAAAATAATTCACTTTTCAACATGCAAATTTTCACGTTTCATTGACAGAAAACAATTCATATTTTCTCTGTATTCATATTAAAATTAGGCCTTCATATCAACATCTTTTTGTAATAAATATGGCGTATAGTGATAAATGCGGTAATTTGATACCAATTCATAGTTCCGTTAATAATATTGGGACATACACAGACGGACAAAGGGACACTATATAGAAAATGGTAATAATAAATGTAGGGAGAGCTAAAACATTAACACAACAACAAATACATTCGCAAAAATGGTTTATTTCTGATTCACTATTAACAATTTAGCCATGTGAATATGTATAATTTACCTTCTTATTGTATGTAAGCGTTCTCGAAGGAATAGAGAAATGTAATTTTTATGAATTATGAGACATTTTATAGACTAATTAAATTTGAAATATATCAGCATTATCTTACTGTAATTTTACACGCCTATACATCACATTGTTGTATAAAGGGGTGCATAATTTATTAACGTAAATTTTGAAAACTGTTTATTACGGTCCTGTCTTTTATAGTTCACATATCTTTCAATTTACAAGTAGCAGCACCGTAGAGCTAGTTGTGATGTGCTAATGTGACGTTTAGGGGGTCGTTTTGTTATTCGCATGTCAAAAATAGCGAAATTTGTGCAAAATAAACAATTTGTGTAAATAATGCGAAAACTTTACTTGCAGGCCGTGTAACTGGAGTGTTAATAGTTTTTAATATATGTTAAATCAGCGTCTACATTTAAAGGTTAGTTTTTAGTATTATGTAGTGTTTTTACTCTTTTATGCAAATTCTCTATTAATTACATTTGTTTTGTATTAACCGTGTAGGATTTTTAACCCGTTCCACCAGTACTTGGGATAGGTACAGGTACCTTTTTGAATTGTAAAATATTATTGGCTAGAGAACTCTGCAGATTAAACCCAGTAACTGCTTTGTGTTTGAAAATAGCAGTAGGTAAATCGTTCATGCATCGATTATAGTTGTTAAATCTTTAATTTTGCGATTAAAGCATCGACAGAAAAGTTGTGCAAAATAAAATTGGAAAGTTTGGAAGTTCTAAATCAAATAACAACACAAAATTCAGTCCACTTTTCACCGCGCCGCAGTGAGGTGTGTAGAAATATCTCCGTGTTTATCAAATCGTCCCGTCAGTTGTGAACAATTAAGTGATTATCTTTTGTGAGAAAAATTGTTTTATCCAAGGTTTTAAGGAGTGTAATTTTAGATTAAGCAGATTTAATGGTGAGTGCTTTTTAAATACTTGTTCACTTCACTTCTAAATAAATGCTAGTGCAAAATTGATTTTTGAACTGCACTTGCATTTTTCGAATTGAATCGTTTTAAAATACCTATAAGTAATGGACTTAAATGTAGAGGTACCTAAATTTATACTATTCATTTACTTCGTTCAAAGATAATAAGAACAATAAATCTCTCACGCAACTAGGGTACGAAATTGGCAGATAAATATACGTCACTGACGAAAATATCAAAACAATTATAGAGACTGTCTAATAAGAAATACTAATAATAGAGATGGAAATGAACAATGGTAAAGATAATGGCAAAACGATATAAAATTTGCATTGAAATTATATTGTCTACGGCTTTTTATGTCGGTTATCAACAAAAATGTCACTTAGATAGGTAGGTACCTATATGCGATTTTGCGTCATAAGTGCCTACCTTTGACGGCTAAATAGCTAAATCGTGAGTGCTTGTAAATTCCCTTCGTGATTTAGCCTGACAGCGGTCATATACTTACATTAGCTTATTTTTTAAGCTGTGTATGGATATTGGATATACCATTTTTTTTAGTATTAACATTTTCGCTCGAACTCGTTTACGAACTTACCTGTAAATATTTTTGAAATATCCATAAGTAGAATATATCCAAGACTGACTAGATTCCATAGAAACCAGCAAGTCACCTGTAATAAAGGAGTCAAGTCATACCTATAACGGTGCGGTAAGTAAAATAGTAATGAACCGAAGTTTTAGGGGATAAAATGGTATATTACCTACCGCCGAGGTGAAAAGAGTTTCATTGTTGTCGAGAGATAAGATAACTAATTCTCGAGACTGCAATGAAACTTTTCACCAAGGTTTGTATACTATTTTATTCACAGTCATCCTCCTTATAATGAACAAAAAGCCAATAAATCGTTTACTAGATTTATAAATAGCATTTTGTGTTTTTATTAAGTAGACAATAAACATTAAAATTGTTGTGTCAAAGGACAAATGTCAAAGTGACATTGCGTCGTTTTTAATATACCGGGTGTAATAGAATCCTGGTATACCTCCCTTTTCTCCTTCAGTTTTGAAGATAATTGATTGAAAAGGATATACTACATACATAAAAAGCGGCATTTTTTGACATACAATTGATTTTTTTTCACTTCGGGTTTCGCCTAAAGTGACACTAACTTTCGATTTTTAAATGGAACACCCTATATATTATTACATTTTTGAATTCTGCATAATTTTCTGAATCCAACGATGCCAGACATTTCAAACATCAATTTTTTAAATAATATAATTTTTAATTTTCCATTTAAGTGTGCCATGGCGGTTCCGATTTATTCTAAATGACCCGTATAATGCTACAAAAATCGAAATCCCGTTAAAAACACTAAATTACGTGATTTGTGAGCAAATAAAATTCACCAAAATTGTTTTTGGGACAAAACTCAATTTTTTCAAATGGAACCATATCGGTACCGTGGTACCATTTGTTAGTACTATTAATAAGGAATTTATTCATATGTCGTAATAAAATGTGCGATAAATACAAACAAAATTACAGCTAAAAGAAAATAAGAAAATACAATTTTGTTCTAATTAAATGTTAATAAGTAACTAAGGTGGCTTTGAAAACAATGAAATATTTAGCTTGTCAAACATTTATTACATCTTTAAAAATTGTTTTAAGTTCTTGTTAATTTTGTTCAAAATGCCGCAAATTTATACAAGAGATGAAAAAGTGAACATGTTAATTATTTATGGGGAAAGTAAAAAAAATAAAAATCAGTTGCAGCTGTGGGCCTTTATGGCCGACGATATACACTGATAGACAATGTCTAGCGAAAAATTATTTTAAACGTGTTGAAAACCAATTCCGAAGAGAGCCCAACAATGACCCCAAAGAAAACTTCATTATTGACGAAGGAACGGAAATTAATGTTTTGGCTCGAATAGAAGTTGATAAGACTGTTTCTTTAAGGCAAGTTGGGTTTGAATTGAACATCAGTCACCAAACAGTAAGCCGAATTTTGCACAAATACCACTATAAATCTTTTAAATACCAATTGCACCAGCACATGTACGAAAGTGATTACGAACGTAAGATGGAATATTGCAATTGGATTTTGTATAATAACGTGCAGTCAAACAATGATTTTTTGGGACCGATTTTTTTTCGTACGAGTCAAGGTTTACAAATTTGGGATTATTTAACCGACAAAATACAAAATATTCGTCACAAGAAAACCAGAATTTATTAAGGGAGGGTAACTTTCAAGTGCGGTTCGGTTTGAATGTTTGGCTTGGAATAATCAGTACTTAGTAGAATCATTGGTCCAATAATATTTGAAGGACCTCTGACTGGTGCCAGATACTTGAGATTCCTGGAAAATAATATTGAGGACATTTTAGAAGAGTTACCTTTACATTTAGGACAGGGAATGTATTTCCAACAAGATAGCGCTCCTCCCCATAATTCAAGGGTAGTAATGGATTACCTTCAACCGAGCCTTCAACGGAGATTCGGAGAAAACGTAATTTCGACGAATAGTCCTCTGAGGTGGCCTCCAAGGTCACCTGATTTAACGCCTCTTGATTTCTTTGTTTGGGGTCATTTAAAAAATATTACCTATGCAACCGCCGTTACAACCCGTGAAGACCTGGAACTACGTACATACTTGTACAAAATTTCAGTCAATATCTTAAACTGCTCCAGAGAGAACGTGTGCACAAAAAAAAGTTGCAGACAGGACCGACAGGCAGACAGAAATTTATTTTTCGCTCTAATTTAAAATCTCGCCGTTTCATGGCATTCTAAACCTACTTCAAGAAGAAAAATGTTTGAAATTTTTTTATGCTTTCACTCTACTACTAGTCGCGTCATTTTAGTATGAAGAAATCTGAACACCTGTAAAATTGAAGGTACAGGGTCAATTGACTTCATTTTTGTTGCAAAGTGTTCAGAAGGGCGTTTAGAAGAAACAATGCCTTTTAGTTTTTGGCGGAAATGTTTGGTTTCATTTTTTGTCCAATAATTGGCCAATTTAATTACATTAATTGAAAAAGAATCCCCGCACAAATCTTATGGAAATTGCTTCCCGGTCAAATTGGCTGAAAATTTAGTATGGTATGTACTTACTTTAGATCGTTCTTATCAATAGTCTCCATGGTCACAATGCCCAGAAATGGTTGGGCTAGAAGTTACTACTAAGCCTATAATAAGTAGAAACCGTGCTAAAAAAATGCTATTTTTTCCTTTTATATGCAGGGTGCCTCGCTTAAATGTGAAACAAGCCTGTAACTCCTTTGTTTACTGACCGATTTGAATTTTTTTTTGTAATGTTGTGCTACATAAACTCTATTCTTGAATAACACAAATGATTTCTGCAACGCAAAACGTGACCTACTGCGACACATTTTCAAAAATCAGTAAATCATATTAGCGATTTTTTTTAAAAGTTGATTGCATAGTCTTCTTCACCGTCCTCCTAAACCTTGTTCTTCAAAGTTTCATATGATTCGATCGTTGCATTTGGATTTTATTAATTTTTCTACGAATAAAAATTATTAATTAAATAAAACCTAAATATGTAATTTCTAATACCATTTAACTTTTTTCCATAATGAATATAAAAAATAACTATTAATATTACGTCAAAAACACATGAATATAAATATAAAAACTAATACAAGAAATTATACATTTTATATCGAACAACGAAATAAAAAATAGTTTAAATTACACCCACGAAGACTTTTTAAATTTGTTTATTATTTACGGAGAATGTGATAAGGTAATATTAAGAACTTGCAGCACATTTGCTACTCGATATCCACAAAAACGGAAAATAACGCTAACACTGTATTAACATGCGTATTAATCGAATTGAAGATATGGCATGAACTAAAATAGCAGAGATAAGATCAATTTAAAACATGATTCCATTTTAATTTAATAATTGCTCAAAATTCCGCCCTTGAACCTCGACACATTTTTCGCACCTTCGGATTAGTTTCTCATGGCTAGCTCTTCTAATTGAATCCTGTGATATGTTTTGAAATGCATTTCTCACTCTCTGCATACAGTCGTCAATGGTTGTTAATGGGCTCTCATAAACTTTATTTTTATTGGTACCCAAATAAAATAATCCAGACCTGATAAGTCGGGCGAGCGAGGAGGCCATAAGAAAGGTCCATTATTGGCAATCCATTGATCATAAAAAGTTTCTTGTAAATAATTATTAATTAAATATGCGTTATGTGGGGGAGCACCGTCGTGCTGATAAGAAATGTTTCTATGTTCGGCGAGAGGTAAATTTTCTAAATAGTTATTATTCAAATTTTGTAAGATATTCAGATATCTTTCACCTTAAAAAAAAAATAAAAAAAATTTACCTATGCATATTATCAGAAGTGAAAATTTAATTTACCGTTTAAATTTTCCTGATAAAATTGTAATGCCACCACTCTATCGTTTCTTATGGCACAGTAAATATTGAACTGCCAACTCTCCTGAAAGTTTCGCTCTCTGGACATATGGAGGATTTGAGTCACTCCAATAATGCGAATTGTGTCTATTAAAAAGTCCATTTTTAGCAAATTTTGCTTAATTTGTCCATATGATATTTCCCAAATAAGAATCGTCACCCTCAGACCTTATTAGAATAAACTCACAAAAATTCTGTCTTCTTAGGAAATCTGTTTCTTTTAATCCTTGAACCATATGGAATGAAAACGGGTGAAACTTATGTTTTAATAAGATTCTGTGAATTGAATCCTTGCATAGTCTCGATTCCAGAGCAGCTTGTCTTAATGACATCCTTGGAAAGGCATAAAAATATCCCAGAATGACTATTTCAATGTTTTCGTCATCAACAATAGGCTTTCTTCTTTGCATTTTTGCCTTGACAGAGCCATAATTTTTAAAATTTTCCAGTATGTGTTTTACAGTGTTTGGTGACGGTTTCCGTTTTTCTGAATATCGAGTAGCAAATGTGCTACAAGTTCTAGATATTACCTTATCACATTCTCCATAAATAATAAACAAATTCAAAAAGTCTTCGTGGGTGTAATTTAAACGTTGTTGGCATTTTTTTGACATAAGGTAATGACTGATTGTTTCTAGTCATGGCTATTTTGATGAAATGATTACAACAATTCATGAATTTCTAATAAAATCGCAAATATTTCAAAAAGTTGAAAACTTTAACCCCTCAATGCTAATATCAGAAAAAATGGAATTCAATTATACACAATTTGACGTAAAAAAATACAGGGTGTTCCATTTGACCTGAGCAAGTTTTCGCGGTTTGAAGTTGACAAAATCTGACGCGAAAAACGGTACGGAACACTTGGTATGATATTATTCAATTTATTTCAGTTGTAAAACGTATAGTTCTCCTTGTGTTCTTTCTCCGTGCCAAAGAGCAAATGATGATGTCCTACACAGAAAAAGTTATAACAGTTCTTGCAAACCGTTGCACCTGTCAAATTTTTTATAAAATGTCAAATATCTTCGAAACTACTGGGTTTAGATATAGGGTGTGCTACATGCCTGAACTCAGAATTTTATTGTCATCTCGAAAAGTCGAAAATATATAGGGTGTTCCATTTAAAGTAAGCGAGTTGGCATCGACTTCCGGTATAACCGGAAGTACCCCATGCTTCTAATTATTCTAGTTGGACTGGCCACACCGACATTAGTAACTAGGCATCTAAATTTTCAAAAATTTCTGATGCGTGCTTTTCTCTATATCGATCGATTCAGTTCCCGGTGAGACACCCTGTATGGTGTACCATGGTACATTTTCAGCCAATTTGACCGGTAACCAATTTCCATAAGATTTGTGCTGGGTTCCTTTTCAATTAATTTAACTAAATTGGCCAGTAATATTCGCCAGTTATTGTACAAAAAAATGAAACCAAATATTTCGGCCAAAAAATAAAAGGTACTGTTTTTTCTAAATGCCTTTCTTTTTAACTTGATGTATACCTGGAATTTTTCGGTCAGCTTTAAACAAGAATTCTTATATTTTCTTACGTTTCGGTTTTATTAACCATCGTAAAGAATTTTGTTGTTGTAGTACAAGGCTTATGCGCTACTGTTATATTGTGTTTTTTTAATACATTTGAAATATTCTCAGACACTTTTGGTATGTAAGAAGGCATGAATACATAGTTATTATTCTTACCTCTTTGATTCATATTTTTATTATAGATTTTATGTATTATTTTTTTAATTATTGGTTCATAAAAATGTTTAGGATAGAAGTTTGTTTCGCGGACTGTTTTAATTTTTTTCAAGTTATTTTGTCTATATTTTGGATGTGAAACTTGAATGGCTCGATCTGTTAGGCTATTAACAACGCTTTTTTTGTAATTGGTAGGAGTGTGTGAATTATAGTTTAAGTATCTTTGCTACCCTTTCGTGTACCAGTTACTAGTTAGTATCAATAATTCCAGATTCATTGTACTTAATGGTTATATCTAAAAAGTTTATGCTTTTTTCTTTTCCAATTTCGGTGGTGAATTGTAACGGTCAAGAAAATACAAATATTTGTTTATAAATGCCTTTCTGAACTCTTTTCAACAAAAATGAAGTCAATTGACCCTGTACCTTCAATTTTAGAAGTAAAATATCCAATTGACGCAATTATACGTAGATGTGGAAGTAATAGAAATAAATGTACAACATTTTAATACCTAATAAACTGAATTATTTTTTTATAAAAAAATGTTGGGGCGATGGTCCCTCATTTACCTGATCCAAATCTGCTGCTTATTGTTTTGCTTGTATGCATGTTATAAGTATGTAGGAAAGCATCAGCTGTTGTTTTGCTTTCATATGGGAGTCTTTCCTGGAGTACATAATCATTTACATAATCAGAATACTTTTTACCTTCGATAAAAAATATCCTATTGGTTGGTAAAAACATCATTATAAAAGCTAAATAAATAACAGTTTTGTTCTGTCCCTAAAAAAACTGTAATTTCCAAAGTGCTTCTGTAATTTGTCGCATGCTTTGATATTTCAGAGCCTAATTCTGCTTTCATACTTTGTAAGCATTTGAATGTTATTGCACATGTAAAATGTTAACGTGATAATGCTTTTAATTAATTAAAACAGAACAGTAATTATTTTTCTCTCGATTTTTGCGGACGTGTTTCCTTTGAACCTCAAATATAATGTATATAGCACTTTATTCTAATTAAAAACATAATCATTCTCTTTGTTGACGTATACACAGGAAAGGCTAATTCGTAGAAACTTAATTGCCCTTTTACGTTGGCTGACTAATGCCTTAGATTAATAAGAGTCAAGTCGAGACGGCATGTCCACTTCTAATATTAGCTTTTGCCTTAGCCTTTGTAAGAAGTGATAATTAGGGAATACAATCCCGAGGCAAAAATCCAGTCCCGGAATTTTGGGACTGAAAATAGAAAATCCCAAATCCCGGGATTGACCGCGATGCAGAACTACTTAAAAAATATTAACTGTAATTTGAGATATATTTAATTAAAAGACATCCATATTTGTTAAACAAGTACATATACATATAGTGTGTCCCAAATTGGGGCTGCATGTGTTGCTATCTCTGTTATTATAAAAGAGAGAAAGTTTCAAAAAATTTTTTGGAAATTTTAATAGCAATTACAGTTTTGGATTTGATCATACTTTATTACTTTTTCAAATAATTGGGAAAAATCACATTCGTATGTTTTTGAAAAGCCTTCATATTCCCTTAATTGAAACTGTTACATTATTTTAACTTGCATATTATACAGGCCAATAGTCAATTGCTGTAATAATCTTAATTCTTCTCTAAAACTGTCCCCACTTTATTTCTTTTATAATAATGAAATAGCCATATATGCAGCCTCAATTTGGAACACGCACTATATCTGTATATGAAGATATAACATTTAAACAAATAAAAATAATCAACTCTGACAAAAACAAAAATATGTAACTATATTTAAATGTTTTTAAAAACCAAACTGATTATTTCATAAGAAAATACCTGACACTCTAGAAAATGTACTTCAATATTTTTTACATTTTGCATTATTGCCTCCAGTGTTCTTAGTCAAGAAGTATATTATTGTTATGTATTACACCCCTTGGAATTTGAGATTGATACGCCTATGCCTAATAGTGACTGGAAACTTGTAGAAAGAGATAGAGTTTTCTAGAGTGTGGTGGGAGAAGATTCTGGATGGATCTAGTGGCAATTTCAGACTATATAAGGCGTGATTACCGGTGCAGAGGAAGTTTTATGAAAAGTGAAAAAGTTCTATTAAAGTGACGTTCGGTAACGAAAGTGAGGTTAAATATCAAGTAAACAAAGTGTAAAGGTTATTTTGGTTAATTAAGAAGTATTTTGTAATCAGTAAATTATTAAATAAAGTATTAGTGGTTTACTCGTTATTAAAATTATTTAGAACCCACGGATTCATACAGGGTGTTTCCTAAAGGGTGGAAAACACGTAACATTATAAACTCCATTTCGCTGGAACACGAATTTTGAATTTTTAGTATATAATTTTTAATGTCTCGGCTTTTGTTTTTTGCCAATACACTTATAAGACTGTTTTGTTTAAACTATAACATAGAGTTGTAATTATACTATAAAATAATGCCTTTTATTAAAAAGTGATGGAAATAAAAAATTTAAATCATCCCCGTCAGACATCTCTCTCTCTACCGTTAAACCAATTTTCAGGTTAATTCCTTTATTTTTAATAATAATTATAAACTACTTTATGGGCCAAAGAAAATCCACAATATGGGACGAAGTTTTTTTTTGGCTTTCTATAACTTATCATTTCTCTGGCGTTCGATTAAGGTGCTCGTTAAAAACGATTTAAGTATTTCCTTCCTGACTTCTTATGATTAGCGAAGGAAATAAATTTGTTTATCAAGTACCGTTCAGTATTAATAATAACAAAGACATTATGAATGCATTATTGTGTCTCTGCAACATCTTATTGTTTTAATGATAATAAAATAAAGACTGCCCATGTCCTGTCCACGGCAAGTCCAGTGCACATTATTCCTCAACATTGTTATAATTATCAGTTAGCCTTCCATTTTAAAAAGTAATTGGCAATAAATGTGTTTGTAATCAATGCTAATTACAATCTTTGTTGTGTGTGTATATAGTAATTAGCGTTATATATTAAGTGCAAAACAAAACAAATGTATAATTAATATGTTTAGTTGAATATCGAGTGTATAACTATAAATATTCTCTATGGCGCAATATATAACATATTAATAATAAATGCAAATAAATATTAAACATTGGACCGACTCATGTGCCAAAAATGAAAACAAATGTTAAAGTATACCAAAATGAAACAAAAAATCCCAATAGGGCGTGAGCTCGGGCGTGACTGAAATTTGATGACACTTTTGAATACCTATATTGAAGTTCTCAATAAGTATTTATTTACTTATTTATCTACTCTTATTAGATTATATATTAATTAATGAACTGCTTTTGAACAATTAATAGTATCCATAAACAAATAGCATGAGTTATAATTCACTTGTGAGTTTTTCAGCGTTAACTGAGTTGAACTTGATCTGATATTTAATTTTTCTAGAAATGTTGTAACATAACGATGTTGTGTCTTGACAATTGTGAATTAATTTCTCTCTTTATGTTACCCCTATTTATAGCATTAACATACCACCTTTCGTATTTCTGTAAAGTTGTTTTATTGAGTAGAGTTTTTAATAACAAATATTTACAAGGGTATTAATTATTTGGCGGGCTGTTGCATCTATCGCTTCGTCAATACTCTGACATATATATTTATTTTGAAGATCTTCTCGAATTTTCTTCAGCCTCTTGTCACATTCATCTTTAAGATAACATTTCCTAAGATATGATTCATCTGGATACTTGAAATTCGTGTACATTGACACCGTCAAAATGAAATTTTGGGTACTATTATTTCACGAACTAATACGTCGTTACGTCTTTTAATATTTGGCATAGACAATACCGGTTGAGTCGTATAACTTTAGGCGCAGGTCGATGGCATCATTGAAACTACCACTAAGCAATAAGCACACGGCCACAGCATAAATGTTGTTTTGGTATTTTGCTACATGATTTTTAATCGTTTGTTTTCTGTATTAACCGTGTTTTTGTCATTTAATAATTAGTAGTTTATTTTTTAAATATAAATACGAGTTGTAATAGTATTTGTTTTAGTTAAGTTCATTTTATTAGCTAGTAGGTATGTAACTTATGAGCAGACCCGGTACAAAAGTAGTTATGCCAGGGACGGTCTTCACACACAGATAAATATAGTGTTTTGAATTGAGAATCCTATATGATTCACATAAGCAAATAAATACATTATTTATAAGAAACAAATACTTTTGCGGTAAGAAATAACAAATATGGCTTAAAACTGATAAAATAAATAATTTATTATTGGAAATTTGGGGAAATTATTTATTTGGTATAGTTGAGCAAGTAGATGTAAGAGATGTTTACTGAAACTGGTGGATAAAAAACACCAGACTTCGGCCTGACATAATATACAGGGTGTAGTTAGTTTCATGTCATTAAAAAAAACTGGTGGTAGGGAACGACAAGACAAACAGAAAAACCTTATATAACATGGGGTCTAAAGCTCATAGTTTTGGAGAAAAAAAAATAAACAAAAATTTCGCAAATTTTCAATAACATTTTTTGAGAACTGCTGGAATATTGAGGTAGGTTTAGATAGTCGCGCGTGTCTTTGCCTATGATACTCAATATTTGTCTAGATAGCTATAAAATGTCGGCGGTCTTTAGCGATGCGGTAAATAAGATGAAAGACGTCGACGTTTTCTGAGTGTTTGGTAGATCTGATCTGAAGAAAACTATACTCTGACTCTCCCTTGTACAATTTTTAGTTACTGTGGTGTTTCGTTATGTACACACGTCCAACTCGCCGTTCGTTGTTTTTGTTATTTTTGAATTTCGGATCGCTGTGTATTTATAGTAAAGATTTATTTTATTGACTTTACCGTTCAAGTCGTTAAATTCTTGATTACGTACAAACACAACTTGTTCGTTGTTTTTGTATTCCGTTTTGGATTTTGGACCAAGTTTTTCTTTTATTTTTCTTTATTGACAACGTTAGTTGACAGTTTATTGTTTAGTGTTGAACGGAGTACATGTCCTTAATTCGACGTACCGAACTGTGTATTGATGCAGATGCAGAGATTTCGAATAATTTACTTCGGTGGTAAGCTTTTAACCCAGGACACTCATTTATGTTACAAACGTTAATAAATCACATTTAAATATTCTAAATTATAAACATTAATCCAATATTTTGTTCCAAATTAAAAGACACACATGTAAAGAAATGCTCTGTTAAAACTTCTATGGCCATTATTTGCTTGCAGTTGTGCAGGAAAAGGTAACGAAGTATTTACCTCTTTATAATTGCCTCAGTTCAGTTGAGGCGCTCCATCAAAGGTTGATGATCCAAGGCCTTTGCACTTTTTTATGACAATTTAAAAGTTGTGTAATTGGGAAATAGAAGTCCATTGACCAAGAAAAGCAGTGGATTCTCAATATTTTCCACATTAATATTAAAAAAATATATTTAAAATGTTGACCTAGCTCAGTTTTTTTCAAAGTGCCCCTAGAGGGAAAAGTCATAAAGGTTTTTTGTTTGTCTAGTCGGTCCCCATTACCAGTTTTTTTTAATGACAAGAAACTGATTCCACCCTGTATAACTGCGGCGTCGGTCTGATTGTCTAACCAAAAACAAAAAACTTGACTCTAACCGGCATACTCCACATCAACTTTTTGTATCAATTAAGGAGATGTAAACTTCTCCTATATGTTTCTTCCCAACTGTATTAAACAATTCTTAATTTTAAACATTATTTTTATTCGTGCACATAATAAAAGGCACATTTTAAAAAATATGACTTAGAATTTTTGACACAACAAAGACAATGTCACTGCAAATAATATATTTTTATTATTCTAATAAGGCATAGTTACTAAGTGTTTGTGTTTGTGTATCCAACAATAAGTGCATCAAAGTATGACTTATAACCCTTTCGAAGTCATTTACCTTTAAATATTACCGAATTCACTAGATACAATTATAAGGTAAGATACTGTATTATTGCGCATGAAAATGTTTATATAATTCATATTGCGCAAAACCGATTCTGGCTTTTACGTCATAACTACCTCGGAGCCGGGGTCTGCTTATGAGACGCGACAGCTAATTTCACTGCATATCTACAAGTTATGGATTTGTTGGTTTCGTAATTTGGTTCACAAATATTTTCGATTTACATTAGGGGCCATCCATTAATTACGTCACGCACTACACTAATACTATTTTATTGAAAATTACTGAAAACTTCACAATACTTTTATTAACTAAAATACACTTTACCTGACTAAAAATAACCTTTAACAATGTTTATTACTTGATATGTCCACTTCGTATTCACTTCGTATTATTTTTCTAACCTTACTCTTTTTTAAAAATGTTCCTCTCCCGCCGTGAACCTCGCCTTATATATCCTACAAATTGCATCTAGAAATCTTCTATACCCTACTCGGTGGCAAATCCAGAACGATGTAGAAATCTCGATTCCCTTCTATAAATTTTTAGAAAACATAGTACTACTAGTGTCTCAGAGATGGCGCACACTACATGCTTTATTTGATGCAGTTTCCTATCCCCATTGCCACATAATTTCGGGTAGCACTCTTGAGCTATCAACACGAGCCCAGGAGGCGCAAGCGCGCAACAATAACTTTGACGTCACGCCTAAATGGATCACCTTGTATGTTTCAAAATGTTTTAGAATTACATACCTTGGTGTTCTCTACCACTCCGTTTTTGAAAATGTTCGATAACTTTTATAAGAGAGCCAGGATATTTGGACGTAAGGCTGGGACACACTGTATATTATATGTAGCCAGTATCATTAAATTATAAGTCAAGATTTCAACATGCAACTATTGCAACACATGGAACTGACATTGAAAAAAAAATTCGTTTTTCATCTCCCCATGTGTGACGCGAAAAAGTTGCATTTTGTATCTAGTTGTAGGTAATATTGTTCCACTTAATTTTCAATTATGGTTATTTTGTTTCAATTAACCACCGAATTCTCAAATTAACACCAGGTAAAATATAACATAAATCAATACGGAATCTCTTCAGCATTTACCCGTGTCAAATATCTGCGATAACATGCGAACATCATCCCCACATCAGACAAGAGAAGGGTGGCTGCGGTGTATCTGACTGGCAGAGAGCCACCATACACTACACAATATTCCCTATGAGTCATGAGTCACCAACCTACGCTGCGGATACAGACGCGATCGAAACGTCCCGCCATACCCATCCATTCCATGTCGGAGACCGGTGCGAACTTTGCTTCGTCTTACCGCTTTATATTATCTTTTCGACCTTTAACGATGCTAATCCCACGTATTTAGTTATTATAAGAAAGGATTAGACGGCTTGTTATTCACTGTTGATTAAATCCAACTGGTATGTTGTACAGGTCAAACATTTTTAGTAATCATCACTGGAAAATAATACCCAGATCTTGGCACTCTGATCTGAAATGCGGAAAAAAGTCGAGTGTATCTGTCTATGTATTATGTATATATGTGTATACAGGGTGTCTCAGCCTGGCTCTCAGATTTCAGAGCGTCATTTCACAATTTATGAGGGGCGTGTTCAGCAGAGTTGGTACAAAAACCCACCAATAAAAAAAACGGTGGGTAAAACGGGTGAGTTTTTTATTTTAGAAAACCCATCCGGGGTTTTGTTTGAATTTCGTTTTTTTTTGTAGGGAAAAAAGCAATTATAATAAAATATATTTTTGCCTCACAAATACTTGAACAAAACAATAACAAAAGTGTGACGTGTCAGCACAATAGTAAACAATAAATAAAACAAGTAAATAATAAACTTGAGAAAAATAAATACGTAAAATAAATTAAGAAAAACTTAACAAACCTTCCTCAAACTGAAATGTGAAAGGCGAAAGATAAATATCTTTTGAAAAGATACTTTTCAGCTCCAAGCTTATTCCTTAGTTTGCTCGAAATATTAATGTAGAAATATTCTTTCTACGGCGGCACCAGAAGCGGGACAACTATGCAATTTTAAAAAACCGCACATATTTTCTTACATTTTCATAGTGTTGCATTTCTGATTCAGAAGCTGTAGAATCTTTTTTCTTGAATTCATTCATACATTTTTCTTTGATGAGTATCCACTTCTTATACAATTAGATCGGATTATAATAAATCAAAATCACTCTTCAAGTTTTACATTACATTACATCAATCAGCCCTAAGAGCGCAACTGAATATCTGAGAATATTTCCAACATATTCCAGACGTTGTCACATGCTGTATTGTCAAAGCAACGCCGAATTAAAGGTAGGAAATTAGGCGGGACATTTGAATAAAGAATAAATCACCAGAAAAACACACCAAAAACCCACCTAAATACCCAGTGGGTCGTCTTTTTCTAAAGGTGCGTTTACAGCTACCAAGCGAAGGCGAACGAACGACAGTGAACAAACATTCGCCACTGTTTGGCGAGAATTCGCTGTTGCTCGTGAACACAGTGGTTTAATTTTTATGAAATTTCCGACGACGAAAATATTATTATTATTCATTCGTCGTTCTTAATGAACTTTTAAAAAAGAAACCCAGGAGGAAGAGGCGTTGGTGGATTTTTCTTAATTTCCAATACACTAACATTCATTTCTTCCCCTATTTCTCTCCACGCATCATTTTTTCTTGTTCTTACTTTATAATTATTGTCCTTCGGGTTCCATAAACAAGGACTTTGTTGATATAGGCTAATTAAGGATAATATGTCTTCATTGGACCACTCCATTTTATGTATTATTAACGCTTCTATAAGTTTATTCACTGAATGTTCGCTTTTAACTGTGAATTCCAACGAATGTGTCCAATTACCCGTTCACAGCGAGCACGAACTCTCTTTGATGTACCGCTCCGCTCCCGAACCCCAGCGAACGCGAGCATTCGCCTTTGCTCGCCTTCGGTGCTTTGTTTGCAGCATGCGAATTTGGCCATTCGTCAATGTTCGTTCGTCTTCGTTCGGTAGCTGTAAACGCACCTTAAAGAAGGTGCAAACGCACCTTAAAGAAGGTGCGTGGTTGCACAGCTCTGGTACTCAGACGCATTTCTAAGAATGTTTTCACTTTAATAAATACAGATACACATAACCGAAACTTCCCATTTGTAAATAATCACGCCATTTTACAATGTGATAGTTCGTTATTTCCATACCGTAATTTTTTCGAGGTTTTTTTAAGTAACGTACCGTCGAATTACTCAATGCTAAAATAACTGGTTACTCGTAATAAACGATATGAGGTTGACCGTACCTGGACATCTTTCAACTTTACATGGCGATCGTTCCAATGTAACGTCATTTTGGCATGGTACTTTTTAGATTCCTCCGCGCTTGTGACACTAAATGAGTGGAACCGCTTTTCCCATCTGTTCCGTTGACTGAACGCTATTCTAATTTAATATGTACCTACAACTAATCTGTGCCGTGAAACAGACAGTGACCAGAAACAAGGCAAACGCGACCTTCACTCGCACGATATCTATGACTCGCACTATGTAATTCTAGAAAGGAAATACGTTTATTAAAGAGATCGCTACGGGTTCTACATATTGCGAAGATTCGGGGAAATAGCAAAAATATCAACAAATTAGTATATTTTACAGTATATTTGTGATGTCCATCCATATCTAAATAAATTTGTAACTCATTTTGTTTTCGGATGGCGCCGGAGACAGGCGCGCCTGTGTAGCTCCTACGAAATCTCTAATAAACTGTGTTAAAACTGTGAGAAATCGTGCGAAATTGGGTTAAATAGAAGCGTGGACAATTCTACATTGATTGATATAAATTAGCATGAGTCTGGCTATTTCGTGTAGTTGATATTTGATTGAGATATATCGGTTGAATGTGGCATCACCTCAAAGCGTATATAAACAACTTGAAAAGGGGACACAAACATCTGGCAATATAATATAAGCAGTGCACCATAAAGTTATCTTTTCAGTGAAAGGCAACGGGCTGCAACGAGTGCAAGTAGTGTAGGAATCCTACAGAACAGAGTGAACAGTCCGCTTTTTTTATTGCGTGCGTGAGAAATATGAAATAGTTAGCGTTCTTACGAAGTCAAAAGGGATTTACTATAGGTCGTAGTTGTATGCAATGGTTTATTTGATATTTACAACAATTCTAACTTCAGAAATTTTATTATTGTGCCACCACGAACAGTTTTGGTGTTCCAAGTGTTATATAGTGTATTTTCCACCAAGTTTTAGCATCATCACATTAACAAAGGATAGCCCTTTGAAAGAACGTTCCGCTGATATTAGATATCAAAGGGTTGCCTGTCATGGATTCATGTCGTGTTTCATTTTGACTTTCACACTAGGGTGTGTGCAATATACCGGGTGTCCAAAAAGTCTGGAAACGGTCAAATATCTCGAGAAATACACATTGTATCCAAGAAAGAAAAACATGTCCTTAATAATTTTAAAGGCGCTATCGAATGATATCAAACACGACCCCCCATCCCCACCCCCTGGGGTGGGGCGGGGTGCAACTTTAAAATCTTAAATGGGACCCCAATTTTTTTATTGCAGAATCGAATATTCTGACTAAGAATAGACCACTTTTGTTCAAAACATTTTTTCTGAAATTGTCATTGTTTTAATTATCCGGCAAGGAAAAATCAACATTTTAGAACTTTGCTATTTTATTACTCGAAAAAGAAGTTTGGATAAAAACTTCAAGAGAAAAAAAGAGTTTGGAATCATCCCAGGAGTATTCTCAAATTTTCGGAATTGTCCAATGCCCTTTTTGATACATTGAAAACTCCACAATGCTGCAATGAAGGGTGATTGCTGAACGATCACCGTACGACCACTGTGATTAAAGAATGTCGTGTACACACCCTATTGTTACACTACCGTACGTCCAGTTATACAGGGTGTAATTAGTTTCATGCCATTACAAAAAACTGGTGGTAGGGACGACAAGACAAACAAAAAAAACCTTATATAACATGAGGTCTAAAGCTCATAGTTTTGGAGAAAAAAAATAAACAAAAATTTCGCAAATTTTCAATAAAATTTTTTGAGAACTGCTGGAATATTGAGGTAGCTTTAGATCTAGATCTGATCTGAAGAAAACTATATACTCTAACTCTCCCTTGTGCAATATTTTAGTTACTGTGGGTGTTTCGTTATGTACACACGCCCAACCCGCCGTTCGTTGTTTTTGTTATTTTTGAATTTCGCGTCATTGTGTATTTATAGTTAAGATTTATTTTATTGACTTACCGTTCAAGTTGTCAAATTCGTGATTATGTACTGTTACGTATTTCCACCTCTTAGGAAACACCCTGTATGAATCCGTGGGTTGTAAAATAATTTCAACAAGAGATAAACCATTAACACTTTATTTAATAATTTACTGACTATACAATACTTCAAAATAACCTTTACACTTTGTTTACTTGATATTTAACCTCACTTTTTACCGACCGTCACTTTAATAAACTTCTTCTTAATAAACTTTCCTTTCTGCGCCGTTAATCGCGCCTTATATACTCTTAAATTGCATCTAGATTCATCCAGAAACAATCAAGAATCTTCTCACCATACTCTAGAAAAAGTCCATTTCTTTCTACAAGTTTCCAGTCACTCACTATTAGACATAGGCGTATCAATTTCCAGTTCCAAGGGGGTGTATTCATAACAATACAGACACAACTTACTTGTTCGTTCTTTTTGTATTCCTTTTTGGCTTTTGTACCAAGTTTTTATATTATTTTTCTTTATTGACAACATTCGTTGATAGTTTAGTGTTTAGTGTTGAACGAAGTGCGTATGTCCTTAATTCGACGTACCGAACTGTGTATTGATGCAGATGCAGAGATTTTGAGACATTTAGGTAGGTAGTAAGCTTTTAACCCAGGACACTCATTTATGTTACAAATGTTAATAAACCACATTTAAATTTTCTGAATTATAAACAATCCAATATTTTGTTCCAAATTAAAAAACACACATGTAAAGAAATGCTCTGTTTAAACCTCATTCTTTGCTTGCAATTGTGCACGAAGAGAGAACGAATTATTTACCTCTTTATAATTGCCTGAGTTCAGTTGAGGCGGTCCATCAAAGACGGTCGATGATCCAGGGCCTTTGCTTTGACACCGCCGACTACTGCGTGTGCCGGCGAGCACCTTTTGATGACAATTTAAAAGTTGTATAATTGGGAACTACAGGTCCATTGAACAAGAAAAGCAGTGGTTCTCAATTGTTGTCTACCATAATATTAAAAATGTTGACCTAGATCAGTTTTTTTCAAAGTGCCCCAAGAGGGGAAAGTCATAAAGGTTTTTTGTTTGTCTAGTCGGTCCCCATTACCAGTTTTTTTTAATGACATGAAACTGATTACACCCCGTATCTACTCTTTCGAATAATGCATTACAAAAAGCATAGAGTTTAAAAAATAATGGAAATTCATTGCATAAGTATTATTTCTTTAAAAGCGGCAAGTCATTTTCCCATCATCGTAATTTCCAGTATTTCAACTTAATTACAAAATGAGCAAGTTTAACAACCTCCGTTGTTTTCTTTTCTCGTCAGAGACTAGTTGAATTTGCATCTCCCGATGCGGTTCTGCCACTGCTGCCCGCATTATATTTAGCATGAAAATGTCGAATGACGTACCAACTATCTGCGTTAGATTCACCGCACGGCCGTTTGTCATTCCCTAATAGACCAAGCGTCATAGATTTTTTTTTTTCGGCAATGTCAGGTACAAGGTTGCTGTTGCAAGAGAGAACAGAGAAAAAAAATATTTTAAATAAATGTTGTCTGCAATGAAGAAAGCCAACTTACTTCTTTAATTCCAAAATTATTTTTGAAAAATTACGTGATTGAGTTGAAAAATTTAACCAATTCCAGCTAAAAGTGCCTTCAAGAAGGCAATGTGGGCTAATTTTGAAAACATTAATTTTTGCATAACTTAATCCCAAAAAAGTGAAAATAGGGAAAATCGTTATAACTTTTGGGATCGAGCACCAATGTAGACGGTCTCAGGCTCAAATTGTAGGTCTCTATCTCTACTTTCATAATCCGTAGAAAAAATATTTTTCTGGGCTTTTAAGAGTTTTTTTCGCTTTGAAAATTTTCGAAGTGAAAAAGGATGATTAAAAAAATATATTTCCTTTACAGATTTTGAAGGTAGTGGTAAAAACCTACAATTTGAACCCAAGAACATTGATGTCCGTTCCCAAAAATTATTTCAATTGTCGCGATAAATCGCGCAAGAGACAATATTTTAAAAATAGGTCCATATCACCTTCATGAGAATACTTTTAACTCTAATTATTTAAAGTACATAAATTGCTTTTTTCCCGAAACATTTTTCGGATTTAAAGGATTAGTTTCTTTTATTAAGTTTTGACTGTTTTGAGGTCAAATTTCATTACTTTGACAATGGGTTTAAACAGATCGATAGATAACTTTATTGTCTACAACAGTTATCTGAAACATTTTTCCCCTTGTAGTCCAGGCAAGAGGGAGTTTTCGGGGGGAAAAATAGCAACCGGAGTTTTTCAGCGGGAATGTGTATCTCATAATATATATATATAACTGTTCTACCTAAAATCCAACATCTGATACTAAGTGCGTCTGTGTTTAATTAACAAGCTAAAGATACTTCATTTTGATATGCTCTTTATCCCTGTTGGGATGATTCAGTACATTTTCAGCAGAGGGTCGTAAGATGACTCAGTACATTTTGACATGTTTTATTTTCTTTTTCTTTTTGCATTGACTGAAGTAAAGGCTAACTACTACATTTTGAAACACAGGAAGGGCATCGGTTCTATTTTTATTTAGCAAATGAAAATCGGTCAAAAATTTATATAGATAGAATTTTCTCCGGTATGATCTTCATTTTTTTAGTTTGGACACCTATAGATAATTTCGTGTATAACTAAAATACGGACAAAAGTCCGTAGATTTTGATATTGTGCCTTCTCGAAAAATCGAGAAAGCACAATATCAAAATCTGTTTCATAGTAAGACCTGTTTTGATTTGCATTCGTATGTTCCTTTTCCAATGGGTACGATGCAGGAATTGAAATTAATTTTTTTCTGATTAAACTTATTTAAAAACTTCACAGATTTCGCAATCGTTGCAATCATCGGGACATTGGAAATGATAACACCATACATAAAACATAAACTTTTTCAACTTTTTCCGGACTCGGCTTCGTCTCGTCCGGAAATAGCACGATCCACTACACCGCTGTATTTCCACCTTAAATGAAAACTGGTAACTTGACCCCCTGTGATATATGCAACCCATATTACATTTGCGTATATCAGCCGTTGAATACGATAGTCTCAATCGACCGCGACACCGCTGTCTTTTGACCTTGAACAAAAACTGGTAACTCTACCCCATATACGAAAACAAACATTTCCAATGTTAATATCAAAATTTTACAAAAGGTACAAATTTATCATAATCATTTTTTCTAGGTACTTTATAAAGTTGGAATTACTTTAGCTACAATAATTGAAGCTTAAAGCCTACTTCGCGCCACCCCAAAAATTTAACACCGTTACTTAACCAAATAAGGAAATTATGATGATGTTTTAAATATAACATTGCATTATTTTTTATCACCTACGGAGAAATTATCAACTTGTAATCTTTTTTTTAAATAATTCTATGGAATGCATCTTGGTAAATAACTCGTTTATTTTTAATTTTTCGAAAAAACCCTATTTCAGATTTTTTGTCCAAAAAAGTATGTGTCTTATACTTATATATAGTGATTGATGGTCGGAATACCTAATTTTCGATTTTTATTAGGAAACTCTCTCGGTATTTGTAGAATTTATCAAAAAATAAAGTTTTCAAGGATTTGTAGATTCGCTTTTGTTTTGTCAAATTCCTCACAAACGTCACCTAATAGACCTAATCGAGCCCTACAATCGCCATTTTTGAAAATCAAAATCGGACCTTCGGTTCCGGAGTTATTAATTTCTTTGGAAAATCATACTCGGCCCTGGAAAAAATATTTGCGGTCAACGGATTCGGGCCGCCAGCAATCTGCTTCGTTTGTGGCCGTGTATCTTTGATCCCACCAAGTCTCATCGAAATGATCAATATCCTGGACATTTATCGTGCTTTCTAGCCCGATTTGAAGAAAACCAATTTTTTTTTGCAAAAAAATTCAATTTTCATTTGTTTTTCGACATAGTCTCTGGTATACCTATTTGTAGAGCGTTGCCAGCGGGACCATTTCTTTTTTTTTTAAATATCTCGATCCGACTGCCCGTTTCCGAGTTGTTCAATTTTTCCCGAAAACTCGAAACGTCTATGTCGGGTACTTCCGGTTTCAGAACGGAGCCGAGCTTCCGGCGTTAAGGTTTTCTAAAGGCCTCCTATTAACCACCCAAATTTCATGGAAATCGGAAAACGAATTAGGGGGGCTGAGCGTGACACACTGACAGACCGACCGACAGACCGACGGACAGAATTTTCTAAATTCGCTCTCGAGTCGATAGATGACTTTCATACCTAACTTCACTGTGTTTTAAACGGCAGATGACGTATCTTGACTGATGTAATTTGTAGTTGATTTTATTCCTTTCAAGAAAAAGAAATAAAAGAACAGAGATTTTTATTCCCTAAGGAAATGGCTTTGGGATCGTAGGCCGAATAGAGATTCTTTTTTATTATTTCACCAAGAATTTATTATGTAATGGAAACGCCATGACGAAATGGCAATGCCTCCCTCTACTGAAGAAAAGCGGATAATTCTAAAATTCATAAAAGAACTTCCAAGAAATTTTCTAATGAAGTTACTCAATAAGATGGTTAGTGTTTGTGACAAAAGGTTAGTATTAAATTAAAAAAAAAAAAAAGAAAAACAACAACTGATTGTTACAAATTCATAGCAAAACCTTACTGTTGTGGTTACGCTCAAATATACATCTCTTTTCTGTGGTCTCATAGATGGTTCTACAATTTCAATGAGAAATCTACATAATACTTTAGACATTCTAAATATTCGTACCTATGTACCTTTTTCACTTAAAACTTCAAACTACAATATTAAACTTGTTGTGCCTCTGTATGAGATTTTCTGCATTTCGTAGATTTCCAATGTTCGCAATATACATGCAGATCGTCCATTATCAACAAATATAACAATACAATAAATATTCTTAATTTATCGTAACAAATTTGACGACTTTAAAAACATAACAAATAAAATATTAGGTTATGTATCATCATTCACATGTTTACCGACTGCCAAGAACCGCTCGTTGTTTAATACGAGCACTCGAATACTTTGCGAACAGTCAAGAATGTTTAGAATGAATTTTTATTCGAATTTTAGTGAAATGCGTGCAGTCAAGAATAGCCCTACTGGGCTTTTCCAGGCTTTCCTTTGGTTGGCATTTTTTTAAACAAAACCTTTTCAGACTCCTTTGCCTATCTACTGTATTTAAAAAAAAAGTTATCGCGAAAAATTCTGTTTTTTTCAAAATTTTCTTAGCTGTAAGAAAAATAAACAAAAGAATTTTTATTCGCCAATCTAGTACGTATTCAAAGTCTTAAAATCTAGCGATTAAAAAAAACAGTACCTTCTACCCCAATTTGATGCATTTTGGTCATTTTCGTCTGACGCTTGGTCTATAACGGCTCGTTATTTTGTTCCTGCTGTTCGAACGGTTATTAATATAGATACAGAATTAAATTTAGTTGTATTCCGAATTGCGACATCGCGCGGTCTACTATGTTTACTCTTTTTCTCTTTGGCATTATTTCGGGAACAGTGAGTTGGGAGTTCTACATGCAATGTGTCATTTGCTATATTTAGAACGGTTTGTCCGTTGGCCATTTCATTATTAATTTGCCTCGTAATTTGCTAAACGTCGATGGCACCAGGGATGGCATAGTATGTTAGAAATTGGTTTAAATTTAATTGAATCTATTGTCTATTGAAACTTTGCTCCAGTTGTTGCACGACTTTCAACCTATTATTGTATAAGTATATACATAGGGTGGATAAAAGAATTGGAATATATTGTTTCTGATTGTCAGTAATGAGCCTTTTTCAGTAGGTGCTCAAATCTCAAACTAAGTATATTTATTTGACAGTTTAAACATTACAACGCATTTTGCGCTATTGGGTATCATATGAAATGTTTGCTTGATATTAGAAATAAAAAAATTAGGGTAGGCTGTATAGTTCGCTACATATATTTAAGGCACATAAGAAAAGCCATAAAAAACTGTAAATCACTCTCTCGTTAGAAAAAGGGATATCCACCAGAGGCGCACTTAAAATTTTTGTGTATAATAACTCTCTCTGTGGATGCTTTTCTTTTAACAACAGGTACCCTTTGACTCACTTTCGCGGCAGCTCTTAGCCTTCCCTCCACGATCGGAAAACTATTTTTCGCCCCCGGAAAACTCGACTTGGCGTTGAGCTGCCGTGCTGAAAATAGGTCAAATGGTACCCATTGTTAAAATAAAAGTATCCACAAAGAGAAAATCGCGGCAGCTGGTGGCCCCCCATCCACTGTCGGAAAACCCTTTTCCCCCCGGAAAACTCGACGTGGCATTGAGCTGCTGCGCTGAAAATTGGAGGGCGGTTAGTTTACACTGAATCATGATGATTGCCACAACCCGAATCGCGGCAGCTATTTGCATGTGCATTTCAGAGCCGGAAAATTTTTTTACATTGGAAAATTCGATCCGGCAACGAGCTGCCGCTTTCCACCCCCGACAGGCCTCTTCTACTCCTTGAAACAAGATAATCCCAGCCAGCGGTGGTGCGGCCGCTCGTTACGTTGCCGTTTCAGACCTAGTGTGAATCTGGGGTGCTAACTCTGGGCGCCAACTTTATGTTCATAATGCTGAGAAATCTCCGATATAAATACAGCTATGTTGGTTTACGATGACAGTACTCAGCACATCTCTTACAGAGTTGGCAGTTTTAAAACAAAATGTTTTAAACAAATGTTTTTTAAGTGTTTAAAACACACTAACCTGTTTTAAACACATTTGTTTTAAACACGTTTAAAACACTTGTTTTAAACATGATTTTTTTTCAATGCGTTTTTTCAGTGTGTTTGATGGATAATTTTTGGAACATCGTTGTATTTGATAAGGTAAAAAAAAAAATAAATAAAATAAAAAAAATGAACTTTTATGTAATGCAATAAAACTAGTTACAATAATATAGTAGTATAAGTACAACGAACGAAACATATTACTATTATATAGAAGATATACCTGTTATTATTTATTTCCGTAAGTGTTAATTTTAAAGCGATTAATAGCACAGGTACACACAAAAAGTCAAGTACGGGAAGGTAGACCTATGTATTCCTATGCATTTTGACCTGCTGAACACGAATCCGATGTCCGTTTTGCCCAATTGACTCTTGTATTTTTCCTAACCTAAAAAAAAACACCGTAAGAATGCCTAAGAAAATGAAAGTGTGGCTAAAAATCTGAAAAAATTCAGAGGTACGTAGAATGGCGAGAGAAATCAAATGGCGCAAACTAGAATTCTATACCTTCTTTGGTTTCCGATATAGAGCCTCGAGGAGTGCGAAAAAAACAATTTTTTCCTTCTGGTGACTTTGAGCTAATCTATCTCGAAAACGAAGGACCGCAGGGATGTCTCGTTTGCGCCATTCGATTTCTATCGCCATCCTATGTACTCCTGAATTTTTTCAGATTTTTAGCTACATTTTCATTTTTTCAGGCATTCTTACGGTGTTTTTTGAAATTAGGAAGAATGCAAGAGAAAATCGGGCAAAACGGACATCGGATTCATGTTCAGCTGGTCAGAATTCGTGAGAATGCCTAAGTCTGCCTTCTCCCACTCGACTTTTTTTTATGTGCCCGTGTAGTCAATAACCAATCACCAAACAATTATTGCACTGTTGCACAACTTGACGTATTTATTACATCGAATTAGCCGAGCCGTTGTCAAGTATCGTCCTCGTCTTGTTATGATGCAATATGAGCATGGCTTATAGAATAAACAATGTATTGGGTCGACGCGCCCATATAAATTTAAGTTTAAAAACATATTTTTTATTGTTTAAAACATGTTTTTATTTCAACAATTAAAAATCCATGTTTAAAACACATTGAATTGTTTTAAATTAAAAAAAACGTGTTTTTTGATTAAAATAAAAAAAACACAATTTTTGCCAACCCTGACATCTCAGCCCCATTAATCTCAATTTCTGTATATATATTCTTATTTTTCAGTTAGTCGAAAAAAACACCGTTTTGGTCTCCTCGATCACCAGATCTCAATCAACGTACTTTTTCTATATATATTGTATTTTTTCTATAGGAATATTTAAAATCGTTGACAAAAAAGCAAACGAATAATGAGGTGCTTAATAATTATATGTAAATATTTATGAACCTCCTAACAATTGAAAATTGATAATATACCAAATTTTTGAAAACATAAATATGCCTATTTCTTAGAACAATCATTATTGCATTTCTCGTTGGTACAATGTCACTCACCATGTTTGTGTATCCTTATTTTGGTCCAAAGAGAAAAAACAACCACCCAGAATGGAGCATTACATTGTATAAAATTTTATAGATTTAAAGCGTGTGTCGCAGTCGTAAATTAGTAGGGACATAAAATAATCCTCAACTGCGGCATTCCCACTTGAATTTTCGCAGAGTGGTACAAAGTAAATTTTATACTAACTTTACAAACTTTGTATTTCCACATATTTAAGCACACTGAAAAATTTCAGGAATTGTTCTTCTCAAGCCCCTTAATAACATAGTAGATGGCACAGATGCGAACAGTATAAATATTTTTTAAGTATACAGGGCGATTCATCTGGGCGTGATGTCATAAAGTGACGTTTTTTAATGGAACATTCGGTATACTATTACATACCCCATATAACATGAAAGAGCTCTCCACTGATACAAGGCACAATGGGGCTACCTGTCATGGGTTCTAAGATATTTGATGATGATGACTAATTGGCAGAATTCCAGATTTATTTCAGTAGATTTTATGGAGTTTCGCTGAAATCTTTTCGTAAATCTATTCATAACATAAAATATAGAGCAGAAATCATTAATAGAATCTAGAGCCGAAGTTAGTAGTTCATGTAGCATACGATTATTATTACATAGGATTATTATTACATACGATTATTATTACGTACGATTATTATTACCTACGATTTTTATTTTTCAAAAAATTTGAAATGTTGCTTTCAGTGGCCCTGAAGCACGGGCTTTCTAAATAATCTCCCCGTCAAGTTGACAAAACCTCTGACTGCAATATGTATTACTTCTGACTATCAACATACGTAAGATCTGCGGAAACATGGAAAGTGAATCGCGCGATAAATTTTTGTTTTTTTTTTCTTGATATTAAGGTACCGGACCGGCGATTTTAATTGATTCAAAATATTTTTAGAGAGATAACATTTTCTCATTCTACCAATCAATATAACCTTTACACTTTGTTTACCTGATATTTAACCTCACTTTTTCACTTTTTTAAAACTTCTCCGCCGTCGATTTCGCTTTATATATCCTAAAATTGCCTCTAGATCCATCTAGAGATTTCCAATTCCAGAACAATATAACTCTAGAGCTATCTACAGATATCCAAAAGAGATGACGGTGTGTATTACTGGTTGCCTAACCATCGGTATTTAATTTCAACTATTAGTAGTCATGGACGTATCACTCGCCAGGTCTTAGGAGGCTGGTAATGCGTAACAATATTTTAACTTTCCCACAAAAATGTGGGAGGTTACTAAAATTGGTCGAAAATTGAGATAACATCATATTTTTACGTTTTGAGTGCCTATAAATCAAAAAAAGTGGTTTTTGAAAAATGTCGGTGTGTGTGCATGTATGTTAGCATGATAGCGGCGGAACTACTAAACGAAGTAGGATAAAACTTTGCATGAGGGTTTCTTTCGTGCTCCAGAAGATCTGAAAATGTTTTGGTTGAGATCGGATTGCGTTTAGTGCCGTTTTGGCACAACAAGTTCTTTATTTTATAATTACTTATAATATTTGTAATCGAACCTTTGAAAAGCAGTTAAAATTCCGATATGTCACACTTACACCCTTTCCGTGAAAAAAATTAAAATACAAGGCAAATGTAAAGCATAAAATCTCTTTTCGCGTGGCAGGGTCAATCTCGATGCGAGGAGCCGTTGCGCCGTAAAACTCCTTGCCCTTCCCGGATACCACCTACTTGGGTGATGATGGCGCAAGCGCATACAAGATCATTTGTAGCACCCGACCGACTAGTTTCAGCAACTATACAGCTTTAGCGTTGCATTTAATTTCAAATGTCTGGGTGGGGTGGTTCCAGCCGCTTCCAGTAGCTGCCGATTTTTCTTAATTCAATTTGATTTTTTTTTTTTCAGTAAGAAGCACTCATAACACCAGCCTAATTTTAATGTTACACTTTATTATTCAAATATTAACAATTGATTTTTATCTGTTTATGCGTAAATGTATTTTTATGTATGTATATGTAGTTTTTTCATATCAAGTCTTTTATTTTATAAAGACTAAAGTATAATATATATTGTTTAAGTATTTCTACATCGCGATCAATCCTAGGATTCGGAATTATTTATTTTCAATCCCGAAATCCCGAGATTCGACTTTTGTCTCGGGATTATATTCCCTAAAGTCATCAAACATCTTGGCACGCATGACAAACAGCCCTCTAATACCTATAGTCCAGTCGATAAAGTAAGAAATACACCAGAAGCTCGCAAAAAATGTTATATGAGATTTTCCTTCCGTTACTACGTTAGTACGAGGATTAATATCATAAAACCACAAAAATCAGTTCTGCGGGTGTCGCGCAACCCCCCAAAAAAACCACCCCTTCGGTGAAAAAAGCCTTATTTTACTCATAACTCGTTAACCGCTAAAGATATATAAAAATTGTTCATCATAAAAAAGAAAGCTTGACTAATTGCCTAACAAAAGGTCCTCTTGTACTTTTCTTGTATATGCCATGGTTTTCGAGAAAATCGATATTGACAGAAATAGCAAAATTTGTATTTTTAATGCGCGCGAATTTTCGTTTATTTTTTGCACGCGGCCTATAGAAAAAATTGAATAGCTCGGAAACCAAACAAGCTAGGAAGAAAAACCAAAATGGATTTTAAAGGGGATATAAAATACTCTCTTGTGTTGCAATTTTTGAGGGTTATTGATATTTATTAGTATGTAAAAATAACAATATAATATAGTTATCTCTCGATTTTTTGTGCATATAACTATTCACATGCCCATAAAAAATAACTGACTATAATATAAGTTATATTTCGTATTGCCGTTATAAATGTTTTAGTTCAAGGTAGTACTTCAGTGTAGAAAAAGTTAGGAATAAAAATTTAGCAGCATGTTAAAGTTAGCAAAAAAGAAATCCAAAAAAGGCTGCATATTCAATTTTTTGGTGATATTTTTTTAATACAATTTTTTAACTATTAAATGATTAAAAACAATAGTTATATGATATATAAACTCAAAAAAATGTTTGAGCTACATTTGCAAGATGTTTGGGTCTTTTTTTTTAATTTTAGGAAACAATAAGAAATTGGCCATTTGGCTACCTTCAACATGCTGGTAAATTTGTAAATGTGAATATTTTTATTTCTAACTTTTTCTGCATTGAAGTACTACCTTGAACTAAAAGATAATGCATTTACTTATATTAAAGTCAGTTATTTTTTATGGGCCTGTGAATAGTTAAAAGTGCAATAAATCAAGAGGTAACTATAACTATATTGTTATTTTTATATACTAATAGATATCAATAGCCATTAAAAATGGAAACACAAAAGAGTATTTTATATCCCCCTTAAAACCCATTTTGATTTTTCTTCCTAGCATGTTAGGTTTTCGAGCAATTCAATTTTTTCTATAGGCCGCGCGCAAAAAACTTCAAATAAACGAAAATTCGTGCTCATTAAAAATACAAATTTTGCAATTTTTTTCAATATCGATTTTCTTGAAAACCGTGGCATATAGAGAAGAAGAAAATTACAAGAGGACTTTTTCTTAGGCAATTAGTCAAGGTTTCTTGTTTATGATGAGCATTTTTTTTATATCTTCAACGGTTAACGAGTTATCAGTAAAATAAAGCTTTTTTCAACGAAGGGCTGGTTTTTTAGGGGGGTTGCGCGGTACCCCCAGAACTGATTTTTGTGGTTTTGTGATGTATAATCCCTCCACTAACAGTTACTGAAGGAAAATTTCAGATAATATTTTTTGTTATGGAAATCTTTATAATTATTATTGGACTACTAATATAAGTGGACAGTTCTAATATCTGAGACAAGAATTATCTACAAATATCAACAGACCAGCAAAAGTATAATGTTTACTTTTAATTTTTGAATTGATTTGATAATATCAATTAGCATAACGATATTGTTTGCCTTTTCCAAGAGCTGTTCGTGACTGATGGTATTAAATGCCTTGGGCGAGGTCAAGGAAACTCCAAGACAACAATACAATTATTTTAGCTTGTTTATATGTTACTTATGTTAGTAATATCATGGATCTTTTTTGGCCAGTACCTATGTTGTGTATTTGTTTATAACAAATTTTGTTTACTTATAAATTATTCTGCAATACATTTCGTACACACTGAATCACAAATTTATACTGTTAACCTCTTTAATAATGGAGTGAGGGTGGAAAATGTCTTAAAAAATTGGAGACCTTTGCTTTTAGTATACAGTATGTTTCACTTTTCATAACTCCCATATCACAGCTCCTTTACAAACAATGCGATTTTTTAAAAATCAAGAGATTGTGCCACGGTAAAATATTTAATAATTCACCAGTGACGTTCGTCGTTATGAAGAAAAATGAACCTAATTTTTCAAGAAGACATATTAGGCAAAGTTTTAACTCTAAAACAATCTCATAATCTTATTCGTTGTTATCAGAAAGTCAGTAATACCGAATTTCAATAAAATGAGAAAATTAAATGTTTTTTTAGGTATCAATTATTAGTCATAATTTTATTTTCGGACGTAACTAAGAGTTAATTAAGATGAAGGAAGACAGTCGTTCCATTTAGAATTAATCATGTGATATGTTGATCAAACTGTGATTTAGTTATCTATGTAAATTTTATTATTTATTGAATTGTTCAGGAATCATCTAAAATTGAACTTTTATTTATTTCCATGTTTAATTCTAAATGGAAAACCTGTCTTCCTCCAGCTTAATTAACCCCTAATTACGTTCGAAAATACAGTTATGAGTGTAATAATTGGTACTTTAAAAAGGGTAGACTATTTTATGAAAATTCGGTTTTAGTGAGTTCTTGATAACAACTAATAAGATAATGAGATTTTTACAGTTAAAACTTTGCATAATATTTTTTCTTTTTTTTTTAAATTAGATACATTTTTTTTAAACGACGGACGCCACTGGTGGATTTCAAAATATTTTATCGTGACACAATCTCCTAATGGGTAAGTACCTTCCACCAAAAAATCACATTGTTAATAAGAGAGCTGTGAGTCATGAAAAGTGAAACATACTGTATACACCAAATTTCAAGTTTCTGAACTCTCACTAGCTTGCTTTTATTATTTGCCCATATTAGACCCCAACCCTTCAACGGAATTATCTCAAAAATGATCTAGTTCCATATGTCGTTATATTACATATGTGTATGAAATTTCAAGTGAATGTATTGTTGCGTATTTTCACCCCTGAAGCGCCACGCTTCAGGATCCGTGGGTTCTAAATAATTTTAACAAGGGCTAACCACTAACACTATTTAATAATTTACTGATTACACAATACTTCTTAATTAACCAAAATAACCTTTACACTTTGTTTACTTGATATTTAACCTCACTTTTCAACTCCTTCACTTTTCTAAAACTTCTCTTCTGAACTTCGATTTAGCCATATATATCCTAAAATTGCCTCTAGATCCATCTAGAGGTTTCCAATTCCAGAACAATATAACTCTAGAGCCATCTACAGGCTTCCAGAAGAGATGATGGCGTGTATTACTGGTTGCCTAACCACTGGTACTTAATTTCAGCTATTAGTAGTCATGGGCGTATCACTCGCCAGGCCCTAGGGGGTGGTAATGCGTAACAGTATTAATTTTATTATTATCGCTTTTAATAATGGAGAGGGGGTGGTGATGATCGCTGGCAAATGTTATAAAAAAATTTGAGGCCTTGGTTTCAGGTAGATACATCATTCCAAGTGTCTGAACTCTTATACCAGCTTGCATTACTTATTTTTCCCTATTTACCCCCAACCCTTCACTGGAGTAAGCTGAGTATAATTTAGTTCCAGATCTCGTTATAATCCATACGCGAACCTTTTAAGTCAATATCTTAAACCGTTTCAGAGAAATCGTGCGCACAAAGAAAGTTTCAGACAGACGGAACAAAAATTTTTTTTACGCTCAAATTTCAAAACTCGACGCTTCGTGACCTATTTCAACAACAAAAAATTTAATTTTTTGTCACTATCCACTATGTGGGTCAGAAAGTAATTGTATTAAGTCGAAAGACCAGAATTTACGAAATTAGGTTGTAAGGATTTTAATTTGAAACCCTTTGCTGGAACATACTTTTAGTTAACCAATAAGTCGTAGGCATGGAATGTTCTGTGGCTAGGTACATTTTACAAAATCGCAATCGGATAACTGTCTAAAATTTTAGCTCATAATTCTGAATGAAATTCAAATTTTTTCAGTTTGTCCAGAAATATTTTTTTTATATAAAACTGCTTTAAAAATTTTCAATCGAAATGATAGACTACATTTGAAGAATCTAATTTCCATAACGTCATTTCTGAGTATGACAGTCAGAAACAAAGAAAGGCGTTTTATTAATAATTAAAACAGCATTGCCAAGCCTACTATATGGATTTCATCAGCGGCATTGAAAACAAAACAAGGCTGTAATTAATTAACAATTCCCGTCTGTAATTTAGTTTGTATGCTTTGGATAAATAATTTCCCGAAGGCATTGATTTGTGTAAACTGCTGGCCACTTGAAACTAATGATCTACAATGTGACTCACTTTGAATAGAAACGTATAAAAATGTTTTTTTACGAATTTTGATATTTACCTCCGATCAAAGAGCAAGTCTAGACACATAACAGCTATCTCTTCAGTACATATAGTCCTTTCAAATTAGTCAAAAAATCGCTGTTTTATGGAAAAATTTCCACAGCTATGAAACGTGTAAAAAGTGAAGCATTTGGGTTGTCTAAACATGATTTTTAGCCCCCCTCCCGCATTTCTAAAAAGGTGGTTTTTGAAAAATATATACAGGGTGCCCCAAATTGCTTGATTTTGGCTGGTTTTCCTATTTTCAGACCAGGTAGAGAAACTGACGTATGAGTCTAGAGCTCGATTTTTGTGAAACGCCGATTGGTGAAAACCGCATTTCGATATCTCTAACCGTTTCCGAAATATCGGCAAAAATTGACATTTGGCAGGTTCCGAAAAACTGTCATAACTTTTTTATTTGTGAATATTTTTTCAAACGGTAAAAACTTATGCACTTTTTGACGTAGAATAAGATGCATTTGTCAAAAAAAAATATATCGCTTTTCAATTATTCGATATCAAAGCTAACTTTATTATTTCAAATGGAAACCATAGTTGGCTTTGACTTTAGAAAATAGGAAAAAAATAAGCTTCCCAAAAATATATATGTCAAGATATGTCTAGTCATCCTTGCTGCCAATATAACACATTTCTCTTTAAATATGACATTTTTTTAACATTTTAACCCAGTTGGCCACACAAAAACAGTTGCTTTGCATATCTAAAAGTTAGTTTGACAGTAAATAAAATAAGTGTTAAAGTTGACATCTGTTATAATCTCTCTGCATTATTCCAAAATGTATGAAAACTTTAAAAAATGCCAGATGTTTATATGCTATATTGAATCAGGCCGAAATTCTGAAGATGCATTAAATATATATTTCGAACGTTACCCTGAACGCCAGCAGCCAAGCGAACAAATATTTCCTAGATTGGAAAATGCTTTGATGAATTATGGATCATTTGTCAAGCTCAGATCTAAACAGTATGCTATTGAAGGTAGAGACGAGGTGGAGGCAGAAGTAATTGGAGCGGTTTTAGAAAATCCTGAAATTTCTACCAGAGAAATAACTGTAACTAAGGGTGTGAGCAAAAGCCGTAGCCAAAGAATTCTCAAGAAATATAAATATAAACCTTATAAAATCAGGCTCACTCATCAAATATTCCCTGGTGATCAAGAACGCAGGATTAATTTCTGCAACTGGTTCATCAGAAAATGCAATGAAAATGAAAATTTTCACCGAAATGTCATTTGGACCGACGAAGCAAGAGTAACCAGCAACGGAATATTTAATCGACATAATCGGCATCGTTGGTCGGACCATAATGAGCATGTTTTCCAACCTAGAAATATGCAAGGACGATTTGGTTTCAATATTTCGATTGGAATAGTGGGGCAACGAATGATTGGACCTTTTATTTATGACGAAAACCTTAACGCCCAACGGTACGTTAATATTTTGGAAAACATTGTTGAACCATATTTAGAAGACTTGCCCCTTGCCGATTTGGTACGAAAGTTTTATCAACAAGATGGCGCACCAGCCCATAACGTGGCGGTTACAAGGAACAAACTAAATCAAATGTTCGAGGATCGGTGGATGGGAACAAGGGGGCCCATACCATGGCTTGCAAGATCTCCGGACCTAAGTCCTTTGGACTTTTTTATTTGGGGTTTCGTCAAAGACCAAATATTTAAAACCATACCAGAAACGCGTCAAGATTTAGAGCAACGAGTGAGAAATACAATCGCTGGGATAACACCTTTACAACACTTAAATGCCGAGAAATCAGTAAAGAAGAGATGTCAATTGTGCATCGACCAAAACGGTAGACAATTTGAACACTATTTGTGATACTTCAATCGTTAAAGATTTGTTACCTACTTAATGAAATATGTTTAATTAATAAAATTAATTTAATAGAAACACTATTGTTAATTATTATTCTTGTTTCACTATTTTTAAATTTCTTATTTACCTACATCTTACCTTGGATCGCCTGGAATTTCGATAGGTAAAGTGCGTTAGTGCTTCGGGTGTAAAAAATTTTAAACATGCAAACTGACTATAAAATAACAATTTATTATCTCCTCGTGTAGACTATTGAAATATCAATTAACTACTGTTTCCAATAAAATTCAAAAATAATAAACGGTTATTTCTAAACTGTTAGCTCATTTGGTGTGAATCACTTTTGGTACTCATACATTTTAAAAATATAAATTGCGCCTCTGGCTGAGCAATATTCAGTTTAATGTGCAGTTGGCTCCGGTTAAGATGAAAAAATAAATTTAGTTTGAAATATTGTCTTCATTATTCATTCACGCATTTATTTACTGATTCCTTGTTAAAACTAGAACGGACTTATCTCAGAAAGTAGCAGGTAGAGTAGTATTATTATGAGAAGATGCTCGCAAAAAATAATGCGCAGAAACGAGTTTGTGTTCCTCCATTGTTTTAGGCCAATGAGAACGAATTCCGTCATATTTGACGTCGAAGCCAGTGGCACCGTCAATCTGCAGTCACAGGATCAGTGCTGCAGTATACTTGTGTTCGCCGTTTTTGATTGAATTAAGTGATATAACCTTACTTTCAGTGAAGAATGTCTTCATCGAAAACACTAGAGTGTAACGAGTTTTAATATTCTACATTACACAGCTCCTCGACCTCGAAAATTTGATTATATTTACTATATATCCTTCTACCCCAGATGATGGTGTCACTGGTAAAAATATTCGCGCACGTTGGCTCCGCCCCGAGCATCTTCTCATAATAATACAACTCTACCCACGCAAATGTGATTTGTTCTAAAAATAAATAATTTTAAAACATTAATTTGGGGTAGTAGCCGGTAATGAGATCGTTTCACATTGAAACAGAACTGTATTTTGGTTAAAAAAACAGACAAACCTGTAACCTGTTCACTAAATTATTACTAATGTACGATCCACATGGATTAAGCCCTCGCTAGCTGTAGTCGATCTTTCTCTCGCGGTAATATTATTTATTGTGCTTGATAACTCGAATATTTCATTGACCAACAAAACATAAACACAAACACACATACAGGGTGATTCAAGAGAAATTACATTAAATTCATCTGTAGATCGGGGTGCCCCAGAGATGAAGATTTTTCATCCAGTTAGGCCGGTTTCGCGCAAATTGCAAAAAACCAGGGGCATGCTGAAGCAATTTTATTGAAAATTTTATTCAAACACAAAAGGGCAGCTTTTGTCAGATTCTCAGCTCTTAGATTTTGAGTTGTCTAAAAAGAAGTAGTGCAGTTTTTTGAGAGTTATTGATCTGAAAATTGTGCGCTATACTGCCGAAGATTATACCAATATTCTTTCTATTTTGACATCATGCCAAGGGAATACAGCAGGTGCAGTAAGGGAGTATCGTAGACGATATCCCAACCGTCGATAAATTTAAGAAATTTTCTTGAAGTTGAAAGAAGGTTAAGTGAAACCGGACAAGTAAACGACGGATTTTAAGCCTAACCTCATCAAAATCAGTCCAAAACTGGCCTACAGAGTTTTGAAAACAAGAGAAGCAAAATCTTCCACTGTGCGACGCCTAGACTAGGAAGACCAAGGAATATCCGAATCCCACACGTTGCAGAGGCGGTATTGTAGGTAGTTGAGGAAGACCCCGAAATTAGCACTCGAAGGTTGGGTCTACAACTGGGACTTCGCCAATCCTCTGTGTGGCGAGTATTACACGATCAGCAGTTGCATCCTTATCACCACACTAGAGTGCAAGAATTATTACCCAGAGACTTCCAACCAAGAGTAGATTTTGCCCAATGGTTATTACAAAAACATCGCCGTGGCAACATTAGCGAAGATTCCTTGGACAGACGAAGCCACGTTCACTCGGAATGGTGTATTTAATCCCCGTAATCGTCATACATAGACTCCAGAAAATCCACTGCAATAAGACTGCTGTCTGCTGGACTGATATAGATAGGCATATTATGTTAATAATATCCTTCAAAAGACAACTTTATCTTGCGAAAGTATATGTAAACAACACATTTTACCCCATCGTGACGTCACTGTCGTACTTCCTCAGCTTAACGCCAGGAGCTGGAATTGTGATTATTGTAATTATTCCATTCTCTTTCCGATAAGTTGTAAATTTAGTATATGTTCTCTTGTCGCGTATAACCTTGACAAAGTTTGCTTGCTCAGGAGGTATTCGCCAAGGTAAATGATGTTGAAGATTGAAGTATTATTTTACTGACTTGGATATTAATGCCAATACGTCGTTCCCAAAATACAAAAATAAATAACTTTCTGACATTATTATGAATAGGTAATAAATCACTTTCGAACTTTCGATAATCGCCAAAGTAACTGCATATAGCTGTCATGTTCTTGGTTCGTTAACCCTTATATCACCTACTTATATACCAAAACGTCTAAAATTAATTAATAAAAGCACGAATAAATCTAAAATAACAAAAAACGTTCGTTGAACTTAAGATGTTATCTACGGAGATACAGTTTTGTTGCAAGATGTTAACCTAATTAAGTGAATAAAATAATAAGAGAATTGAATTAGGTGGCTTAAGGTAGTTAATTCGTCTCAATCACCCGAAAGATTGGATTTTTAATTTAATAAATTTTCAAATGAACCACGTTTAAAAGCTATGCTATACCGGGTGTTAAACAAAAATGTATCTATAAAATCATCCACTAAAAGCTCCTTAAAATAGTATGTTTCATTAAGTGGAGCATTTAGCTCAAAATCCACTCACAAAACTGCCTAACTACTAAACTGCCGCTCTTCTTATGAATAAACCTATTATTTATTGGCTAGGTCTATTTTTCGGCGATCGCTGAGGGCCCCCGACCCAAGGGGTCCCAAAGGGACCTCAAGAAAATGTGGTTTATACCTGGGACCCCGAAGGGGCCTCAAAAAAAGTGGTTTGTCTTTCTAGTATTCAGGTACTTCTTTATCTAGATACACTACTTTATAATTAGTTGCACTAGAGTCATTTTACTTTTTCCCAGGAAGTTTACGCGTTAACGTTTTTCCTTGAAGTGTTTTACCCGGATTCCAGTGACATTATACAAATATTTAGCAGCTTCCATAATTTTAAAAAGGAAAGTGTAGACCCAGTGAAGCTATTCAATTTTATTACAGCTATCAATTGGAAGTTTTGACTACAAATCAAAATTCATGTCAAGAAATTTGATCAGTCAATTGTCCAAATTTGAGAACATGTCTATTGTTTTACTAGATTTATTTGTGGTTACATCTTCTGTTTCGAAATATTTACACAGTAAAACCATTGACTATTCTACCGCCTGATACAGACGCTGCTTCAACAAGTAAGCGACAAGAGGAGTGATAAATACTTTGAGGTTCTGTGTTCAAAAACAAAATATTTTGCTAGTACAGTTAATAGCAGTTTAGAAGATTACAAGATTGTGGTAGAAGTGGTAGTAGATTTCAAAGAAAAAAGAATCTCAAAGAAAAAGATAATATACATGCTGAAGAATCAAAATACGAAGCTCCTGGAATCTCAGCTATAGATTGGTATTTTTCAATATTTTAGATTGTGCTAAGACGAATATTGAAGAGAGATTCAGTCCAAATAAAGAAATTTTGAGAGATTGTTCTTGGTTAGACCCAAAGAAATATCATGAAATTGAAAAGCTTGATAGTTTCCCTACGGACGTCCTTTGCAACATTTCTAAACTTTGTAAAATTGAAACAGAGAGAAACAAGACAAGCTGAATGAAACTGGAAAAAACTGTGAAGAGGACGATTTAGAATCTGAATCTGAAGATAGAGGAGGTAGATTTTTGTGGATGCTGCTCTAACAAGAAACGATTTTTTCAGTGTTCGTCGTACTCATCTTCTGTTGGTTTCCAACTCTCACAATTTGGACTGTTTACTAACCTGTATATAGCTTATAAATTTGTTCCAACTATACCTTGTACACAAGTCACCTGTGAAAGGATGTTTTCTAAACTTGAAATCGTTAAAAGTCGACTCAGGGCTACTTTAAGTCAAGACTTCATGTCTACTCTCCTATTTATTCATTTAGAAAGAGACTTATTTTATAATTTAGATAAACATTTAATTATAGATAAAATAGCCAGGATTAGTGAAGAACTCGCCAATGAGCTGTTAGGTTAGGTTACTTCTTACTACAACAGAATAGCTTAACTTTTGATGAAGATTCTGCTTTTAATCAATTCCAAGTGCCAAACTAGCGGAAAATGTGGTTTTCAGTCATGTGATTTTCAAAAATTGTCCGGGGGAGGACCCCCGTCTTGATAAGGGAGCCCCTCCTCAGTCTCTGGGGCACCCGAAGGTGCCAGTCCCGGCCTGAGTTGAAGGACCATTGATTGGGCTATAAGTGCTTTGGTGATTTGCTTAGTATGACAGAGTTTAATAATGCGACGATATCAATATTGCACTTTGAAATCAATTGTGTATGCAGTATAATTATCTAAAGGTTGTATATTTATCAGCGCGCTTATCTGTCCTCTTTTCACGTGGTGTAATGAATGCATCCTCTCTTTTCTCGTAAAATTTTTAATGTGATACAATGCATTAGAGATCTAAGATTACGTTAAAGTGCTAAACTATTTTATCATCTGAATTTATCGGTATTAGAATTAAATTTGGCACTGAATCATTCCTTATATTCGCAGAAGTATTTTATCAAATACCTGAGTGTTGTAATGTTTTTCAGAGTAAAACAGTACAATAATAAGTATACAATAAAAACAGTTATTTATGCAACAATTGTTAAAGTGATACTTTATCACAAATGGGAATCTCATGAATCCCAGAAAAGCCCTAAACCGAATTTATTTACATACCTTTTCTTTTTCATTCTAATGGATTACATTTTAGTCTATGTAATGAAGCATTAAAATATGATTTTTTTTGTAAATATTTCGTGAAAGAAGAGATTACCGCCCCCACGTTTTCGAGGGTGCAGAACACGATGCAAGTGGTGGGAGAAGTTTTAAACTGCCGCGACCCCCTGAAACCGAATCCTTTTGTGGACGATCCCTGTATGTTCTCATATATAAACGACTCTGGGGAGTGATTTATCGATGGGTTAGATTTGAAATAACATGGAAGGGGGATATAGAGTAAGTGGAATCTATACAGCAGGCCTAGGGGTTGATCAAACCCTCCCGAGGGGTGGAATTTTTTTTTTTTTATGATTCGGTTCAAACGCCTGTCTTCAGTTTTCGGGGCCGCTGATCACGGGAAAAAATATTCATCTGCAGTTCCAATCCCTCCTCATCCCTCAAACGGACAGAAACCACTTCTCACTCACCAGAAAGTATGCTATCCAGGATTTACAGTTTTTTCGACACATGATCGTTATTACTGTACATATCCCTTCAGTTTTCACGAAAGAGAAGGTGTAGCGACCTCGGGGGTTGCTGCAACCCTTCGAAGATGTGTAACATTCATTAATTACACTTTGGATTGTCAATACACCCTCCCTTGTTTTCGCAGGCACTGATCACGATACAACTATCGAAATGTGTGAAAATTATACGCTAAATGATAAAGATGTGTGTTCAGAAGAGAGAGCAGATGACTATAACGATTTTTATTATAATTTAATCCCTGAAATTGGTTTAAGCGATTCCGATTCAGATTCGGTCGCTGAAACGGCGGATGTAGAAGAAAAGATCGCGTGCGATGTGCATTTTGAGGAATATGAGGATTGTAGCTATTTGTAAACCACCTATAGATTTTCTAACTAATTGTAAGCAGATCATTTATTTTGTCATAAAAATATTTTCATGTAATCCTTTGCATAAACAACATTGTCGACCACAAAATTTATTATTCATTACTCCCCGATGAAGAAATCGTTATACCGTACTCAGCAACCTACACATTCATCGCCTCAGCGATAACTGGTGGATGAGGGAAAGTCTCCGTCCATTATAGGGGTTGAGGAGAGTCGGGGATGATGGTGAATATTGAAAGAAAGGACTCTGTAGGTCAAATAGTCTCCGAGGTACAGCTATTTAAAGTTTTGCAATATTTTTCATATTTTGCCATTTTTAGCTATTTTTAACCTAGAAATCTGTGATTTTTTTCCTAAAAATCTGTGAATGTCGTGTCAATGATGATGCAACTAAAAGCGCTGTATGAATGAAATAATCTTATTGGAAGATAATGATCATTGTATACGTGGCGTTTTGAATCTTTCTCGCAGATTATATCACTTGCTTATTCGCCACTATAATAACATAGCGAGTCGACGAAGTATTTTCTAGGGAAGTGTTACTATTGTTACCCACTTGCGCCCCCTAGTTGCTGGTAGCTCATGAGTAACCTGAATTAAGTAGCAATGATGGTAGGCAACTGCATTACTAGCATATCTCTATACCTTGATTCATTCACTTCATAGAAGCTTGTAATACACGCCATCTCTAAGGCACTAGTAGGATGACTTTTCTAGAAAACGAATCGACTCTTTGCTAGATGGTTCTAGAAACATTGGTACATGACTTTACTAGAAATGTATGGAGATTTACTGGAAAGCCTCTAGATGCATTTTATAGGGAATTTGAGGCGACGATTCACGGCGGGAAGACGGTTTTTAAATGAGTTGGAGTTGAGATAAATCTGAGGTGATATAAAGTGAACAGTAGAGTGAAAATATCAAGTAATAAACATTGTTTAGGGTTCTGTTAGTAAACGTGTGCAGTAAATAAATAATACTGTGAGGTTAAGTTTTCAAGTTATTCAATAAAAGGTTTGTTCCAGCAAGAAGTTACAAACTACTAAGAGACAGTCAGCTCCTTTTTATTCGTGATTGTTGCTGGAACAAACCTAAATAGTGTGTGTTTATCTCTTGTTATAGTTTTTTAAACTACGGATTAAGAGAGGTTTCCAAGGGGTAGACAATCCTGCCATTATGTTTGTTTTGGTTTTAATATTACATTAAAGATAGAATGCCAGCAGTAAATCCGGAACAGCTCTAAAAATGTTCGGATTTTACTTTATTAATAAATATAAATTCAACATTTACATTACAAGAAAAGAGCTTAAAACATTTACATGAGTATTAAAGCCAATTACACGGAATTGCTACATTCTTGGAATTACAGTTTGTTTATGAAAGATACCTGAACAGGTTGTGAAAGAATTTCCTAAATATTTATCATTCTAATTAGGTAACGGCTGTGTAATTACAACAATAAATCCGTAGTTGCCTAAGTTATTTTTACAACGTTGCATTACATTTTGGATCCCAATTCTGCATATAAATTTTGTTAATATTACACATTGGAAAGATTTCAGAACACTCAGCTCTCGGTAACTCAGTTCGATGTTCATTGAAAGTTTGCCAATTATTTGAATATAAAATGATCTATTTATCGATTGATGTCTGTTCCAAGTAATGCAGGCGCCTAAATACATAGTCCCATCCGATAAGCTATAAATAAGAACGGGAATTATAATGGAATGTGCGGGGAATGTTCTTTTCTTCCTTGTATAAAAATATATCTGTGGACGTCCTCTGGAGGACACTTCATGTTAAAAAAATGACGTAGAGCGTTTTTTCGTTAATATTTTGATATAGTAGAACGAGACATTGTAGTTTTTTTTCGGACTACGTCCAGTACACAGTGAGCCAAACTCTCAAAAACTGGACAAACTTCATAACATGTCGGAATTGCATTAAAAGTGTGTCAGATATTTTTTTAATTTAACCAGTTTTTTGTATTAATAATAACTAGCGTTCATTAGTGCAACGTTAATTTAGAGAGAAATGAAGCCTTAAGAATGTTTACGATCAGAAAGTTTACTAATAAAAAAGTCGTTTAAAGACCACATAAGTAGGCTAGTATTTTATTATTTAAACTACTCATTGCTATTTCAGTTCATTAAATGGTTACCCAGTTTACTGGACCAACACGACTGCAGACTTACAATAAAATAACGATTTACTAACATGACCGTACGTGCATACAAATTTTGGTAGCCTAGATCTATTGTCTGTATATATAAACGAGGTAAAAATTTTATAGTGTACCAGAATTGTACCAATTAAAAAGGCGATCAAATAACAGTAATCTTAAAAATGCCACTTTTTCGAATATACAGTGTCACCAATAAAGTCCGCATCATATGAGATCGATTTTCTTTACCTGTCATATTTGATATTTTCTTTTAACAACGCAAAAATTGGCGTTATTTCTGAAAATTTCGAAAAGTGTTGGAGAAAATTAATTAGCAACTATGACTGGTGAAGAAAATCACGTTGTTTTTTTACACGTCTTTTGGCGTTATTTTTTAATAGTACAGGCAATGAAGGCAAAATGTTGTAAATACCTCGCAAAAATTAATAAAAGAATCATCTCTGGGATTTAAGTAGTTAATAACCTGTAGAATGGAATGATGCATTCTTTGCACTTCCAAGTTCCGGGAAAATTCAAAAAAATTTGGAAAAAGTTTTTGATTTTCGGTTTTTTTGCTCTAACGGCTAAAATAATGAAAATACAGAAAAAAGTTTCCAACAAAATTTGTAGCTCGTCTCTTTCTCTACAAAATAGGTCTTTACAAATTTTTGTCTTACTTAAGCCGTTTATGAGATAAATCCAGTTTTCCACTTACAGTTTTGAGCCGCTCCGAAATGCGCCGCGGAAAATGAGAATTCTCTGGGAGTTTCGTACGACCGGATATATCGATCGATAATTATTACTATTCAGAGCCGCTAAAAAAATGAAAACAACGTAAAATGTAGAGAAAAGTCTCAGCTTTAATGTGGAACTAATCACAAAATTCATACAACGTTTTATCATAGAGAAAAAAGTGTTAGAAGATGGCTTAGTAAACTTTATACAGTTAATTTATTCACATCTTTGAGTTTATGCATCCTGCCTATTTCTCCCGTAAAAATAGGTGCTTTTTCACTGCATGGATTCGATTCCACGCACTTTAATCTATATTTCGTGAAAATTTCATTGAAGAATGTTAAGAAACAAATAAGTTGTATATGTTTTACTATATAATTGTGCATTTTCTAAACTTGAATGAATAATGTAGACAAATTCAAAAAGTACTGCACGTATTTAAAAAACTCTAAAGTCATTCGAAAGAATACGTTTTATTATACTTATAATCCAAAAATTAAGACTGCTATTATTATTACTTAAGATATAGCGAATTGAACCCCAAAATTTGGAGGTGATTGATCGATGAGAAATATACCCTCTACTTTGTTCGCAAGGCATACTTTTCCAACAAAAGTAATTGCAATAAAATGTTAATTGGATTAGTATATCATTATATAAGAACATATAAGCAAAATGAATTATCATTCTAGCGACTCCCGGCACAGATATGAATAAATCTGTGGATCAATTGTACAGAGTTCACTAAGCCATCTTTTCTCTTTGATAAAGTTTTTTATGAATTTTGTAATTAGTTCCACATTAAAGCTGAGACTTTTCTCTACATTTTGTTATTTTCCTTTCTTTTTTAGGGGCTCTGAATAGAAAAAATTATCGATCGATGAGCCCGGTCGTACGAAACTCCTGGAGAATTATCATTTTTCACGCATTTCGAAGCGGCTTAAAACTGTAAGTGGAAAACTCGATTTATCTTCTAAAAGGCTTAAGTAAGACGAAAATTTGTAAAGACCTTTTTTGTAGAGAAAAAGACGAGCTACAACTGTTGTTGGGAACTTCTTTCTCTATTTTCATTATTTTGGCCGCTAGAGCAAAAAAACCGAAAATCAAAAAGTTTTTCCAAATTTTTTTGAATTTTCCCGGAACTTGGAAGTGCAAAGAATGCATCATCTCATTCTCCAGGTTATTACCTACTTAAATCCCAGAGATTATCCTTTTATTAATTTTTGTTACCCTAAATTGTTAATTTGTCTGTACTACAAGTAATTATAAGCTATTGACAAAATCAAAATTGACTTAAATTGATTATTAAAAAAATTTACCATATGATGCGGACTTTATTGATGATACTGTATATGAAGAAAGTGCTTCTTAACTTAACTTCGCGCCCCTAAGAACTTTTAAACAGGGATCCATAATCTGTCGAATGCCGCTTGTTCCATCAAAATCCACCGAAACCCAAAATTCCATATATTTTATGCATTTCATGCATGCTTTGAACTCTTAATTTTTATATTATCTATGTTTAACTGTCAAATTATTGAACTAACCTTATTGTATTTTCTAAAATTTCATGGTTTGTTTTTAATCTTTATTTCAATAATAAATAACTGCCACTATGTACATGTGTACAAATAATTTAATCATCACATTTGATTATAATAAAAATGTAAAAAAGACCACTTATTGGGCTATATAATATTGGCAAATTCGTATTATTTGGTCTTTTAATTACCGAACTAGTGCATTGAGAGTGCCACAGTGCTTGTAGGTGCGATTTTTATTGGTTTCGTACCTTATTTTTTTTCCACTGCTCTCACCATGATACTAATATACGATTCAAATGTATTGACCCCTCACTTTAAGCGCGAATATCTTAGCAGAAAAAATTATGTGTTCATTATGAGTCTATTCTAAATCAGTCACTGAAATTTGAATAATGTACATTGAACATTTTTTAAGTTCTGCTAAGTTATATTGAAAAATGTCCTATTTTTTAAGGAACTTACCATACCAGTTTTAAATCCGCTATATCTTGGAAAATATGCATACTATGTAAATAATATTTTAGATACCGATAAAGCACGGTATTTTTTGTAAGAGGAAATTTTTTCATAATTTTTTACTATCAAATTTTGCAGTTATTCTCAAAAATATGACGTCATGTTTATTCGGTTATTTATCAAGGTATTTAAAAAGTTTTTGTTAAAATAGTTAATTTTATAAAATGTAAGTATTTTCAGAAAAAAATATTTTATATCCTCCTGAGACCGAGCGTCCATGTGGATGGACATTTACATTTTAATTTTTAGCGGAATTAATCCTGAAAATATAGCTGTGAATCCTAAAGGCTATCTAAATGGATGTTTATGCGGCGCCATCTATATTTTAGTAGCCGAATTCGATACGACTATTTACTCAATATTTCAGTTTACATCATGGCCACTTTCAAGGATCTGTCACTTAAAAGTAAGTAATTTGTTTTTAATTAATTTTTAGGATATTTAATACTTTTGACCTTTAATATTACCTAAGTAAACCTTATTCTACAAGTTCTGTATATGGGTTTATAAGTTTTCGTTTTAGTCTTGGAAAAATTAATTAAACTAATCAGTGTCCATTTAGATTGACAGTAGGCATTAACTTGTCAAAAGTTCTCTTAACCTTACTTTTTGTTTCAATTATTATTTTTGCTTATTTGTAACAATTTCTAGTAACAAAAAGTTTTTGACTGTTAATGTTAGCAACAAGAAAGAACCTTCCTCGCCTTGGGGAAATTAATTAAAATATTTAGTGTCCATTTAGATTGAGAATTGGCCATTAACATACCAACAGTTTTCTACGTACTTTTAGTAAAGAAAAATATTAAATTATTTTTTCTTATTTCTAGCAATTTTCGGTGACAAGAAGTACCTTAGGCCTGGAGAGGACGATGAACTGTTATTGAAATGTTTGGCTGAAAGTTCAGATATCGAAGTATTCGAGGATGGTTCCGATGATGATGAATGGGGCCTTGATGTGGAAAGAGTTCCAGAGGAACGGAGGGAATTATTAGAAGAACAATCTGATAATGGTAGTGAAGAAGATGTTCCGCTGTTGAAACTGAAAACGTGTGTACTGGACGAGGTTGATGAAAATAACGGCGAAAATGTCATTGAGGAGGAAAGGGACACAGAAGAAAGAAGGGATTTAGTGGAAGAATCTGATAGTAGCAGCGAATGGAGCAGTGATGAAAATGTTCCGCTTGCCAGCTTGCAAACGAGACGTGCGTTATCACTACTGAATGACGCTAGTGGAGTTAACCGGAGAAATAAACGGCCAGTAGCACGTTCTAAAGTTGAGAAACATTCTGCTAGTAAAAAAAGCAAAAAAAAAGAAAAGACTGAAAATTATACATGGGCTAAGAAAAATGTATTTGAGCCGACAGACTTTCAAGTTGATCCTGACATTGACGACAGTGAGTTAAGGCAACATTTTACTGTGGAAGATTACTTTGGAATGTATTTTAGTGACGATGATTTTATAAAATATTCGGAATGCACGAACATAAAATACATGCTTGATCACGATAGGCCCTTACATTTATCGGTTACTGAATTCAAAAAATTCTTGGGTATTACAATTTTGATGTCTTGCCTCAAATACCCACGAATTAGGATGTATTGGGCAAAGAATACAAGAGTTAAATCCATTGCCGACACTATGAGCCGAGATAGATATTTTTGTATTAGAAATAACTTGAAAGTTGTAGCAGATGGCACAGTCTCCGAAAATGAACGACGTATAGACAAATTGTGGAGAGTCAGGCCCATTTTGGAGACAGTTAGAAACCGCTGCCTTTCTTTAGCACGTCGAAGTACTGTTGCAGTTGATGAACAAATGATACCGTTCACTGGAGTTTGCGGCATGAAGCAATTTGTCCGTGGTAAGCCAAACCCAGAAGGTCTCAAAAATTTTGTTTGTGCAACACCAAATGGTCTAGTACTTGACTTCGAATTGTATCAAGGGCAGAAAACATTTTTAGATGAAACAGCGAAACATCTTGGAGTTGGCCCATCAGCAGTGGTGCGATTAACACAAACGTTAAAACAAGGATCCCATGTGTTCATGGACCGATACTTTACAACTATCCCACTATTAGATTTTCTTTTGAAAAATCAAATAAATGCTACAGGCACAATCATGAAATCTAGAATTCCAGCAAGTGTTCACCTTACATCTGAAACAATTCTAAAAAAGATGGGTAGGGGATCGTCGGAACAGTCGATTAGAAGTGACAACAAATTTAATATTGTACAGTGGTATGATATGAAATCTGTACTCTTGATCTCCACTTGTTTACAAACTGAACCAGAGGGGCTGTGTAAAAGATGGTCTAAAACTGAAAACCGTTATTTAGAAATTAAACGACCAAACATTGTAGCAGAATACAATATTTCTATGGGTGGGATTGATCTCATTGATAGAATGATTGCGTATTACAGAATAACAGCAAGAACCAACAAGTGGACTGTGAAGACAATACTGCATTTTTTTGATTTGGCTATAGCTAACAGCTGGATCCTCTACAGGGAAGATAAACAAAAACTTGGTTTTCCTCGGAAGGAGATTATGCAGTTTTTTGATTTTAAATTAAAAATTGCAGATTGGTTCCTGAGTTCTACAGATTTACTTGATGAAGATAATACCAACAGTAATTCCAGGAGTGTTGGTACCAGAAATACTCCAAGAGGACATCAACTCCAAGACATCCCACATAGCAGCAACAGTACAACAATGAGCAGCAGAGTAGAGAGGCAACACTTACCTCAAATTTCTGGAGAGAGAAAAAATTCAGTAAGGTGTAAGATGAAGGGCTGCAATGGTAAAACAAAATTTTTTTGTGAAAACTGTGGAATATTTCTTTGTTTAACAGCTCAAAGGAATTGTTTTTATAATTTGCATAAGAGAAATAAATGATGTATATCCTGTTGTCCAATTAGGTGGACATATTTTTTAATATGTATATCCTATTGTCCATTTAAGTTGACATGTTTTTTTGAAAAAACTGTGCAATAAAAAAATTTGAAAAAAATTTACCAGAGTTTTAATATTCTTTTAGAACACACGTACAAAGTTTCATGTTCATATCTTGTGATTTCAAGCTTCGGGACTCAGGAGGATATAATTAACTATTTTATCAAAAATTTTTTAAATAAATAACCTAATAAACATGACGTTACGTTTTTGACAATAACTGCAAAATTTGAAAATAAAAAATTATGAAAAAATTTTCTCGTGCAAAAAATACCGTGCTTTATCAGTGTCTAAAATATTATTTACATAGTATGCATATTTTCCAAGATATAAATCATTTAATACTGGTATGGTGAAAATTTCCTTAAGAAGTAGGACATTTTTCAATATAACTTTGCAGAACTTCAATAGTGTCCAATGTACCTTATTCAAATTTCAGTGATTGATTTAGAATAGACTCATAATAAACACATAATTTTTTCAATTTTTTCTGTTCCTCCGTTTCTGAGATGTTCGCGGTTAAAGTGAGGGGTCAATACATTTGAATCGTATATTAGTCACTTCTTGTTTTGTATGTACCATTATCTAGATATCAGTCCATAAATTAGATCGTACACCGGCCCTGTTGCCACACTGAAAACGCTGACGTGGCGAGTGGCTATCTGTTTAATGCGATGTCTCGCGGAAGCTAAAAAAAAAATTAAGAATGAAGGCATTTTGTCCTGTTATACCTAATATACCTTTATTAAATCAAATTGCTATTGCAAAATAGGTCATTTATATAAATGAGAAATTATAATGGGCCCAACGTACTTCCTTGTGGAACCCAACTGATATGTTATTTTCCCGTGTATTTTGATATTCTAAATCTGGTGCCCTGTTTGTTCGATTGTTTGAAAAATTGAGATGAAATCAAACAATTTGGATATCAGATCCCTTTTTAGCACATTGAAATTCATAGGAAAATGTTGGTTGGATTTCTGATACTGTAGAATTTTTCTCTGTGTGGATGTGTTATAATCGACTGTGACGAAAGTTATGAAATTTTTTAAAGTAATTCATACCAAAGCTTCCGCGTGAACAGATGAGACATCTTCTTGGCTTCGAATACGGATAACAGTATAGATTAAAAAGGTACTTTTAGACGGTCAGTTCAGTTCTCCGTTCAGTTTCAGTTTCAGTTCAGTTGTCAGTTCAGTTAAAAAATAACGCTGTATTTAGACAATCAGTTTAGTTTTCATTATTGTCGTGCACAGTACAGTCGCCATGGATGAAGAATGCCTAATTGCGGTAGCTTTGGCCTTGGCACTAAAGAAACCAAGAAAAAAAAGAAGTAAATGGAGCAAAGACTGGCTCCTAAAGAGAATATCACTGTCTCATGTAAATTTAATGAAGGAACTTCACTTTGAACCTTCTGATTGGTCAAACTATTTACGAATGAGTGAGGATGCTTATGGAGAATTGCTGCACTTAGTGACACCGATTATAAAAAAACAAGATACCAACATGAGAGAAGCTATATCACCACACGAAAGGCTAAGTGCAACTCTAAGATTTTTGGCAACTGGGAGTTCTTACCAAAGTCTTAGATTTCCTACTGTAATATCAGCTCCAAGTCTAAGTGTGATCATACCTGAAACTTGTAAAGCCATAATTACAGTACTCAAGAATTATATAAAGGTAAGTAAGTGCTATGTCGAAAGTAAAGAAAAACGATTGATTTGAAATGTCAGATATTTATTGAATCATATAAATGTAGTAGGTGCATTATGTGTTTTTAAATGTGTTGGGAAACTGTGAAAAATAACTAGCCGTAGTATAATCTTGTGAGGGTCTTTCGGTTGGTGTGTAGTTGATTTCCGAAAAATGGCTCTGCGACTGCATTGACCCTGCCGTCGACAACTGGCCCTGTGTTGAATGTGTTGTTGAACATTGACCTCGCTGTGGCTGTGCTGACCACAATACTTGTTGCATTGGCTGAGTTATGATTGCGGAGCTTCTATTTAAGGATTTCATGTGGCCTTCAAATATAGCATCGTTTATAATTTTTTTTACGAAGGGTACCATTTCGGGTGCCATATTGGTTAGTTCCTCCGCAACATGCTTGCCAAATGAACTGTGCATCTCTTCTTTAGTGGCATCGTTCTTAGTCAGCCTATCAGCCACCAATTGTAGGACTTTTTTATTTGACACATTCTTGCAATTGCCTAACGGTCTTTTTTTTCCTGTACTTGGAGTTATCATATTAGAGGGTCGTGGAAATGTTTGGTCTCCTTGACTTCCTCTACTCGGGGATGGTGAAGTAGAATTTTGTGAGAATTCTATGTCACTTCTACTTTCCCTACTCGGGGCTGTCGCAATAGACTGTCTTATGGATTCTTGATCAGATAATTCTTGTGTGGAATTGTCCTCTGATTCAAGTACATCATTTTCAACAACAGATTGTGAATCCTCCTAGAAAGAAACAAACATTAAAATTAACATGTACAAATGTAATCTAATTCGAGCTAATGTAATTTGTCTTGCAGATGCCAGCAAATGAAGCCGAATGGAGAAAAATTGCCGAAGATTTTCAGACCAGATGGCAATTTCCAAATTGTCTAGGAGCTGTAGACGGAAAGCACGTTCGCATAATCCCACCAACAGAAAGTGGATCTTTATTTTGGAATTATAAGAAGTTTCACAGCATTGTACTAATGGCTATCGTGAATTCGAATTACGAATTTATTATGTGCGACGTCGGAACAAATGGAAGCATATCAGATGGCGGAGTAATAAACAATACTAACTTTTATAAAACCTTAATTAATGATGCTTTAAAATTACCTCCTGATGAGAGCCCAACGGATAGAAGCACAAAGCTGCCATTTGCTTTCGTTGGAGACGAAGCATTTGCATTAAGAACCAACTTCTTAAAACCCTTCAACAAAAAACAGTTGAATTATGAACGGATGGTTTTCAACTACCGATTGTCAAGGGCAAGACGTATTGTTGAGAACGCGTTTGGAATATTGGCCAACAGATTTAGAATCTTCCATACAGCTATAAATTTAAAAGACATGGAAAATATGGATATTGTTGTCTTGGCATGCTGCTATCTACACAATTTTTTAAGAAAAAAGTCGAGCACTTCTTACACTCCAACCGAATTGAAGGAATCGGACAGAGATCCAGTTATTGAGGTGCAAGGGCTAGTAAGTCTTCAAATGGGCACTACTCGAAAGAATGCTAGTAACTCAGCGAAAGTTTCTAGGAATAAATATGTGCAATATTTTGTAAATGAAGGACAGGTTGACTGGCAAGATGAAGTTGTTCGCACAAGGTATATGGTATAATGTGCAAAACTTGTTCCAACAGATGTAAATATACAAACCAATAAAAAATATACAATGATTAATGTATTAATTACTTACTGTATCTTCTGGATCCTCATCATCATCATCCATAGTGTTGATGCCCTGGCGAACATCTTGTTGGTCATTAAGGAACCCAAATAAGTTATAGTACCACAAAGACGGTTCGTATACTTCGCTACTTCCGGCTCCACTTTTAACCGACTCCTTAACTTTTTTGACTTCTTTATTATAAGCTGAACGCAGGCTATTAATTTTTTTTTTAACTGTTTTTACAGTCGCATTTTTATCATGTTCTTTGTATTTCTTCAACAAAACATTGTAACATGCCTCTCTTTTGTGGCTGTTATGGTACTGCGGGTCCTTTTTTTTCCACAAGCATGGGTATTTTTCATAAAGCTCAATAAACTCCGTTAGGAAGTCGTGTTTTGACATTGCGCGAGATATACGTCTAACCAGGCTCCTGCGAAGACTGAGACAAGAACGGACAGGTTTGTTTACACATCATTTTAACTGGTAACTGATACATAAACTTTGGCAAACCATCGAGCCACAGCTCCGTATCAGTTTCAGTTTTTCCGTCATTTTTTTGTGTTTAGACATAAGATAACTGACAACTGAACTGAAACTGAAACTGAACGGAGAACTGAACTGACCGTCTAAAAGTACCTTACAGCCCCTTAGCAGAATGCAACGTTTAATTTATTATTAAGTTCGCTAGCGCGCAACGTGTGTAAATCATGAGAGTTCAAAATTCTCATAACAAACATAATAATTAGTCTTCGAGCGGGCACGCCAACACTCCAGTATATGCACATGTAACCACAATAGGATTTTTATAACAATCTCACCTCCGAGAGTTATTTGAGTGGAAACCAAAAGAATACGTTGCAGCGGCTTGGGTTATAGACTAAGGAGATAATTTGCAAACCATCAGGGGCATGAACGGAACTATATTCATTGTATAGCCTATAGTAAAGAAAAGCATACGTTTTTTGCCAGTCGGCAAGTGGTTGCGTTTAGCTACTGAAACGAATTTCTTAAGTTGAAATAAAACAAATCAATTTGAATTCAACTACTTTAATAGTTTCGAGAAAAAGACACAAACAATAATAGAGCATGTGACATCAGGGTGCAGGTAAACTATAAAAAAATTTTGTCAGAATAATAATGTATAAATCATTAAAAGTCCATATGACATATACCAAAATATAAGGCAAAATCGTACATAATAAGAATCTGTATACAGTAAATAATGAAACTAAACTAAACGCGGTCTGGCCAGAGCGGTAAAAAACAAATAATTCTTACGTTAACATAAATACGTTCAACTAAATTACATGGAGACACACAAAAGAAAATAATACAAACTATACGTAAAATTAATGACAAAAAAATGGCCGACAATTAGTAATTTCGACATAAACTTGTTCGTTAGTTGAGCACTGCGTTTTTATGCCCAAAACACACGGGAGATGTCTAAAAATGGAAGGTATAGCACGCAACCATAACGTTCAAACGTTCTTCTCATGGGGGTACGAGAAGTCTTAATCGACGGTAAACACTGGATACAATAGGAAATATTACTGGCCAAACGTGAATGACAGCTACTGAAACCACGTCGATAATGCTGATCATGCTTGCACGCTGAGCCTTCAAACAGCAACATTTACATCACGAGATGCGTAATAGAAAAGTCTGTACTTACAGTTAGTTCGACGAAACATTGCCTTGCTGTAACTATGGGCGATGATACACAATAAACACAAAACATTTAACATAACAACTACTTTACTGATTCTATTAGCAGTTATTAATAACTATATACAGATATTTACAAATCTATTCCGGCTTTAATTTTTCCAGCCTAGACGGCCAAACCGCCCGCTACCAATTTTCTCAGCGTCTCCTCGAGCCTGCCGTATGCTTATCTCGTCTACTATTGGCTAAACTTGGTCATACCAGCTACCTCGCTATTGGTCAATCATGCCTAACCGATAGAATTTAAATTCATATAATGCTAGGACCAGTATCTTATAATTCAAATTTAAATAATAAATGAATAATCGCGCGCTTTATCGCATTGGCACACATAATTGAAACTTATAGTGTGTTTCAAAACGTGAGCGTTACACTACAGCGTGGGACGAAAAATGCATTATATTAAATAAAAACGAAATGCGTAATAGATTATTTTATAGATTATTTTAAATTGCAGCAGGTTTACCTACTGGCTGTTTACCTGAAGCCCAATCATAGGCAGAGAGGAGAGTAATATAACCAGATTTCTCAGTGTCTCTTTTGCTGTAGATTTATTCTAATCTAAGTACTAAGAACGGAGTTAAAATGTCGCATCGTACTAAACCGCCGCCAGCTACAGTAAATTTTTTGGATTCGCGATATTACCGATTTACATTTTGATGGTATAGAGAACTGTATTGCACTAGATGTGACAAAACAATTTCGTTGTCAAGCAAAACAAATATTAATTCATATACAGAGTGTAATTAATTTCATGTCTTAAAAAAAAACTGGTGGTAGGGAACGACAAGACAAATAAAACAAAACTTATATTTCATGGGGTCTAAAGCTCATAGTTTTGGAGAAAGAAAATAAACAAAAATTTCCAAAATACTTAATAACATAGTTTGAGAACTGCTGGCATATTGGGGTAGGTTTTATTGCCTCGCGTCTTGTCGCACATGATACTCTGACATTCCTGCAAACAAGTATACCGACAAAGCAGTTAAAAACGACCGACAGAGGACACCGCCATGTTTTTTGCTTCTTCGCGGTCAAATTATCTTATTACGCGTGCTATACTCTTCCTTGTAATATTCTCAAGTAATAATTTCAGTTTTTGTCCTTACTTCGTAAACAACGTACACACGACGCGACCTACCCGTTCCTTGGTTTTGTCTGTTGCTTTTGTTCTTTTTGAATTTTGCGCCTCTTATGTTAAGATTTATTACTTATCGTTCAAGTGGTTAGTACTTGGTTTTGTTTTCTTTATTGATAACGTTAATTCGCAGTTTAGTGTGGTGTTTTAAAACGCAGCTTTTTGATATTATGGGAAATTACACTTATCCAGAGCTCGCAGATATGCACTTGGTGTATGGACAAAGTGGTGGAAATGCAACCGGTGCGGAAGAGCTTTAGAACAATTGCAACAACGTATTTTAATGTGCAGAGAAACCATAAAAAATTATCCTAATTTACCAAATGTGTTGAACGGAGTGCGTATGTCCTTAGTTCGACGTGCCGAAATGTGTATACGTGGAGATGGGGGTCATTTCAAACAATTTTTGTGAAAATTTCAAAAGAATTGTTCACTTATTGGGTGTTACCTATTGGGCATTAAAGGTATGATTATAATAATAATAATAATAATAATAAAACTTTATTGCTATAGATCTTATAAAGAAAAGACATTAGCATTGTCAAGAAGTGATTACAAAATATCCAGGTAGAATAAAATAAAATAAGATAAAAGAGACACATTAAAATTTGTAAAATATATAAAAGGAGAACAACGTTAACAAGGTAAAAACATACACTTCAAATTAGCTTAAAACTAAAGGTAAAATAACACAATATACTATTATCTAACAGATGCAATTGATTAATAAAATAATTTGTTCTTATGCATTTAAAAAGTCACTGAATGAATAAAATGTATTTTCTAGTAAGTACTTTAATTATTAGTAGTATTCTCTGTCTTGTTTTCATCTGTTTATTATTGTTTACATTGATTTTTATAGAGACCAAAGACTCGATTTTCAGTTTTCGATTACCGATTGGGAAAAATTATGCGCTCAATTCGTTTAAAAAATCAGATTTTTTCCTAACTTAAAATACACAACTATTTTCTGTTATCGTATCTCGCAGGTCTAACCGTTGGTTTTCCAAACCGTTGGTTTTCCAATTTAATAAAATAATTACTAATTTTTTAAGCTTTTAACACAATGTTACAAATGTTAATAAACCACTTTTAAATTTTATAAATTCTTATAAACGACAATAAAAGCTACAATAACTTTGTTACTAATTAAAAAACACATGTAAACAAATCCTATTTAAACCCCTGCGGCCATGCTATGCTTGCATTGTGCCGAAAGAGAAGGAATTATTTTCATTTTCATAATTAGTGGTATAAAAAGTTCGGTATAAGTAATCCCATTAAAGTGGCGCACTTCTTTCGGCGGGAACACAAGTCGAGTATTACAGTTTTTTATTATTTCTAATATTCGGAACTATAACATCCATTGACCCTGAATAACAGTGGTTCTCAAATGTTTCCTACCTTAACATTAAAATGTTAAATCTAGGTCAGTTTTTTTCAAAGAGCTCCTAGAGAAAAAAGTTATATAGGTTAGTTGTTTGTCTAGTCGGTCCCTATTACCAGTTTTTTTAATGACATGAAACTAATTACACCCTGTATTTCTTCGGAAAGCCCATAAACTAGGTGGCTTTACTTAGTGACACGCAACGTAATTTTAACTAGAGTTAGTGGAATTTATGATAGAATGTAATATACCATGGTGGAAACTAGACAATGTCACTTTTCAGACAATTTTTGGAAAAATGTATTAGTGGCAAATATAGCATTGTTAAGGTGCCTTCGGAGTCTACACTAAGAAAAAAATATTTACGAAGTCCGAAAATATTAGACAGAAAATTTCTTCTGGGTTTAATGAGCGTGGACGAAACAATCAATGCTTGCGGGTTCAAGGTAGTGAATGTTTTGGTGGGTGCATTGGACGAAAATTGCACAATGAGCAGACACTTGATCGCCTCTAAAGTTTTAGAAGCTACAAATTCTCGCACTATAGCGGATGCAGTAAATTCAAGTCTACAAGACCTTTGGGGCGACAAATATTCAGAAAAAGATAAAAGTTCTTATTTCTTACTGATAGAGTGAAATATATGTAAGCTGCTGGAAGAATTTTAAAGAAAACGTATCGGAAAATACTGTATGTAACATGTTTAGCATATGGGCTTCATAGGATTGCTGAAACTATTAGGAGGTGCTACCCTAATGTTGATAAACTAATAGCTAGTGTAAAGAAAGTTTCTCTTAAAGCACCAAATCATATACGGGTTTTTCACGAAATTCTACCATATACATTACCTCCGCAGAACCCATTACAGCACGATGCGGAACTTGGTCAAAGGCAGCATCATACTATTACTGTCCTTTTGAAAATGTGAAATCCGTAATACAGCAGTTAAATCCAAATGACGCAGTTGCTATTTCACAGGCGCAACAGACATTTATGGGTCCAACTGTTCAAAAAAGTCTGGAGACCACACGCGGATGTTTTGCACGAATTCCACTAACCATACGGGATCTTCAATATCAGCCAACATCAAAATTTACTACAGTGGATGCAATAAACGCTGTGTTCGATCTTCGTCAATATATTTTTCAATTAGAGATATTGCTGCGAGGGTACAAAGACAATTCCAGGCTGTTTAAAAAAAAATCCCGGATTTGTTACACGTGTAAAGACCTTTTAAACGTTAAAGAAGTAGATTTTGCTACACTGGACATGAATGTGGTGACTTTACGAACATTTAGATATTTTAAGTATGCCAGAGTTACATCTATCGACGTTGAGCGGGCCCTCCTCCCCCAATATAAATGAAAGACGCCGAAGTTTAACTCCAAAACATTTAGAGCAAAAAGTTATGTGGAACAATTAAAAACATAATATTGACTTTAACACCCTGTATCTCGGTTAATATCAGCTTTTGTACTAAAGTAAGTTAACTACATCGAACCGAAACCAGAAAGTCGCTGTTCTATTGACTATTACTTACGGAAGTAAAGGGCTGTTTTACCACATAATTTTTTTTTTTTCGTGCCCTTGGTCGTTTTTAGCCCTTTTTATGCTATACACACACGCTATACAATATCGTTCCTTCCATGTTCCTGATTGTCTGCAAGTTAACCCGTTGTCTCTTAGTCTGTAACCACAATACGATATAATTTAAATCCCACCTCCCAGAGTTATTTAAGCGGAAACTAAAAAATATGTTGACAGCAGCTTGCGTTACTTTCTGCTTCGGAGCGTTCATAACTTTTACAGAATACATTTGAATAATGTGTACACTTGAGGTGCCTGGTTCCCGCTGCACGCTGGCGTGTGGTATAAGCACTGAACTCTCTACACTTATTATGTAGAGTTCAGTGGTTATAAGGAGGAAACATTCGCCAACCTTGACGGTTTTACATTGTCGTCGCTATTCCTTTTTAGGTTACCAATGCCAATGCATGTTGTATTGAAGAAGTTGTCATTTCCTCCCATTGTAATATTCTTATTAGAATCACTAAGGGGGATATTATACCTAGTTGCATTTGTGCGGGGCCCAGGACCGGATTGTTTTTAAATCTACGGAGTTTTTCATATAGACGGCAAGCAAGCACTTGAATTTTTTTAATTGAACACCTACATTTTTTTTTGTATGTCTACATTTGTCTCTTAAAGTGTCCATTTTCAAGAAAGAGACATCTGATAGGGAAATATTTATTATTTTTAGCCATAACTTTTTTGTATAGAAACATATTCTTTATAGGATTTTGCAAACAGCAGAAAATATAACTATCTATAACTAAAAGAAAACTATGTGTAAAAATATTAATGAAATCTTTGCATTCTTTCGATAACCTGACACTAAGTGTTTGTAATCTGCGACGTCGAAAATCCACAGATACCTATTTTCAGACAAATTAGATGATAAATTACAATACCTTTCCGACATTTAGACGCTGCCATTGTGAATTGTTAAATTTCGACCAAATGTTTATAATCTGCAACCTTAATAACCTTCAAATACCAATTTTCAGTAGAATCAAACGATAAATGATCAAATTTATCCGCCATATTGACTCCGCCATTTTGAATTTTCCTTGCCAAAGTGTATTATCATGTGACGTGAACCATATACACACATGCAAAATTTCAAGTCAATGTGACATCTGGACGTGGTTCAAAAATTCACTTTCGAGAACTAAACACACTGACGTGAAGTTGAATAAAATATTGTAAAAATAGCAAACGTCAAAATACACGATATTCTACTTTTTCCCTTGCTATTTTCAGGGCGGGGGGGGGGGGGGGGGTGTAATTTAAATACGAATTATCTCTGAATCTCTGGTCAATTCTAAAGAGGATACTTGTGTGCGATTTTTGTTTATAGGAAATGTTAAACTTAATTAATTACAGCTGAATCCAAAAATTCGTTATTCCTTAATAAGTGATAGTCTTCTAAAACCTGTTGGTTTGTCTTAAATATACAATATTTCAAAAGTTCACCGTTTCAAATACGATTTTTCTAGGTTATAAATCATTTTTGATATACATAATATATATATTTTATATTTAGTCCAGTCGGTAAAGTAACAAATACACCAGAAGCTCGCAAAAAATGTTATCTGAGATTTTCCTTCCGTAACTGTTATTGCGAGGATTAGACATCACAAAACCACAAAAGTCATTTCTGGGGGTGCCGCGCAACCCTCCAAAAAACCACTCCTTCGGTGAAAAAAGCCTTATTTTACTGATAACTCGTTACTCGTTGAAGATATAAAAAAACTGCTCGTCATAAAAAAGTAAGTTTGACTAATTGCCTAAAGAAAAGTCCTCTTGTAATTTTCTTGTATATGGTTTTCAAGAAAATCGATATTGACAAAAATTGCAAAATTTGTATTTTTAATGCGCGCGTATTTTCGTCTATTTGAAATTTTTTGCGCGCGGCCTATAGAAAAAATTGAATTGCTCGAGAACCATACAAGCTAGGAAGAAAAATCAAAATGGGTTTTAAAGGGGATATAAAATACTCTCTTGTGTTGCCATTTTTGAGGACTATTGGTATTTATTAGTATATAAAAATAACAATATAATATAGGTACTTATCTCTTGATTTTTTGTGAATGTAACTATTCACAGGCCCATAAAAAATAACTGCCTATAATATAAGTTATAAATGCATTATCTTTTAGATCAAGGTAGTACTTTAATGCAGAAAAAGTTAGGAATAGAAATATTCACATTTATAGATTTAGCAGTATTTTAGTTAGCTAAAAAAAAAAAGAAAAAAATACGAAAAAGGATGCATATTCAATTTTTTGATGATATTTTTTTAATACAATTTTTTAACTAGCAAATGATTAGAGACAATAGTTATATATGTAAACTAAAAAAAAAAAAAATTGAGCTAAATTTTCAAGATGTTTGGATCTTTTTTTTATTTTTAGGAAACAATAAAAACTTGGTCAAAATTTGGCTAACTTCAACAAGTTGGTAAATTTGTAAATGTGAATATTTTTATTCCTAACTTTTTCTGCATTGAAGTACTAACTTGAACTAACAGATAATGCATTTATAACTTATATTAAAGTCAGTTATTTTTTATGGGCCTGTGAATAGTTAAAAGTGCAAAAAATCAAGAGGTAACTATATTATATTGTTATTTTTATATACTAATAGATATCAAGAGCCATCAAGAATGGAAATACAAGCGAGTATTTTATATCCCCCCTTTAAAACCCATTTTGATTTTCTCCCTAGCATGCTTGGTTTTTGAGCAATTCAATTTTTTCTAGAGGCCGCGCGCAAAAAATTTCAAATAAACGAAAATTCGGGCGCATTAAAAATGCAAATTTTGCAATTTTTTTACAATATCGATTTTCTCGAAAACCATGGCATATACAAGAAAATATACAAGAGCCTTTTTTTAGGCAATTAGTCGAGCTTTCTTTTCTATGATGTACAATTTTTACATATCTTCAACGGTTATCAGGAGTTATCAGTAAAATAAGGCTTTTTTCGCCGAAGGGATGGTCTTTGGGGGCGGGGGGATGCTTATCCCAACAATTAACACAAGTTCGTTTCCATAGCACGAGAATAACATGAGAAAGGCTTTTGCCGATCACTGATGCACACTTTCCGGCCTAGGTCGGAAAACGTTATTTTCTGTTCTAAAATTCTCCAGAAAGAGGGTGTATTTTCTGGCCGGTCGAAAAAAAAAGAAATATATGTAGTTGTCCAATCCTGACATAATAATGTAAACTTAAAACAAATTAACAGATTACCAAATCTTTTAAAGTGAACAAAAAGTGAGATTATATACAGGTACGTTACTTAACGTCAAAAAAGTTGGTTTCAAAAACTCAAAACGTGCCAAAACGCTTTTACCGGGATCCCTTATTTTCGAGCTGATGCCCATGTGCAGTATAACGTTTTACATTTAACGTATTAGCAAATTTAAGTGGCCTAAACTCTCCCTAATGTGGCTCATTCCGTATATGCGAGCTATTCCCATTTTAAGTTTAATTTTACCGGGCTACATTTATTTACGAATGTATAACTTTCATGTTACATATCCTTAATTGTTATTATATTTTCCTCTCTATCTTTTTAACCGCAGGCCAATTAAGTGTTGCTGCAGTTAGTTACGTATGAGGTATGCGATTTGTTATTAAACGGACAAACATTTCTTGTTAATCATTCGCTTGGAAATAAATAATTGTAATCACTATAGTGAATTATGAATGCCTTGAGTCCAACAATAACTATTACAGGATTTGAGAAATAGCAGGCACGCAAATTTGTATTAAACTGAAAGTCACTTGCTGTTGCTGTTTCTAAACGTCTGTGGTTTTGTATGCCTTCATTTATTATGGAATTATTTTCGCTGAATCTGTTTTGAGTTCTAGGTTTTAAAGTTTAGGTAAGCCACATTCGGGTAGGAACTGAATTCTGGATATAGTTGTCTCCAATTGTTTAGTGCACTTAAAAAGGGCCATAAAAACCGGCTATCATAATGTTGCGTGTTTCCACCTTTTAGGAAACACCCTGTATGAATCTGTGGGTTCCAAATAATTTTAACAAGGGGTAAACCACTAACACTTTATTTAATAATTTACTGACTATACAATACTTCAAAATAACCTTTACGCTTTGTTTACTTGATATTTAACCTCACTTTCCTAAAAACTTCCTTCACTTTTATAAAACTTCCTCCTCTGCGCCGGTAATCGCGCCTTATATACTCTGAAATTGCCTCTAGATCAATCAAGAATCTTCTCCCATCACACTCTAGAAAAATCTATCTCTTTCTACAAGTTTCCAGTCAGTCACTATTAGGCATAGGCGTATCAATCTCCAGTTTCAAGGGGGGTGTAATTCATAATAATAATATAAAAGTTGGCGCTATTACTTGCTAACAAGAGAACTACAGAGCCATACTTCATATTTCTGCGTATTAGAATGAACAAAATAATACTAGAGATTTAAAAACTGCGTTTTTGGTAGAAACTTAATGACGTTTCTGGTAACAAATCTTACTCTGTTTTGCGTCAAAATAGGAATATCTTTATGCATTGTTGGAGGCTTTGCACATCCTTCGTGACATTGACAGATAAATTGAAAGTACAGCTCTGTTTACCTGTTCTCTGGATATAACGTTCTTGTTAGAAGTAATTCGCGTAACTACATCACAAGAATTAGAAATCTTACTTAAATTTATTTATTTATCGTATGGCTATTAGACACGTTGAGAATTTGGGGTATAGTGTACACGATCTCAGTTGGGACAGCATAAAAACGTAAACTCGGATATTCACTACTTCTTGTCTACAGTGTCACGTAGACTTGATCCGCCTGCCACTTAGAAATGTAGAGATCAGATGCCTAGTGTTTGTTTTGTCAACTAAAGGAGATGCCGACTTTGCTCCGAGTTTTCGTTTCTATGCTGTCCCAACTGAGATCGCACATACTATAAAGATGTAAACATATATACATATAGAGGTCATATAAATATAAAATAAAGACAAAATACATAAAATATATAGATAACACCACACTTTAAGGCCTCGGCTAATACGGGCGGTGAGCGGTAAGCGGCAAAGCGGTAAAAATACAGAGCGACCATGGGGTAAGCGGTGCCGGCTACAATACGAGCTGCGATACACCTGCGGCATTCTCGATCAGTCCGAGCAACTTGTGCAGCTGTTGCTCTATCAGAAAGTAAATCATTATAGGCATCAATTGCACAGACACTGCCTTCACTGCTCTTCCGATATCAGTTTGGTTTCACCATTATTTAGCTTACGTGATAATTTCACCTTTTTATTTTCGTTTTTTAGGCACTGTTCACCTTCAACTAGGATTTTATCATGTACAATAACTTCATCCTAACTTCCGTTGCGAGATTTTCGTTTCAGGGAAGGCCCAATGTTTGTGGACGACATATCGCACTGTATTGAGGCGAGCGGCTTCCTCCTAATTTAATGTTTGGACCCTGGGGCGGGCGGTACTAGGTATGCGGCGAGCGACGCCGCTCTGCCGCTCCACGTTATCCTAGCCAGATGGAAGTGCTTTCTATACAAAATCATTCAACTAAGAACTTTAGCGGCGCCGCCGAGCCGCTCAGATAATTGCCGCTTACCGCTCACCGCTCGTATCGTAGCAGAGGCCTTAGTCACAAACAAACATCTAGTCCATTTATGTAACTCTATGGACTGGTCGCAAGCAGGAAGTCCTCGGGTCTACCATTATATAATCTTATGGGGCAGGCGTTCTTCTATAATATGTCTCACGATCTGGGTTTCTCCGCACTCACAAAATCGGGACGGCTACACACATTTGTGTAGACAGTATGCACACCCGCCATGTTGGGTTCATATTCTGTTAAGCATGGACCATGTTTTACGTTGTAAGTCAAAGCCATGTGGTTTTTGGGTTATGCGTGGTATATTATTAGTCTGTTTTTCGGCCCATTCTTGGGTCCATGCGTTGGTAAGGTTGAAATCATTTTCTTCCATAATTCTTGCCGTTTTTGTTGGTGGTCGTCTAGAGCGGAGTCGATTATAGTTGGCATCTTCGATGTCTTGATTGATTGGTAGGCTTCCATTGGTCTCATTGTATATACTCCCTTGTGAGGGCATTTATTCGTCGCAATTGAGGGGGTAGAATATGATTCTTACTTAATAGAGGCGCGTTTCCGGTTATTTCTTATCTTAATCATGCTGGAACATACTTTACGTAAAAGTAATGATATTTTATCTATTGAGAAATACATTATATTTTTTATTTAATATAGTGTAGAAAAATAGAGCGTGCTCCGGTCTCCCCTTATGATGGAGCTATGGAGCTTTGATTCCATAGAAGCCAAAGTACTGAATATGAGGCTTCGTGGCCATGGAGACTTTTGTTCAGAATGACATAAGCTATAATACTAATCAAGAATGTTGTCCGTGACGTCATTATCTTTTAATTTCCGAATTCCTTTGCAAATGGTGATGTGTATCTATATCTAAATGAGCCCTAGACCCTAGACGATCAGTAGTATTATCAATACGAATAAATATTGACAGTGTTATTGATCGTGTGTCGGCTGGATTGATGATGAATGGTGAGGCGAATCGATATTTTCAGAATTCGAGCATCAATATTGATCTATATTGTCAATACTATTGTATCGATATTATTAACGGTATTATTGATCGGTTAGGGTCCGCTGTACGTGTACATCTCTCCCTAGTGCACTGTTTCTCTGAAGTATGAAGGTTGAAATTTTGTAAAACGCAGTACTTACATAAAAACGGTAACTCCTACAAAATGAAATCATATAAGCTTTTTTGTAGATATTGGTCGCATTCAGCGGACGTAGAGGTGTTTCAGAATCTCATGAGCCGCGAAATGCGCAAAAGGCAAACTTTAATCTGAGTTATAAGTATGTTTTTGAAGACACTGGAGGCTGCCTTGCTGTATACGTAAACAAGAGCTCGGGATAAATTGTAAACAATAAATATAATATTTTTAAGAAGTGTAACTGAGTCAACAGGACGAATTATGTCTCTGCGCATATGAAGGTCACAGCTCATGAGGTTTTAAAACACCTCTAACAGTTGTGTAACTGTAGCGGCAACGTCCTCTGACGGATACGCTATTGTCTCAACATGTTGAAGAGCGGTCGCCATTTTTGGTAGCGTAAATCATTTGTGCTAAAGTTGTGAGCGGTGAGCGGTTGCGTAGAATATTTAAAAAATAAACAAAATGAATACCAACACAATTTATTATATCCATGATGGACAGCTTCTGGAAGTTGAGGGGACTGATGCCTATTTGGCCAATTACATCAATGTGAAAATTAGCTTTCATCACTTCCTCAAGTATAATATTATTTATTATATTATTCATTTGAAGTTCTGCTCACATATACCTAACCTAAAATACTGACAATTTAGTCGTTTTACCAAAAGATATATAACATTTGGTAAAAAGGCATAGCTTACCATAAGAGACTTCCTTAAAATTGTAAAATTACTTTCAAATTTCAAATGACGTAAAAAAAAATATAATTTTGACATCTGACCAGAAAAATTCTTAGTTCAGAGAACGTTCCAACGGCTCCGTAACAGTAGCGGTAGCGGAGCGTTTTATGCTACGTCCGCTGAATGCAACCAATGTCTGCAGGCTTCAATTTTCGTAATAGCCATTTTTTTCGTAGAACTAATAAATGACGAGATATTTTCGAAACATTTTTTTCTGGGCTTCATCCTCTGTGAATTTTTTAGCAGGGATTGTATCGATGGAGAATTTTGTAACTTTGTTTAAAACGACGAAATAAAGATCCTTAATAAAAAATCTTGCTGAGAATTTTTCCTCAGATTTTCCAACTTATTGTCTAATTTCTCTCGACTACTATACAACATAATTTCATTAAAAATGTTACATTTTTAATAAAATAAAAACATTTCTCTTGCATAATATTTTAAAACGTATTTTTATTTTCAGGATAATTTACGATGAAAATACCAGAATTAACAGTACTATAAGCCTTAGAATTATCAGGTGAGTTCAAACTATGTAGATTATTATATTATTTTTTTCATATCTTACCATCGCGCACACAGACATGTGTTATGCCTTTAATGTGTATAATTTTACTGACATATTAAGTCATTAGAAACATAATATACTCGAATAATTAGGATTTATTTTTCAACGGAAAGTAAATGTTACTTTCCCTTTAAACCGAGATAAATATTGGAAAAGTGAATTATCAGGCAACACAAACAGTTGAATCTAATCTTGTCTTGAGGAACGGAATATAGTTATTGATATTAACGAGTTCAAGTGAGCTGCGCACGATGTTAAATTTGGTGCTCCACAGGGATCTGCACTAGGTCCGTTACTACTCTTATTCTTCTGATTTTTCGACAGCAGGAATTTTTTATCTAAGTCATTTGTTTAACATGTCCCATACGTGTTCAATTGCATTCAAGTCCGGGGAACACGGAGGCCAAATTATTGTCGATGTTTCTGTTCGATTTATAAAGTCAGTTAACAACCAGCGGTATGCTGGCAAGGATGTCACTCGTTCACTACTATCAATCGAATTTACGTAGAAACGGCTCTTATCCGTGAAGAAAATTTGATCTTACCGATCATCATTCCAATTTTGGTGTTGTCGAGCAAAGGCTAGTCGCGCTACTTGATGATGTCTCTGGAGTTTTGGGGCTTTTTTGACCTACATCATTTCTTCCAATCCATTGAAATGAATAAATAGTATTTAAGCGGTCCTTTACTGTAATGTTTTTTTGTACATTTTTTTGCCGTTTTTGTTATTCGACAAGCAATAAAACCTCAGTTTGGTATAAATTGTCGTGTACAACGGAGCATTTATCACACAATTTGTATTGAATTTAAAATATTTGGAATTTTACAATATGAATTTTAATAAAGCGGAACTTGTAGACATGACTTTTGTTTTGGGCGAGTCAGGCAGAAATTGTTTACTTGCCAATAGAATTTATCACCAACGTTATCCTGAAAGAAGGATTCCTGATGTTAGTAGCTTCCAAAAACATTCTCGATAGATTTCTGGAAACTGAAAATGTCGAATATAAAAAAGTGAAAGAATAATAAGTGTGGTGCTGGCAACGGTTGAGAATCCCCGTGTTAGTCAAAGAGAAGTGAGCTCATTAGTAGGAATAAGTAGACGGTCTGTGGGTCGAATCTTAAAAACAAATAAGTTGTATGCATATCATATTCAAATGCACCAGGAATTATCTGATGACGGTTTCCAAAAGCACCTACAATTTTGTAATTGGGCCAGAGGTAAAATGCAAGATGATGTCAACCTCTTCAATCATGTTTTATTCACTGATGAGGTAACTTTTCATAAAATTGGATTTGTTAATAGGCACAATTTCCATTATTATGCTTCGGAAAATCCTCACTTATTCATGCAAGTCGATAACCAACACAGATGATCTATAAACGTTTGGGGAGGAATTATTGGAGAACATGACGTAATAGTGCCACATTTCTTTGATGGTACATTGGCTGGAGCTATTTATCTTCATTTTTTGGAAAACTATCTGCCACAAGTATTGGCAAATCTCCCTGAAAGGGAGAGATAAAATCTGGGCCTGGGAGTAGTAACATGCGTGCCATAGGGAAGTACTTACAAAAAATGTTCGTTATTAATTTCTACATCACACCGTTGAAAAATATACAGTGTGTTCCATTTGAAAAAACTCAGAAAATTCGATTTAAAAAGTTCCTAATCGAAAAATAATTTTTGGCCACCCTGTACGGTTTTAGGAAATGCAAATGATTCAAAAACATTAATTAAATATCACGTAACTGGTATTCACATAAGTTTTTCTTAAAACCCATAATTGTGACTGGTGATTTTTTTAATCCATCTGCATAATGCATTATTTCAACAAAAAAATCATTACAACCAAGTGGTTGGGAGATATTCAATGCTAATATGGGAATGAATAGAGTCTACAAAGAGGCTCCAAAAATATAATTATATACATAGCATTCTATTTAAAAAAAAGGCACTTGGTCCTGTAATTTCGTCTTGGCTCTCCCTGTATGCTCGAAAATAATTTCCAGTTGTTGACTTTTTTATCGAGTTTACTTGCAGTTTTTTAAAAAATTTTCAGCTATCGTAGAATTCGAGATATCGAGGTCCGAAGCACTATGGCCCCACCCCTGAATTTTTTACTTTACAACAGTTCTTAATAAATTACAAATTTTTCGACAATGTAAAAATGATCAACATGTGTTGAAAAATAATAATCTTAGTGGTGATTGTGATTGGTTTCCAAAATAAATCAATTGTATCAAACCTTGATCGAGAAAAGAATGAATAATGGATCACTATACTTTGTCGATCGTGTATTTAAGCACTCGTGCAAGTGCACTATGCACTTGTCCATGTTGGTGCGAACCGCAAAAGAATATTGATGTGCGATTCTCGTGACTTTAAACGGGGTCAATGGGACTCCCGGCCGTCGCGGGTCGTATTTCGGATACGCTGGTGCACCAAATACACATTCGAGCTAGACCCCACATCTAGTGGAACTAATACAGGCTTGATGCTCGATGGGGCAAACTATACATAGCCTGGCAGTGTAATCTGTTATTTGCGCCCATTGCACTTGGTGTAACTGTTTCAAGACTGAAATCGCCAGTGCTGCACTTAAAACAAGGGCATCTCATAGGGGCCCACGAGAAAATAGTAAAAAAACTAATCCGCAAAAGGAATATTTTAGAGGCGTTGAAAAAGAATATTTTCAATATTTCACCAACTTGCCAGGTGTCTTTCGTTATTAGGATTTTGTAATATGTCGACATGAATATGCTGGTTAAATGTAGATTAATTTCCTCGCAAAAAGATCGTGTGGAAACTTAAAACATGACTATATTTACATCAGATGTATTTATTGCCTGAGTACCATTCAGAGATAACTCATCTAATATATTTTAATCATAGCAATCTTAAGAGTAAATACACTACAGTACCTTCCCCTTTAATGTTTAAACGTGAATTATTATTTGTTTGCTTATAATTGTATTGAAACATATAGGATTATGCAAACAGCAGAAAAAATAACTACCTGTGAGAAGTAAAAGAAAAACTATGTGTAAAAAAATTTATGAAATCTTTACATTCTTTCGATAACCTGAATTCTAGTTATGCTAGCAAATTAAAATCTTAAAATGAATTTGTGTAGTTTCTTATTTGAAAATTCTCATTCAACAACTAACATCCACACGGTCCCCTATACGGCCATGCAGTTTAAACTAGTGTCTATATAACCGCCTACGGTCATGAAGATTCAGTGAAAAATGAGAACAAAGGCCTAAAATGAATTTATTTACCTACCTTGTCTTAAAAAATTTTCGTCCTAATGGATTACATTTTCATGAAATCTATCATTCTGTTTTTGGAAATGCTTAGCCTTTGAAACGTTTTTCGTCCTTATTCTGGATCTTCATGGCCGTAAAAAATATAAAGTTACAGTACTTATACCCTCTTGCTTGTTTATAGATAGCTCTGACATTAACAGTTCTAAGGACAAATATGTCTATAAAAAATTACCAGCAACACATTTAGCTTTATTGTGATATAATCATATCTATATTTGTAATTGCCGCCCGTAAAATTGTTGGTGCCTGTTTGGTCATAAATCTGTTTTGTTTACCAAAATGATGCCTCCCTGTAAATGAAAAGAATAATTCAATCAAAAACGTGCGAAGTTCGACCCAGAGGTAACTGTTTTAATGTATTCGTTTGACAAATAATGGTAAACCTCAAATAGAAATCAGATTTCAAACACAAATAGCATCCTGAGAGCTATCAGTCTACCTTAAAATTATAATTTTTGTTTCCATTTATATCGATGCATTTCTAAACTATATGATTACAATTAAAATGAAAACCACCAAAGTACATTTAGCAAATCGAAGATAAATTTGAAATCAGCGCAAATATTATTTTACAACGAACGAGTTGTAACCCCGACGCCGCGTTTCGTGATAAAGACCTTGTTATCTGGCATAATCTGACCTGGGAAGCTTGAGAAAACGTTTTCATAAAACGTCTGAGAAAATAAGAATCGAATTAATTTTAACAAGTCTTGTAAAACATAAGGAGACCGTCGTGTCGGCGAAGTAAAAATTAATTAATTTTAATTGTAACCTTGCAAAGACACCTAAATTGTCGCCTCCAATTTGCAGTTTAATGAACGTTTTAATTGGAAACCAATTGGTAATCGCAGTTCCCTCGTAGGCTTATTAGAAAGCCAGGAGATTAAAATTAAACGATCAATTGCGAAATTAAAAAAATTAAAGCTGATACTTGTACGACCTATTTGTAATTATTAAGGTAGATATTTACTTTCGAGTTTACCATTTGCTTATTACTAGTTGAATATTATATTATAAATATCACTCAAAACTATAATGATAATCTCATACTTCATTAGCAGCGGGAAAATCAATTTGTATACTCTTCGCAAGTATGAAAAGAAATATTATATTACATTTGATGGTAAGTTAGTTTTAGTTAGCAAGCCGATCAGTAAATGAAAAATTGTTAATCATTTAAATTTTAAAAAATTGCCTTCTTAATACCTAGCAATATGTATTTATATATTTTGCTAATATACATTCGATAATAATTTAATATCCAATAGCGTAGTACGATTTTCATCTTGACACATTAAGATGTTAACGTATCTTATTGTAATGAGGGTTTGGCGGTTACGTTTTAGATTTGAAATCCATGGGTCCTAGGTTCGACAGACGGAGCAGATTATTAGTAGACAACATAATAATCTTTAGACCCAACTTATTGCTGCGTGGTCTAGAACATAGCCTCATACATTCAACTTACATGAATTCAGACCACAAGTTGCTTCATCTGTTTACTAACTCAGATTAATACATAAGCATAGAAGAACTGCATAGGCAAACAAATATGCAGCGGACCACGGACTACATTGAAACTTCCTTGATTTTTTTGCACACAGAACAGGACAATCAAATCTGACAACACGTGACGGAATACATGGTCATGCACCGATTACTCTACTAGAGACTCTCGATATGCAACTAACAAAGAACTGACACAAGATTCTTTCCTCCGCAAACATTCTCCCCAACAACCCATCCCACCCCCTGCCCCACTGAGGAATCGTCAGCAAAGTTGTGTTAAATCAATGGAACATGATATTGAACTAGGAAAATAAAATTTGAATAATAAAAATAAACTTTGAATTGCTATTGACTTCCTTAATTTACACTTTTAGCCCCACATTGGGCGCCATAAACAAGAAAAATATAACTATGATTGATTCGCTTTCTATTACATCCATATATAACATATCGTATATACATATTGCATAAAATGTTGAATGTGAAAACAGCCAATAAATTTTGTATAAAGAACTAAGTAGAACGCACTACTATGTTTTCTACCACTATGTATTTATAAAAATTGCGACTGCCGTTTCGACTTACAAAGCCATTGTCAAGCATAGTGAATCAATGTGACAATGGCTTTGTAAGTCGAAACTGCAGTCACAATTTTTATAAATACATAGTGGTAGAAAACATAGTAGAGTAGTGTGTTTTATTTAGTTATTTGTCCAAACGTGATTAACCGCCATAGAGTAACGGCTCCTTCAATCAATTTTTTGTCAGTAAATTTCTTAAATAGTAAATTATTGTGAAATTAAATAATTAGTAATGTTTAAAAATAACATTGTTTACAAGAAAATTGCGAAGTATCCTACAAAATGTGCAATTATATAAAATGTTCAATAAATCGTCGAAGACAGAAAATAATATATGCCACTTAATTTATCTTCCTAAAAGCTAGAAAACAGGTTTAAGATTTTTTTACTCCGAAGGCAATTTAAACAAGTAAATTAAGTACTAATTTCAATTTTCCCAAAAACATCATTTTTTAAAAACTGGCCATTGACCCATGTTTATCGTTGAAGAATAAACCTAAAACCAAAGACCAAGAAATGAATAAAGTTTAAATGTTGTGTTTAACTGTTTTGTAGGATCTTTAGTTTTCAAACAAATTACTATAAACCTGCCTGAAAATTGAAATATTGTACAGTGATGAAAAAAGTAATTTTTTTGAAAAGTCTATCGGTCAAATTTATCCAATGATGCGAAATTGATGTTAAATTAATCATAATTTAGTAAGCTTAGTATCTGCCAACAAGATATCTTTCTACAAAACCAACAGTTTTCGAGATGTTTGCAAAAAAAACCGTTTTTTTTTTATCAAACATCTAAAAAATACAGCTTCATGTTTATACAATATAGTAGTGATTCATATAGCTCAGAAAAACTGCACGTAACACTGATTAGTGATAGGACACCGCACAATGGTATTGTTACTGTTTATAGATTAACACAAGTATTGCCCGACTCGCCCTGCATAATAATTTAATTAAGGTGGCCATTCCCTAGAAAGAGACATCCGATAGGGAAATATTTACTATTTTTAGCTATAACTTCTTTTTCTTAGTATGTACATTTAAAAAAACTATAAGAGTACCTAAGTAGAATCATAACAAGACTATTACTATGAATTTTCACTCAATAATTTTAGTGGTTTGCAGAATAGCTCGATTTAAATTTAAAAATTGTGTTAATCTTCCTATTTCGTAGTTTTAAATAGAGCTATTTTGCAAACCACTGAAATTATTGAGTGAAAATTCATAGTAATAGTCTTGTTACAGTTCTACTTAGGTACACTTATATTTTTTTTAAACATACGTACTAAGGAAAAAAAGTTATGGGCAAAAATAATAAATATTTCCCTATCGGATGTCTCTTTCTAGGAAATGGCCACCTTAATCAATTTAATATAATTTATTTTCGTCAACCGCCCTATAAATTATTTTTTAACACAATTTATACAATTGCCTTAAAGTTAGAATTAAAAATCATTAATATACCTACTGTTTCTTATTTTTAAATCGACTGACAGGTTTGGAATAACAACAAATAATTCTTATTTTATGGGTTTTTTTAACCTATTCAACAAGTTTATTGTATCCAACTTAATTTAGCACAATGATCTGTTTCCGTCATGTTTGAACTGCATCTGGTATGTTGGCGAGAGTCTAAAAAAACCCTAGCAATTGGAATTGAGCCAGTTTTCAAAAATTTGTATTTTTCCGCACCTATTCTAATTCTGCGCCTTCCTAATTTATTACAAATCTCTCCGGCCAAGTAAATAAATAAATCCACGTATGTTTTGAGCGACTTTATATGTTTTTCAACATTATAAGAATAAGAGAAGAGAAAGAGACATCCGATAGGGAAATATTTATTATATGTATTTATGGAAAAGGTCTTTATAGGGGTTTACTTTAAAAAGGAATTATATTATTTTATATTCCCTGGAAAATCTTGAAGAAGAGACTTGTGTGCGATTTTTAATTCACTGTATTTCACGATCCAATCTCTACGAGATGTCTTCTCCTATGAAATACATGAAAAACTTAAAGATCTGAAATGCACGTTTTGATATTAACGAATTTTGCTCAAAGGCATATTTTTGGAATTTTGAACAAATCTACACGGCGAGACAAAAAAAAAATTATTATTTGAACCACTATAATAAAGATTATGTATATAATCTAATTTAAGTGCAACAACATTCTAATTATGCAAATCTATTATAGGTGTCCGATGATCGCTCCATTTCAAAAAGCGATAGTCGACTAGTTTTTATATGAAAAGTTCAGCGACTTCCACATTTCCATTTTAATAAACATGTCTGCGTGGAGATGAATGAATCCATAATTACAAAGGTCGTTATTAGCGAGACATAACATGTACTAAATTTTTATCGCATGAATCATTTTTTATAGTAAATATTGTACTTATTTTCAACAAAGATAGATAATTAAACGCTAAGAATCTGTTTAAAACTAGCCTGATCCTAAATTAATTCGTCTAATTTGAATAAACTAGTCATAATTTAGATAAATACAAATTTTATATATATTTATTTAATGTGTTTATAAGTTTTCATATTAAGAGGAATGCCCTTAGTAGTTCCCCTGCGAAGTTTCAAGGATTACCGTTTAGTTTACCCCCGGCAACACCATTTGTAGGAGAAATAACTTTACATTTTATTTGCTAGTGAAGAGAGAACGGATACGTCCTCTATTTTAACCGCAGGCGCAGTGAGAAGAGGGCAAGAGATTTATTTCATAGCATTATTACCTGAGAAGCTATAATTTATATGATACGGATCACATTTGAAGTGAAAACCGTGTAAACAGATAACTACTGGACACGAACAGGTGGTGGGTCTGATGTAGCATCAGACTTTCAATCGCGGGGTTCTGGGTTCAAAACCTAGTGCCTTCTGCTTTTTTTCTTATTTGTTTGTAGAAAAGTTATAGGCATTTATATATACAAAAAACATTATGGGTATTTATGTAAGATATAAAATACTATACAGAATTTTTTTAGTAAATTTGACGAAAGTTTACCGTATTGCCAGATACTAACTTTTATATTTTATTCAGTATCCTGAAATACATCATTCTATAAATATTTGTTTGTTTTATACCTATTATTGAACAAAAACCAGAATTGAGTGGAATTCCCCCATTTAAATATTTTATTGCATGAATATCAAAATTTTTACAAATTACCCGGAAATTTGCTTTTATAGTTATGAAAAAGAATGTTAACATTTTCCTACCAACATATTATACAGTTATACACCTACCAGGACAGGTGGCAGCAAAAACAGGGACGTCCTCACTTATGCATTTATTTTTTAAGAAATTACGTACAGGACGTATTTGATTTAAACATTCATTTTTTCGTAATCTTGTTAAAAAAAAGTGTAATATGTACTTAGCAAATGTCCAGTATTTTTATCCCAAATGTATTTTAAAATTCTTTTTACCCAAAACAAATGTCAGTTTTCGCAATTTAATTAATTTATTACCGTTTTCTTAAATGTTTTTTTATATTTCAAATAAGCCGCCGGACATTACTTAAATTGCCAAAGCTCACATTTGCATTTAGTGAAAAATATAAAAAAATATCTCTCAAAAAAAATACTGCCTTAACATATTTTATTCAATAATTAAAATATACAACATTGCCGGAGCCAACCGCACAACCAACTAATTATATTCCATTGCATTTTTCTAAGGTTATTTCTAGTTTGATTTTCATTAAAATGAAAGTATTGGTAAATCAAACAAGGTAGTCTTGTTGTCACATGTTATTTAATATATCCATACCTATTGTTATTAAAATTAGAATATTACAGAAACGACGCTAGACGTCGGTCGACGTCGAAACGAAAAAATGAAAGACTATGATTCTCAGTATTAAAATTTATCAAATTCAGAAGGTTCACAACAATGACGTTAGGCGTCGGTCGGCGCTCAGACGTAAAAATGCAAGAAAATTAATCTAGGAATCGAAATTTGTCAAATACACGAGTTTTACAAAAACGACGCTAGGCGTCGGTCGGTGTCAAGACGTAAAAATGCAAGAACATAGATTTAGATACACAAGTTTTACAACAACGACGTTAGGCATCAGTCAGCGTCGAGACGTAAGAATATGAATGTAGGAATTAAAATTTATCAAATACACGAGTTTTACAAAAATGACGCTAGGCGTCGGTCGGCGTCGAGGCGTAAAAATGCGAGAACATAGATTTAGATATCAGATGAAAAATATTATAAAGAAATCTGAGGGCTTGGCTTCCCGTATAGGTGCGCACCAAACCTCAAGTATTTATACTCTACACAGCTTGCTTTTACACATTTTCCCCTATTTATATACCTATACTTACATCGCCACCCCTTCAACGGAATCATCTCAAAATATGATTTAGTTCGAATTGTCGTTATAATACAGATGTACCAAATTTCAAGCGAATATCTCATTTTTATTGTATCAACCTCTTTAAAAATGGAGTAGGGGGGGTGGGGGGTTAAAAAATATTATAAAAAAATCTCAGGCCTTGGCTCCAAATACATACACCGTACTTCAAGTTTCTGTACTCTTATCAGCTTGCTTTAATTATTTTCCCATATTTACCCCTATTTAACCCCCAACCCTTCAACGGAATAAACTAAAAATATAATTTAGTTCCAGATGTCATTATAATATATACGTGTACCAAATTTCAAGTGAATAAGTCAATTTTATTTTATCAACCCCTTTAATAATGGAGTAGGGGTGGTGTGGGGGGTTGAACTTTGTTATTAAAAAATCTGAGGCCTCGGCTTCTAAATATAAAAAATTGGAGGCCTTGGCTGCTAGTATACATACACCAAATTTCAAGTTTCTGTACTCTTACCAGCTTGCTTTACCTATTTCCCCCCATTTATCCCTAATTACCCCCAACCCTTCATCGGATATGTTCAAAAAACAATCCAGTCCAGATCTCGTTATAATATATAGGTGTACAAAATTTCAAGACAATGTCTTAAACCGTTCCGGAGAAAATGTGCTGACAAAAAAAAAATTACAGACAGACAGACCGACAAACAGAAATTTTTTTTTTGCTGAAATTTAAAATCTCGACGTTTCATGAAGTTCTAAACCTATTTCAAGAAATAAAATTTGATTTTTTTTACGATTGCTGTACTTCCAATCCACTAAGTGGATGTGGAAGTAATTCCTCTTTTTTTCTTGTACCATATTGATACACTTTGCGCCTTTAACTATTGTTTATACCCATTACGCGATTAAATGTGTTCCGGTAAAAAATGAATTAAAATAGGTACGCAACAAGCTCAGTTTATATATTTCTCTACTGTAGTAAGAGTCAAAGCCTGGAGAATGAGACGTCAAGTTAGACAAAGAGCCAATGCGTATATGATCCGCCTCTCTGGCTAGGTGGAGATGGAAAACATGCCTAAACAATTTTTAAATTACATGCGTAATTGCCCTGAAGTATAACTCATTAAAAAATTGACATTTTTGAATTATGTTTAAACGAATGTGTAAACAAAAGATGATAGAATTATCTGACCGATGCTTTTTTGAGAATGATATCTAGAAGTATGTGAAAATTAAATAAATATCAGACAATCAAATGATAAAGTTTGTGATTTTTTTTCTTAAGATTGGTTCACCGGATTTGAGAAAGCAGTGGTCACATTGTAGAACTAGTAGCTAACTTCTTCTAAAAAAAAAATGAGTGTGATACTTGTAAAAATAAAGCTGCTAGAGCTCAGCGCGTTTGTTATATTTCACGTATATTTCCCGCATGAGAGGATTCCTCTTAATCCAGTGAAAATAACGAGACTGATCTTAGCAGTGAAACTAGCAGCGGAACGGAACAAAACATTTTTTGTGTGCATTTTTGAATACATATATTCGTAGGTACTTAGGTAATGATATCAACATTTTTACCTACAAATTATGAACCAAGAGCCAATAAGACTTATAATTTATAATTATTATAATTATATTGCTATTTTTAATTTTTACACCCAAAAATTAGTTTCATTCTATACAAAAATTATTTTCAGTTAATCAATGATAATGATAAAGGTATTTGTTTAAAATTTTGATATTCATATGATCTTAGACATAAAAAAACTTGTATTAATTTATAGCTGTCTTAATAATACTTTTTTTAATTACATATCTATTATATTTATCTCATAATATTTTCGAACTGAATATCAATATCTTCATCAGCATCGTTTTGGACATCTTCTTCCATAACTTCTGGAACATCAGCATCTTGACAATTTAAGCCCGTACATTCTTTGCAGAACATGGAGCAGCTAATTCCTAATTTTCTGCAGCCACAATTTCCGTGCCAACCTTTTATGCACCCACAAGCTATTTACTACAGTAAAGTCTGCGGTGCAGGCAGTAAAGTTGTGCTAATTGGCATTTATCCATTTTTAGATTTTTTCCAACCCCACTCAAAAGAATTTAAAATATTTCCTTTCCAGTGTTGAATTTGGTGGTGCGTCATTAAGCCTTACTTACTGTTTAGTGGCATCAAAAGTTGGTGGCAAATGGGCTATAGAAAATGTTGTGCTCTTTGATACACACAAAAAAAATGCCGAGTACAAGAAAGCACCCCCATGTATTCCCACGGATTTTGACCTGCTGAACACAAATCCGATGTCCGTTTTGCCCGATTGGCTCTTGAATTTTTCCTAACCTCAAGAAACACTGTAAAAATGTCCGAGAAAATATAAATGTAGCTAAAAATTTAGAAAAATCAAGGGCACATAGAATGGCGAAAGAAATCGAATGGCGCAAACTAGAAGTCTATAGCTTTTTTGGTTTCCGAGATAGAGCCTAGAGAAGTGCGCAAAAAAAACATATCTTTTCCTTCCGATGACTTTGAGCTGCTCTTTCTAGGAAACGAAGGGCCGCAGGGATGCCTAGTTTGCGCCATTCGATTTCCCTCGCCATCCTACGCACCCCTGAATTTTTTCAGATTTTTAACTACACTTTCATTTTTTGGGGCATTCTTATAGTGTTTTTTGAGGTTAGGAAAAATGTAATCGGGTAAAACGGACATCGGATTCGTGTTCAGCAGGTCAAAATCCATGGAAATATATAGGTCTGCCTTCTTGTACTCGACATTTTTTTTGTGTGCTTGTGATAATTTTTGAAAAACTTGTAAGTGACAACAACAGCACTTAAACTGTTAGTCTTAATGCCATACAGAGAAATTACGATGTATTCAGATGCGAAACTGATATCTTCAAGACTTGCATTATTATTTCTTATATTAAATTTTTTTATCTCTAAGATTATGAGTATCAAAATTTTAAACAAATACCTTTATCATTATACCCCGAGAGCTACCGTCACAGAAATTTGTATTATTTGTAAATTTACAGAATGTACCTTAATAGGTTGTCGATAATCCATTGAATACCCGCCCATCAGTCTGCCGGACTGGGAGCGCTGCGTTTGGCGGCGAGAGGCGGTTTAGTCAATAACTTGACAGCGATACTATCACAAATGTCAAAAAGGCCGTTTTTGATTAACACGTGTCTAACCGAATTTCCGATTTGGCGTCGCAATTTACGTCACTGACAAAATACCAATCTTTCTTTTTCCATAGAAACATCACACAATCCTCCACTCGACGTATTTATTCAGTTCTTAACGTTTGAAAAATGGAAAAATTTGAAGTTTTGTCTTCTCCGACGAGATTATAGTCAATTTTAAGCTTGGATCCGCCGTAGCCGATCGTGCTAAGCGGTGACTACTTTTAAGTGGATTCCCGACTTCGAATCCCGCACAGGGCTACTTTTTATCTATTTTTTTTTTTTGCTTTTTGGCAGATATTTTTTATTCTATAATTAATCTTCGCTTATTTCTATGCCACTAAGGTGTTAAAATTATACATTTTTATAATTGTTTCTAGTTTTTTGGCGATACGTAAGGAAATAATGTTTTTAGCGTATCGTCTTCTGTTGTGTAGGTGTGGTGGCGTAACGGCTAGAATTCCTGATTCTCAAACAGGAAATCCGGGTTCGAACCACGCACCCGGAATTTTTTATTTTTTTACCTTTTTTTTACATTTTCGGTCATAATCTGATGCTGAAATATTACCTATATATCACACCAGTAAATGATAATAGGTAAAAAGCAAAAAAAATAAATAAATAAAAAAGTAGCATTCCCTCCATGAAAATTATAGAATTTAGTTCACTCGAATAACCCGTTTCGAGTTAATTTGACTAGCTTATGAAAAGTATTGAGCTTGTTAATAATTTGTTGATTTTAATTAATCGCATTTATTCAAAACAGTTAAAAAGTAATTTCTGTTGACCTATTCACCTAATAAATGCAATACGATCGTCTACTTGGATTCTGCCAATTCAAGTAACTCGATTTAAATTAACCTAAATTCAACGGCTTCGAATTAATTTAATAGTATTCAAAGAAGCATTTAAAGCGAGATCAAATACGTCGATTCAAATGTCACTGCCCGTAAGCCATTATCAAATCTGATGTGGAAAAAATGGAACAGTCCGTCGAAGAGAAAAAAAAAATTAGGCCTGATGACATTTTTATGAAAATATAGACTAGGCGAGGGTTTCGATAGGTGTTGACCAAATAAGTCGTATTTATAGTAGGCTATGGCTTCCCGAGTAGTCCTTGTAGGCGCGAAGTCCGTAGTTCAATATGGTCACGTGTTTCCACCCCTAGGAAACCATCCTTAAAAATCTGCGGGTTCAGAAATTATAACGAGATAAACACTAACACACATTATTGAATAAATTCTGAAAACTTCACAATACTTTCTAAATAAAATAACCTTTAACAATGTTTATTAATTGATATTTACACTCTGCTGTTCACTTCAGTTAGGATTTTCCAACTTTACTCGTCATTAAGAAACTTCTCTTACATTAGCTTGTAGAAATCTCGATCTTCTCTAAATTTCTAGAAAACTTACTGCTACCAGTGTCTCAAAGATGGCGCGCACTACAGGCTTTGGTGGTGCTGCAGTTACACTTGCCTACCACAATTGTTACTTAATTTTAGGCTATTACTCATGAGCTTATCAGCCTCCCGCTTCTAGGGGGTGTAATGCGTAACAATATTTTCGGAAATTCTACATTTCGTAGCTGTCTTTTAGTAACCCAATTTCATGTAATTCTACAAAAGTTGCAATTATGGCAGGTCTCTTGGATTCGCCAAAACGTCTGACTATTTAACTCCAACCGGCTCCTCCGCCACAATCTCGCATATTCTCGAATAGAAAGTACCTCTTTCCAATTTTTGCTCACCTTGTATTAGACATAGCTCGATAAAAGTAATATGAGTACAACGCCGAGTCATACTCTGCAGTTTGCGCAAAAAATCCCGTAGAAATCGCTGCACAAAGATGAAGAAAAAAAATTACATACTGGCCGAATTGAGAACCACAACCTTTTTTAAAAATATTTGAGTCGGTTAAGAATTAAGTAATATCTTGATTATGTTGAATCCGTATTAAATAATTTACTTATTAAATCTTATTTTTCGTTGTCTTGAAATACTGCTACTCGTACAAATTGCTTGTGTTGTATTTATTGACTTTTATGATGAATAAATTATTTCTACTTGCATAGCAACCCTTGAATTGCTAACAAATAATTCTGAGACTTTAGATCTAACGTACTATTGGGTATCTATCGATCTATTTATTTAACCCTAAGATAATTTTGGCAATAATATTAAGATACCTTGTTAAAACTACCGACTTCCATTAAGCGTAAAGTAATTTCTATGAATATTCACGTTTCAAATATTTCAGTTCCATCCGCCTGTTTGTCTGTTTGTCGGAAGAAATTGGATACACTGGTTACAGAAAATATTAAGTGATAATCCATAGTTTCTCTTTGAACCTCTGTAACGGTCTAAAACATAGTTACAAAAATAACGATCTGTGCGGTAACTAAAGTTAAATAAAAATGGCATAGAGCTATATAAACACACTCACTTTGAGAAGATATAAACTAACAGTGTACCTACTTACGGTAATCCATCAAAAAGTAACAACACCTTAATAATTTTGGAAACCAAAATTGTTTACTGTTTACTATTTTACAATTTTACATAGTGTTCAACGTTCTTTTAAAAAATACTTAGATTGTGCATAAGGGAAAATGAAGGACATTAAGAACAATTTTTGTAATTGTAAATTAGCTGTTTTCTACGTTTAATAATATTTCAAAGCATTCTTTATGTGTATAAAAGAATTTATTAATACAATGTTGATAATGCACGTGGTTTTTAAACACAAATTACTCGAGAAGAATACCTTTTTTATTTCTAATAATAATAATGATCCGAAAATTAGTTTTTTTACAATAATTTTCAGAAAAGACCCCCACACAAACCTTATGGGAAATGGGTTTCGGTAGAAACGTCTGAATTTTTGGTATATTATAGCTTTTGTCATCCTGAACAACAGTCTCCATGGCTACGATGCTCCATGTTCAGTATTTTAGCTCCTATGGAGCACCAAAGCTCCATTATAAGTTAGTAATTTCGAATAATGATTTATTAAAATACTTATTTTGTTTCTATCGCTGTATTTTATTGTAACGCTACTATAGTTTCGATACTTCAACGTATCATCTTCAAGCGCTTTGAAGATGATACGTTGAAGTATCGAAACTATAGTAGCGTTAAGTTACAATAAAATACAGTGGTAGAAACAATATAAGTGTTTTAATAAATCATTATGATCGACTACCACAAAGTAACGGCTAAATCCATCAATTTTGTAATTTCGAATAGTTTTATAACATTTTTATAACTCATACTTTGATTATTGAAATACCTAACTTATGTTTTTCAGGTTGCTGAATGCAAATCAAATGTCAAATAGACGATATTGACAGTTGACAGCTGTCAATTACCAAGGTGATTTTTTTAACCTGAAACTTTCAAATATCTCGAGTAATTGGGCGCGTGCAAAATCTGACAGCTAACGAGAGTGGAGGGCATATAACCTCAATGTTCCAAATTAATTATCGTGAAATTCGCTGTTTTCGTTTGCTTTTTTAACTTTCCTGTGCTATCAGCTATTGAAATAAACATTTTTAAGTTTAGTTTTCATCATATATAGACAATTACGTGTTTTGTACAATAATATTACCTTTGATTTGTGGAGATATGCATTGTTTACCTATGTGTTTTTAGTTATTTCCTTCGTATTTAAACAATGTATGGGATTGATCTTATAATTATGTATGGAGCATATTTAGATTATTTAAGATTTAAATGCTGTTAATTATTTTGTAATCCATTTACGACAAAAAGCCATCATATTCTATGGTATTGGGTTGTCGAAGTCTCACCGAATGTCAATTTAAGCTTTTAAAGGTATGTGATTATTACCTTCTTAACATTATAATTTAGTGTTTATTATAATATAACATATTTAATAAATACATAGTAGTAAATACCTTCTGCATGCACGAAAATAAAATTATTAATTATTTCAGAATGCCATCGATTTACACCAAAAGAAGTAAAGTTTGTGCTTAATCAAAAGGGCAAAGCGAAAAGAGCCTTAGAGAAATCCGATCTTACTGAGTCAAAGATGAAATATGGTCATAGTTGCAGACATTATCTTAGCGGATAATCTTTATGGATAATAATTTCATTTAAATTTTATACTCTATAATTTTTAGGAAAATCTGCTGAACTAGGTAAGGTAGCTCATCTAGATTGACTAACAAATGAATTTATGGGTTATGCAGCCTTAAAGCATTTAACCACTTTTCTCTTTGAACTCTTAATTGACCACAAACTTATCTTCTTTGGTGTAAATCGATGGCAATCTGAAATAACTATAACTTTATTTTTTTGCATGCGGTAAGTATACTACTATGTATTTATTAAATATGTTATATAGTAAGTATTAAATTCCAATGTTAAGTAATAATCACATACCTTTTAAAGCTTAAATTGGCATTCGGTGAGACTTTGACAACCAGATTCCATACAATATGATGGCTTTTTGTGGTAAACTGGTAACAGAATAATTAACAGCATTTAAATTTTTAATAATCCAAATGTGCTCTATATATAACAATAAGATCAATCCCATGCGTTGTTTAAATACGAAGAAAATAACTAAAAACACATAGGTAAACAATGCACATCTCGCCAAATCAAGGGAAATATTATTATTGTACAAAACACGTAATTGTCTATATATAATGAAAACTAAACTTAAAAATGTTTATTTCAATAGCTGATAGCACAAGAAAGTTAAAAAAGCAAATGAAAACAGCGAATTTCACGATAATTAATTTGGAACATTGAGGTTATATGCCCTCCGCTCTCGTTAGCTGTCAGATTTTTGACGCGCCCTGTAAAGCACTCTACGAAAAAAAGTGTTTCGAACAAAAGTTGTAGAATTGGATGGGGGCAGTTCGGCGGTATATGTCACTTTGACTTTTGGGTGGAAGGGTTAAGGTCATTCAAGGTCAAATTCGGTTTTTGAAATGGGAACCCCTATATATATTTTTGTTCGAAACATTGTCATTTTTTAAAGTTATCCGGTGAGAAAAAATCACCATTTTAGAACTTTGCCATTCTTTTACTCGAAAAAGAGAAGTTTGGACAAAAATTTCAAGAGGCAGAAAGAGCTTGGAATCGTCCGGGGAATATTCTCAATTTTTTTCGGAATTGTCCAATGCCCTTTTTGATGCACTTGAAACTCCACATGCTCTTTTCTGCAAAGGGCATTGGACAATTCCGAAAAAAATTGAGAATATTCTCGGGATGATTTCAAACCCAATCTCTTTTTGCCTCTTGGAATTTTCGTTCAAACTTCTTCTTTTTGAGTTAAAAGTTCTAAAATTTTGATTTTTCCTCGCCGGATAACTAAAAAAAGTGACAATTTCGGAAAAAATGTATGGAACAAAAGTATAGTATATTTTTAGTCAGACAATCTGAATCTGTAATAAGAAATAGGGGTTCCCATTTAAAAAACCGAATTTGACCTTGAATGACCTTAACCCTTCCACCCAAAGTCAAAGTGACATACCGGGTGAGTCACGAATTGCGCTCGCTCCGATATTTCCTAAAATATTTGGAATAGAAAATTGAAATTTGGAGGCCTTATTACACAACTAAAATGCCATATTTTTAATAAAAAATCAAGTTTGGTGCACATCCGGTTTGACCGGAAATGCCCACAACTTTCGATTTTTAAAGGGAACACCCTATATATTTTTACATTTTTGGAATCTAGAGGAAATTTTGAATACAATACATCCATTTTGGTCACTTTTTGATAAACATTAAAAATTTTATTAAAAAATCTATTTCTGAATCCGGAGTGATGTGGTGCCCAAAATATATTTTAGTTTGTGTGCTACGTTACTATAAAAATAAAAAGAGCAATATGATTGCATTACTTAATTCTCTAGAGGCGTTTAACATTTTTAAATGTGATTTTTACCCACTAACTCGGTTTTTTTAAATGGGAATTTAATCGTTCACCAACATTTTTAAATACCTCATTTTCATACGAATCTAATGATACCAAAATTTTGAAAATCCGCTCAGAAATATTTGAGATTTCAGCCAAAATACAATGCGACCAAGCTTTTAGAAACATGCGGCTAATAGATAATAGATTAGTGGGCTTTGGAAACTAAAATGGCACATTTCTGTGTAAATCTGGTAACCTAATAACATTGGAAACATCATAGTAGCCATTGAATGTAATAAAACAATATCAGCTGTCAGACAGACTCGTGTAGTTATAGGCAATCTTGAGCTATCAAACATTACATAATTGTGAGCGCAAAGAACGTTAGAATTAAGTTTAGCATAGGTATGTGGAGGTAAACACAATTACATCCACAAGGACATTTGCAATAGAATGCGACATCAGTTCGGTTTTCAGAGTTTTATTTAAATGAACATACATATCGGGCCTATAAATAAATAAAAATCAATTCCGTTTGAACAATTAAACTTAAACTAGGTAACAGTAGGTATCTTTAAAATAATTAATATAATTAAACCATAAATTGACATTTATAGATATTGTTCAAAACGTCCATCATTTTTTTCTATACACAATTCGGCTCTGCGTACAGTTGCTTGAATGGCTCTACGCAATTCAGCCGGCGTTATTTCATTAAGAGCCCGTACGACTTTATTTTGCAGCTCTTCACGGGTATTTGAAGAAGTTTTATAAACTTTATTTTTGAGAGTGCCCCATACATAATAGTCGAGGGGTGTTAAGTCAGGTGACCTAGGAGGCCACCTGATATGACCTTGATTTGCGATAAGGAGTTCACCATGCAAGTTGTTTAAATATTCCATCACTCTTCTGGAATTATGTGGGGGAGCACCATCTTGTTGGAAAAACAGATTTTGTAAATAGGCAAGAGGAAGTAAGTCAAGAAATTCTGCTGTCTGGTTTTGTAAAAAGAATAAATATCGTTCGCCAGTAAGTGTTCCATAAAAAAATATGGGTCCAATTATTCGATCTCCAAGTACTCCAAGCCAACAGTTAAACCCAAATCTTTCCTGAATATTCCCCCGCCCTACCAACCTCGGATTTTCTTGAGCCCAGTACCTAGTATTATTTCTGTTAAACATACCTTGGTTCGTAAATCTGCTTTCATCTGAATATAAAATATGAAAAGGAAAACCTGGGTTTTGTTGTACTGCATTTAAGAACCAGTTGCAATATACTAGCCTCCTGTCGTTATCATCTCCATAAAGATGTTGGTGTATTTGGTATTTATAAGACCGAAACTTATGTTTCTTTAAAATTCTGCAAACCGAAGACTGACTAATGTCGCATTCCATTGACAATTCCCTTGTTGATGTTGTTGGGTGTACCATCACAAATCCTAATACATCAATTTCTTTGTCCTCACTTACAATAAATGTTTGATGGTCGTCTTGTTGATTGGGTTCGTTTCTTAATTCTTGTTCCACTCTGGCAAACAAGTGTCTGCTTGGATGACGTCTGTTGGGATATCGTTGCTGATACAGTTCTGCAGCTGCAGTTGAATTTTTGAGACGCTCTCCATATATCAGTAACATATCGACCTTTTCATTTCTGCTAAAATTATTCATTTTCTTTAATTTTTACTCAAAGAGATTTCCGCAACGCTTTATTTTGTATCTGTCTGACAGCTGATATTGTTTTATGACATTCAATGGCTACTATGATTTTTCCAATGTTATTAGGTTACCAGATTTACACAGAAATGTGCCATTTTAGTTTCGAAAGCCCACTAATCTATTATCTATTAGCCGCATGTTTCTAAAAGCTTGGTTGCATTGTATTTTGGCTGAAATCTCAAATATTTCTGAGCGGATTTTCAAAATTTTGGTATCATTAGATTCGTATGAAAATGAGGTATTTAAAAATGTTGGTGAACGATTAAATTACCATTTAAAAAAACCGAGTTAGTGGGTAAAAATCACTTTAAAAATTTTAAACGCCTCTAGAGAATTAAGTAATGCAATCATATTGCTCATTTTATTTTTATAGTAACGTAGCACACAAACTAAAATTTATTTTGGGCACCACAGCACTCTGGATTCAGAAATAGATTTTTTAATACAATGTTTAATGTTTATCAAAAAGTGACCAAAATGGATGAATTGTATTCAAAATTTCCTCTAGATTCCAAAAATGTAAAAATATATAGGGTGCTCCATTTAAAAATCGAAAGTTGTGGGCATTTCCGGTCAAACCGGATGTGCACCAAACTTGATTCTTTATTGAAAAGATGGCATTTTAGTTGCGTAATAAGGCCTTCAAATTTCAATTTTCTATTCCAAATATTTTAGGAAATATCGGGGCGAGCGTAATTCGTGACTCACCCGGTATAATTCGTGTAAAGTATAATAATGCGTGCAAATTGACAGTTTGTTATCAAAGATTAAATTCCTCGCGCTTTTTACATACGATAAACACATGCAGAAAGCCCCGCTTTACATTTTGAGCGTACTACAATCAGAATTTGACCTTATCTCGAACACGATTTCTTAACCCTATCACTCTACTTTCATTTCCTTGGGGACATGGCAGTAAAAATGTTTACACGGCAAGAGAGATATCTCAGGATTAAATTTTACCGGAAGAGCCTGCTTTAGAGTTACTTGATAATAAATATCTTAATCCTCAATCTGCTGAATTGACACTTGAGATAGAACCTTTTTATGTCCAAGACAATGTAAATATTCCTCAAGTACAGATATTCGAATTGTCCGTTTGATTATATCAAAATGTATAAAAACATTAATAGTATACGTGTTTATTTAATTCTGCGTGATTACTAGACATCGTACAAAGTGCGACAACTGTATATTGTTACACCAAAATAACCGCATCTAAATTTTAGAACTGACCTCGATTATGATTGAACGTTTATCAAATGATAATACGTGATTCACGGTTATAAAAATAACGAACACCTTACATAATCCCTGTTGCTGTTACATAATCGTTACGTAGCGCACCATTTAACTAGATCAATTACGAGGCACTATGACCTTAGTCAAGATCAACAAATAGGTATTTGTTTGATATGTTTATTATTACACACGCCCAGCTCGCCGTATCGATATCAGGATCGGATTTCAGAATTTGCACACAATTAATTTTAGATTACCTTCCGTGGGAAGCTGCATTTTTCTTCATTTCCAAGTTGGGCACTTTAATCGAAAATACTGATTGCCCATATGTTTCAGTAGATATTGGAGGATTTTGTTGTGTCCGAAACACAGACTACTCCAGACGTAGCACTCAATACAAAAATTAGTACCGCAACAATGTTCTATCTTCCTTAATTCTGTGTTCTACTTTCTCACTCTCCTTGCAAAACAAGGGAAGATGTCGCTTCGGACTCACTTGCAAAATGCTGGAAATCTCAGTAGATGGAGCCACAATCTGCCTGTCTTCGACAGGTGACGTCACGAGTATATACAGGGTGTCCCATATATTACGCATATACAGTGTCTCCCAAAGAAATGCTCAGACGAAAATGCTAGAAAGGGCACGATATTTGATCGATAAAAAACCTATATTGTCAGGGTCGAAACGGCTTAGTGTTTATTTGGTGAGGCTTTCAATTTTTCTCTCTTTAATTAAGAATTGAGTCTTAGTTCTTAAAGTATTTCGGTAAAATAAACATGTACCTGTTTTTTTTACTTACTTTTGATAAAAGAAAGATAATGTTTGTAGCAGAACAAATCAAAATGTAAATTTATGTTGGTATTTATGTATCTATGGAGGTTGCCAGTGGATTGTGATAAAACTACATCGCAACTTTGTCACGTAAAAACACATATTATAATGTTCTTATTTTATTTACTATATGAGCAGTGACGGTATAAAAGATACCCTGCTTATGACAAATAATAATTTGTTGACGGGGTTATAACCTTAATTAACTCAAAAATGCATTAAATTGCTTTGCAAAACATTTTTTATGTAACTTAACTGAATAGTGTTTAAGATCTATGACACAATTTTGATCTAAATAGGAAAAAATTGAAAAGCCCACCAAATAAAAACTAAGGCCCTCACAAAATAGGTTGTTATTGAACAAATATCGTGTCCTTTCTTCCATTTTCATCTGAGCAGTTCTCCCTCCTGAGTCTCAGCTGCGACAGATGGCAATGGTATTCAAATAAAAAAAAATTCTTACAAAGTATCTTTAATTTAAAATATTTTGTAATATAGATAAACATAAACTTAAGAGTACCTAAATTATAAATATTTTTATATGGTTGATATTATATTTTGTAAAAAATGTACCTACGTTTGCACAATTTCTTTCGTAATTTGAAAGACAAATATTAACTTTCACTGTTATGAACAATTTCCAGTTTTTGCATTTTGTAAACAATTGACTGCCATTTCAAAACCTGACCGTCTCGGCTAATCAGCTGATCCACTAATTAAAAGAATATATCACTGTCAATAATTTTATACACTATGTACTTATCGCTAATTGCCACAGTTCATTAATACTGAAAAATTATGAGGTGAAATCACTGAAAAATAAATACACTTCTCTAAAGTTTATTTGTTTATACCTAAAACAACAAAAATAATAACCTAATCAGTGAACCACGGCTATACATACATTTACTTCTGCCATCTACAAGATTTATTCGGAACCAAATTAGTTTTCATACAAGAAGGACTAAAGTACTCTACTATGGAAGTAGTTTCTGTACACACCACACTGCATATATGCATGTAGCGTCCCGCCCTCTACGACTGCTTTAGCAGAAGAAAGACGAGGATAAATTTATAGTCAATTTAATACGTGGAAGTGACATAGAGCAATCGGCATTTCTTTCCAATAAAGTAAACAGTCTGTAGTAGTCTGTGGTCCGAAAGAAATTAAACACATGGTATCACGTTCCTTGTGATTAGAAGCACTTGGATTTGTTTGTTTTAATAAAGCGAAATTTATTTATGCTTGTCTCCATGTTAATATAAGTTCATTTGTCTTTATGTAGTTTCGAGCATAATAAACAGAAGAGGCATAAAACACCTTGGGCAATTGATCTCGTATCGGCGTATCCTTAAAGTAATCTTATGAAAAAAGGCTACATGACATTGAAGTTTAGTTTAATCATCACCTGTTCGCTACACATTTTATAATTTTATTCTGTACCTATAGTCGATGAAATGAAGCAGGAAAAAGGACAAAACCTCAGCGAGAGATTCCGCCCCACATAATTTTTATGTGAGACGGTGCAAACTGTTCCTGAAGATGTACAGAACAAAGTTAAGGTCATGGGAACTGGTACCTTTTCGATTTCCGGTCGTAAACTGGGACAGAAGTTGGCTATTTCCGGTCACCAACATTCTTTTTAAGTTGAAAGAGAACCATTGGATACCTAACCTCACCCTTCTCGAGATATAGGCATTTAAAAATTAAAAAAAAAACGTATATTTAAGCTTTTTTTTCAAAAAACTAGTACCTATTTACGATTATTTATGGGCGTTTATTATGGCATAAAACATGTGGACTTTATTTTTGGACAATTCTAAACATTTTTTGACTCTTGACATTTTTTACCTAGCTCACCCTTCTTGAGATACAAGCGGTTAGGTAAAAAATATAAAGAGTAACAAAATGCTTAGAATTGCTCAAAATATAAAGTCCACGTTTTAATCCATAATAAACGTTCAAGAATACTAGTTTTTAGAAACTATAGAGATTAAATAAGCTTCTTTGCCCTTTTAAACGCTTATATCTCGAGAAGAGTGACGTTAAGTAAAAAATATTGTCACATCCCCCTCTTTTTAGGGGTGTAAGACCTATTTTTTGAGTATTATGTGCGACGTCCACAGGTATCTCCCATATTATCCGGTTGCCCGGAGTCCTATCGGCGATACCCATGAAGCCACTTTTACTCGCTTGGCATACGAGAGGGTTTAAACTAATTATTGAATGAATACTCTATTAAATAAAACATAGAGGTAGTTAGTTACAACCCCTGGGAACGGACCATCCTGGGGAAGGAGTTGGGCCCACGCAGTACCCCGCGTACTTTTTACTTTCGAACTCAAAACCCAACTGACTTTCTTACCGCGCGAGGTATTGTTATTAATTTTATTGACACAGCACTTTTGCCCCGGCGACAATGCAGTGCGGTGAACCTACTTCCAGCTAACTCAGCTTTTTCGAAACAAAGTAAAATGCAAAGAAATACGTTAAGTCGATCTCATGTCTCAAATCATATCCGTTACCACACATGGTGTACCGGGTGTCCCAAATAAATTTCCAGTACTGCGTGACACATCTCCCCCACCCATGAACGCTGGTCCCCAGCTTTAAACATTTGGGTATACAATTACAAGAAACCAAAAAAAAAATAATAAGTACAGAAAATAGAAAATTTTTTAAAATATTCAACAAAACGGCAAACACAGTATTAAAATATTTCCAATACAAACGATACACAACAATAAAACACATAAGAATAAAATAATAATATGGAGTAAAAATTAAAAAAAATTTAAAAAAATCATTGTCAAGTTTTAAAATAATTAAATGTCAATAAATCGACAACACAAAACATTAAATTATTTATTTAACCTTAGTAGTGCAAGCTCCAATACTCCGTAAACTATTGTTAAAGACTAGCGAGTCAAAAAAAAAAAAAATTAAATATTCAATAAAAATTTTAAAAATGCATATTAGTATTTGGAGAGGAAAAAAAAATTGAAGGATCCTTGCAGTAATAAATTAAATGAGTTTTAAATAAAAATACACCATGAAAAAAAATTAAAAAAATATTTTGCTAGAATGTAATAAAATTCTAAGGATGCTACTTGGACCCCCAAAAATGTTTCATTTAAAAAAAATAAAATATAGTAGTAATAAATTAAAGTAAATTCTTTTGAAAAGAAAAATAAACAATGAAATAAAAATTACCAAGCTAGGCTGTAAAAAGATTCTAAAAACATTGTTTGGGCACACAAAAATGTTTCATTAAAAAAAAATTAAAATATTGTAATGATAAAACAGAATAAGTTTTTCGACAAAAAAATAACAAAAAAATAAAAAAATACTTCGCTAAGATAAAATGATTATAAAAATGTTATTTGGGCACTTAAAAATGTTTCGCACTGTATAAGTTTCAGAAAACACACGACTGTTATAGCACAAATTTTTGGAGTCCGGCTCTGTTCAATTTATCAAATTAATAAACCACACTTACACCATTGTCCTTCCACGTTCCAAATATTTTCTAAATGTCTTTCATCCCCAACCTTTATGAATTATCATTTCAACATTTGGGCTCGTGTTGTGTAACCTGTGGACCCTCGGAATAACGGTAGAGATATCCCAGCCAAGCGTACCACGACTAACTGCTCCCATCGTCGCCATCTCCACTGTGCGTAGGGCGGTACGCACTTCATTTTCCTTCGTTCGGAACCAACTGGACCATAACCATTTAAGGTGTACTTCTCATCTGCTTTCCATCCATCCATTTCCACAAACATTTATTTTGGGTATAACTGTCTGTCAGGCTAAGGCGGAAGAATTTTAGGCGAATATAACCACAAGTTATTAATGTGGGTGGAGAAAAAATTGCCTTTTTAGACGTGGGTTTTTTTATCGCCTGATAGACAGAGAAACTCGTTCAAGAAGCAGCTACACCATTTTAAATTGGAATTGGTTTCGGAAAAATTTGAGGAAGAAACAGCGGGCATTTTGCTTAAATACTGTTCGGCATTAGTGGCTACGACTTACAGGTGAGATTATCGGTTCCTGGGACATTTGAATGGGGTCAATATCAAGAGTCAAAAATTGCTTAGAATTGTCCAAAATATACAGTTTTAATCCATAATAAACGCCCATAATTAATTATTGTAAGTACTAGTTTTTGGAAAAAAAAAGATTAAATACTTTTCTGTTTTTGAACGTGTATATCTCGAGAAGGGTGAAGTTAGGTAAAAAATATCAAGAGTCAAAAAATGCTTAAAATTGTCCAAAATATAGAGTCCACATGTTTTAGTTCATAATAAGCTCCCAAAATACTAGTTTTTTGAAAGCAAAGCCTAAATACACGTTTTTTTTAACGCTTATATCTAGAGAAGAGTGAAGTTAGGTAAACAATGTCAAGAGTCAAAGAATGCTTAGAATTGTCCAAAATATACAGTTTTAATCCATAATAAACGCCCATAATTAATTATTGTAAGTACTAGTTTTTGGAAAAAAAAAGATTAAATACTTTTCTGTTTTTGAACGTGTATATCTCGAGAAGGGTGAAGTTAGGTAAAAAATATCAAGAGTCAAAAAATGCTTAAAATTGTCCAAAATATAGAGTCCACATGTTTTAGTTCATAATAAGCTCCCAAAATACTAGTTTTTTGAAAGCAAAGCCTAAATACACGTTTTTTTTAACGCTTATATCTAGAGAAGAGTGAAGTTAGGTAAACAATGTCAAGAGTCAAAGAATGCTTAGAATTGTCCAAAATATACAGGGTGTCTCATCGGGAACTGAATCGATCGATATAAAGAAAAATACGCATCAGAAATTTTTGAAAATTTACATAGTTACTAATGTCGGTGTGGCCAATCCAACTAAAATAATTGGAAGCATGGGGTACTTCCGGTTATACTGGAAGTCGATACCAACTTGCTTATTTTAAATGGAACATCCTATATATTTTCGATTTTTCGAGATAAGAGTAAAACTCTGAGTTCAGGCATGTAGCACACCCTATATCTAAACCCAGAAGTTTCGAAGATATTTGACATTTTATAAAAAATTTGACAGGTGCAACGGTTTGCAAGAACCGTTATAACTTTTTCTATGTAGGACATCCTCGTTTGCTCTTCGGCAAGGAGAAAGAACGCAAGGAGAACTACGTTCTACAACTGAAATAAATTCAATATAATATCATACCAAGTGTTCCGTTTTTTGCGTTACATTTTGTCAACTTCAAACCGCGAAAACTTGTTTAGGTCAAATGGAACACCCTGTATTTTTTACTTCAAGTTGTGTAAAATTGAATTCCCTTTTTTCTGATATTAGCATTGAGGGGTTAAAGTTTTCAACTTTTTGAAATATTTGCGATTTTATTAGAAATTCATGAATTGTTGTAATAATTTCATCAAAATAGCCTTGATTAGAAACAACCAGTCATTATCTGATGTCAGAAAATGCCAGCACATTTAAATTACACCCACGAAGACTTGTTTATTATTTATGGAAAATGTGATAAGGTAATATCAAGAACTTGCAGCACATTTGCTACTCGATATCCACAAAAACAGAAAATAACACTAACACTGTAACCTGCGTATTAATTGAATTGAAGATATGGCATGAACTAAAATAGCAGAGATAAGATCAATTTAAAACATGATTCCGTTTTAATTTAATAATTGCTCAAAATTCCGCCCTCGAACCTCGACACATTTTTCGCACCTTCGGATTAGTTCCTCATGGGTAGCTCTTCTAATTGAATCCTGTGATATGTTTTGAAATGCATTTCTTACTCTCTGCATACAATCTTCAATGGTTGTTAATGGACTCTCATAAACTTTATTTTTAATAGTTCCCCAAATAAAATAATCCAGAACTGATAAGTCGGGCGAGCGAGGAGGCCCTAAGAAAGGTCCATTATTGATAATCCATTGATCATAAAAAGTTTCTTGTAAATAATTATTAATTAAATATGCGTTATGTGGGGGAGCACCGTCGTGCTGATAAAAAATGTTTCTATGTTCGGCGAGAGTTAAATTTTCTAAATAGTTATTATTCAAATTTTGTAAGATATTCAGATATCTTTCACTTAAAAAAAAAACAAAGATTTACCTGTACATATTAGCAGAAGAGAAAATTTAATTTACCGTTTAAATTTTCCTGATAAAATTGTAATGCCACCACTCTATCGTTTCTTACGGCACAGTAAACATTGAACTGCCAACTTTCCTGAAAGTTTCACTCTCTGAACATATGAAGATTTGAGTCACTCCAATAAAGCGAATTGTGTCTATTAAAAAGTCCGTTTTTAGTAAATTTTGCTTCATCTGTCCATATAATATTTCCCAAATAAGAATCGTCACCCTCAGACCTTTTAGAATAAACTCACAAAAATTCTGTCTTCTTAGGAAATCTGTTTCTTTTAATCCTTGAACCATATGGAATGAAAACGGGTGAAACGTATATTTTAATAAGATTCTGTGAATTGAATCCTTGCATAGTCCCGATTCCAGAGCAGCTTGTGTTAATGACATCATTGGAAAGGCATGAAAATATCCCAGAATGACTATTTCAATGTTTTCGTCATCAACAATAGGCTTTCTTCTTTGCATTTTTGCCTTGACAGAGCCATAATTTTTAAAATTTTCCAGTATGCGTTTTACAGTGTTTGGTGACGGTTTCCGTTTTTCTGGATATCGAGTAGCAAATGTGCTGCAAGTTCTTGATATTACCTTATCACATTCTCCATAAATAATAAACAAATTTAAAAAGTCTTCGTTGGTGTAATTTAAACGTGCTGGCATTGTTTCCAATCATGGCTATTTTGATGAAATGATTACAACAATTCATGAATTTCTAATAAAATCAAAATCAAATCAGCAAATATTTCAAAAAGTTGAAAACTTTAACCCCTCAATATCAGGAAAAAGGAAATTCACTTTTACACAACTTAACGTAAAAAAATACAGAGTGTTCCATTTGACCTAAACAAGTTTTCGCCGCGGTTTGAAGTTGACAAAATTTAACGCGAAAAACGGAACACTTGGTATGATATTATTGAATTTATTTCAGTTGTAGAACGTAGTTCTCCTTGTGTTCTTTCTCCGTGCCAAAGAGCAAATGAGAATGTCCTACACAGAAAAGTTATAACGGTTCTTGCAAACCATTGCATCTGTCAAATTTCTTATAAAATGTCAAATATATTCGAAACTACTGGGTTTAGATATAGGGTGTGCTACATGCCTGAACTCAGAATTTTATTGACATCTCGAAAAGTCAAAAATATATAGGGTGTTCCGATTAAAATAAACAAGTTAGTATCAACTTCCGGTATAACCGGAAGTACCCCATGCTTCTAATTATTTTAGTTGGATTGGCCATACCGACATTAGTAACTATCTAAATTTTCCAAAATTTCTGATGCGTACTTTTCTCTATATCGATCGATTCAGTTTCCGGTGAGACACCTTGTATAGTCCAGATTTTTCGTTTATAATAACCGCCCAAAATACTAGTTAAGAGTTAGGTAAAAAATGTCGTGAGTCAAAAGAAGCTTAGAATTGTCCAGAATATAAAATCCAATGGTTCTTTTTCGACTTTAAAAAATTTGTTGGTGACCAGAAATAGCGAACTTCTGTCCCAGTTTACGACCGAAAATCGAAAAAGGACCAGTTCCCATGACCCTGACTTTGTTCTATACATCTTTAGGAACATTTTGCACCATCTCACATAAAAATGAGGTGGGGCAGAGCCTCATGTTGGGGTTAAATGCTTCATCTCCTCGACTACTAGTCTGCTACAGCTAATGATATCCTTGTTGATCCCCTATTAATCTTGTGCAAAAGATGTATACTTATATGATGAAAGGCAAGTGCAGTGTTGCAGATACATTCAAAATGGAGGAGAATATTATGAAGGAATAATATAATAATATAATAATAAGTTTTTAAATTAATGAATCCAGTTATTTCATGTTCTTAATCTTACTGTCAATAATATCGATATGAAATAAACGTATATTGTTTAATTTATCTAAATATTTCGGTAGGTAATAATGATAATAGTAATAATAATAAATAATTTTATTAAACTACGAAAAACCCCTAAACCAGACTATATGATTGAATTTGCTGATGATTACTTTTACGAAAAAGATCGACCGATAGAAGATCACATTGGCAGAGGGTAAAAATGTGGACAATAATATTTCGCATGTCAACTGCCAAGAAACTTTCTATCATTTTAATGATGAAAAGTCTCCGATCAAAGAGGGAAAGTTCTTTGATCGCAGTGAAAAAATATACAAGGTGGTAACTGTAAAAAATAATTAATGGAAAAAATATTGTTTTAACATATTTATGCGGGGTTCAGACTCGTATGGAAAACCTGGTGAACCTGGAAAACTCAGGGAATTTAAAAATCATTAAAAAAAACCTGGAAATATCAGGGAATTTTATAAATTTGTATAAAAAATCAGGGAATTCTGCGTCTCGATATGGAAAATCAGAGTTTTTAAGAATTTTCACTGATCCAATTCAATTCAAGAAATTATTTTATGTCAAATAAAAAATTACTTCACTAAAAAATATATGGAAATTAAAATGTTTGGCAGAGCTGGGTAATTACTTGTAATTTAAAAATAATTACAATTACAAATTACTTTTTTTAAAAAGTAACTAATTACAATTACAAAGTACGTGTTTTTAAAAAAGGAATTATATTCATTTAATTACAATTACATGAAAAATGAACTTAGCAATTACTTTTCTAATTACTTTTATGATAAAGTAAATTATAGTGACTAAACAGACAAAAAGTTAAGTTAAAAATTTTACTTAAAAGTAGTAAAGGCACGTAAAACTTCATGCAAGCGATTCATAGGCTATGTGTGGTGTCTGTGTATGCGTTCATAATACCATAATTATGTATTTTCCCTCCATACTCGACTATTTATCCTCCTATTCACTAAGAAAAATGTTAAAAATGTGTAATCAGAAAGAGAGAAAGGCTTTATTTTAACCGTGTGAACTGGTAAGAATGTTTAGGGGTTCCATAGTATGCATTTAGACATTTAACCGTGCGATTGGCCGCGCAGAGTGACAAAATTACTTCACTATTTTTTTTTTTTTTTTTTTCAGGAAGCCATGGTAGGCTTTAGCGATACATGTTATTCGGACATTTTTTGTTCAGGAACACGTAGTCTATCCACCTGTATTTTTTATTTTTTCCTACCCTGACTTAATTTCAAAATTTTGAAAAAATGACTGAATGAAAAAATATTTTTTTATGTTCTGCATTCGAACGAAATGCAGGATATTATTCTATAATATACTTCCACGAACTCATAAAAAAAATTGTTCAGTTTGCAACTTTTCATGGGTTTCACTATAAAATGTTCTCAGTCGTCTGGTATATTAGTTGCTTGCGATTATTTCGCAAAGTAGTAGGTAGGTAAAATTAAAATAAATTTTATAATAATATTAAAACAAATTAAATATAAATAGTTTACTAAATAAACGTATTTTAAATGAAAAATGCCTTTTATTTAGGAATATATATAAGTTTCATGTTTTAGGAAGTGATACACCAATGTCTCGAAAACAGTTGCTTTTGATTTTCCTTTGTTTTATATTGTAAAATGGAAGAGCATTATTATATTCGTAAAAAAACATTAAAACATTTTTATTGTTTATTTTTCCGTTTTAATTCTGAAGAAATTCAATTTCAAGCTATTGTAGTAACAAAATTCCCTAGACACTCAGTAGACAGACAGGCACTCAAGCAGACAAACTGAGAAGAAATTTTTTTTTCTTTTACCTAAAAACGTAAAAAACAAAAATTACCATTTTTTTCCCCCACGAGCACAAAAGTTTCTCTTATATGAGATGTTGGGACAGAAATAATTATTATTCAAAAAATTACGAATCAGAAAAGTATGACCGAAAGGCTGACTAACCGAACCAGAAGTTTTCTTAGCTCAAAATAAGGGCAGTAACACATAATATATATTTTTATTAATCTTGGTGCTATAGACAACATATTTTCTAAATTAATAATAATTGTAATAAAATAAAATGTACTTGTGTATGTTAATTCCGAAGTTACTTTACTAAATCACTTCTTAATGTTCACGCGGCACAACGCTTTCTTCAAATGGAATAGAAACAAACAGGATGCGATTTCCAAAGATGGAATTGCAAATCTGCGTTTGTTTGTTAAACCACATACGCATGTTCTTAAAGTAATTGTAATTGGAAAAAGTAATTGTAATTGAAAAAAGTAATTGTACTTATAGAAGTAATTTGTAATTAGATAGTTCAAATAATATAATTACAAATTATAATTCCTATAAAAATTTTCCTGCAATTACAATTCCAAATTACTTTAATAAAAAAAGTACTTAAATACAATTACAATTACACGAAAAAAGAGGGAATTGTAATTGCTAATTACTTTTTCACCAGGGCTTACCCAGCTCTGATGTTTGGTTATGGAAAACCTGGAACATTCAGGGAATTTTTTCCGCTTTGCAAAGTCTGAACCCTGTTATGATTCTTTTGTGAGAAAACAATTGCTCGTACGGAAAAACGTATAGACATGACATACTAACAGCGCCTAAAATTCAAAGTGACGTGAACTGGTTTGCTGTACATTTTCCGATAAATTCACAAAAAAACTTTTTTCCTTGGGTTAAGTCGCATTTTCCATAAGAAGCGACCTCTCGATACCAATCCATTATTCATCTTTTTTGTAATGTCTTAACCTACTTTCACTAAATTTTCGACCATTTGGACGTTTTTTCAGATTGAACAGTCTGGCAACTGGACTATAAAAAATAAAACAAATTCAAGAGAGTACTCTTTTATTTAAACATTGTAAAACTACGAAAGCGTAGATAGAAGGACCATATCATTTTTTTTAAAGTGGGGGCAGTTTTTAAAGCTTCCGTTCTCCATTCAGAATTCAGGGAGTTATAAGTCAAAATTATGACTTACAAAAGTGTCTGTTCTACGCTTTTGTATAAAACTCATAGTTTTCTATTCGAAGTTTATTCGTTGTGTTCGTTTTTAATGACCAAAGATCTGCACCAAATATCTGAAGCCCTTTCCCCACTGTGATTCCAGTTTAATTTTCACATATTGCCTTCCAAGTCCACCAGACACAAGTTTAGCTCTTGCGGTGTTTCCATCATAGAATTTGTTATAAATTCTTATAGCGGAAATCGTCTCGTGACGAGAGTAGCCGGCAGGCAGGTCTTTGGGATATTCGATGACGGATTCTCGATATGTCCACCAGCGTCTCGATTTGAAGTATTCCTAAAACAAAATAATACATATAACTTAGTAAATAAGCCGGAGACTGTCTAAAAGTTGGGAAACAGCACCGATTTTAACAATTCCTTGGGTGCGTTGTGGTCCTTGAACCCTCAGGATCATTGCGAACGGACAAAATGGGGGAGTTATGGGGGTTATAAGCCCCAAAAATGCTCCAAAAACTAAGCCTTGAAAAGAACATTTAAACAAGAATTTCGACCTAAAAATCTCTACTCGGGGGTTTTCGAGGTCGTTGATCAAGAATCTGAGGTCCAACTTGGGAAATTCAAAACGGCGCGGCGGACCGGAAATCAGGCCAGTCCAAAAAAAAAAAATGAAAATGGATATTTTGGCCTTGAAAATCCGTACTCGTGGGTTTTGTAAGTCGCTGATTACGAATCCGAGGTCTAATTTGGTAAATTCAAAATGGCGGATCGGAAGTAGAATCAATTTCTCAGGAAAAACTGGTATTCTTTTCATTTTTGGGTTGAAAATGAGTGCTTGGGAATTCTTGAGGTAGCTGATCACGAATTCTAGGTCCAATTTAGACAATTCAAAATGGTGGACCGGAAGTACAGTCAATTTCTTAGGAAAAACTCGTACTTTTCAGTTCTTGGGCTGAAAGTGGAAACTCGGGGGTTTTCGTGGTGGCTGATAACGAATACGATGTCCAATTAGGGGAAATTCAAAATGGCGGGCCAGAGGTAGAGCCATCTTTTTAGGGAAACCAAGTACTCTTTTCTTTTTTGGACTGAAAATTTGTAGTCGGGAGTTTTCGAGGTCCCTGATTGCGAATTTTTTTGTGTAAATATAAAATACACGTACTGCGATGCGGTCTAAATATAAATTTCTAAATTACGTTAAAACTGAAGGATAACCAACTGTAAATGTTGTTATTTTGCTTTTAAATTACATTTTGCTTGTATTATATATTATTGATATTTGATGATTAGTTGATTTGACAATTTCAAAAAAATGTGTTTGTACATTCAATAAATACTGCAGCAAACAATTTGAAAATCTTACATAAATGATCCTTTTTTATGGGAGAAGTGTAATCAAAACAAATTATTTTTTTTTTTTTAAAATAATCATATGTTATTGTATTTGTATAAAAAGGTAGTTTTGAATTTCCCCTAATTGGACATCGGATTTTATCAGCGACCACGAAACCCACTTTCAGCCCAAAAAAGAAGAAATACAAGTTGCTCCTGAGAAATTGATTCTGCTTCTGGCGCGCCATTTTGAATTTCCCCTAAGTGGACAACGGATTCGTTACCAACGACCTCAAAACCCCCGAGTACTCATTTTCAGCCTAGAAAACGAAAATAGTAGAGTTTTTCCTGAAAAATTGACTGTACTTCGTACCCGCCATTTTGAACTTCCTAAATTGGATCTCGGATTCATGACCAACGACCTCATAAACCCCCGATTACTCATTTTCAGCCCAATGACGAAGAAATATGAGTTTTTCCTGAGAAATTAACTACTTCCGGTCCGCCATTTTGAATTTACCAAATCCGTAATCAGCGACGTCGAAAACCCAGTGGGTACAGATTTTCAAGGCCAAAAAATCCAGTCTCATTTTTTTTGGATAATGGCCAGATTTCCGGTTCGCCATTTTGAATTTCCCAAATTGGATCTCAGATTCGTAATCAGCGACCTCAGAAACCCCCAAATGGAGATTTCCAGACCCAAATTTTCATTTTTAAAGTTTTTTTTTTCAAAGCTTAGTTTTTGGGGCAGTTTTGAAGCTTATAACCCCCATAACTCCCCCATTTTGTTCATCCGCAAAGATGTTAGTGGTGATGACTGATCCTGAGGGTTCAAGGAACACAACGTAGAAGGAATTTTTAAAATCGGAGCTGTTTCCCAACATTTAGACATTTGGCACTTTTTTCCGGCTTATTTACTGGACTAATAGTTGACATAGTGCAGGGCCATTAGGTTTTTACCTCAAAACCCAATTATATTGGAGAAGGTGGTATAGGCGCATGTGTTTCGAATATATTTCGAACTCGGTATGGAACTAGTTCAGACAGAACCGATGTAAAAATCCATGTTACCAGACGGTAACAATGATTACTACATTTTTTCAGTGAAACAATTTTTTAAATATTTTTTGACCAATTACCAACAAGAAATGAAGCATATTCTTTATAGGATTTTGCAAACAGCGGAAAAAAACTATCTATGAGAACTAATAGAAAAACTATATATAACAAATATTAATGAAATCTTTGCATTCTTTCGGAAATCTGACCTCTAGTTATGCTAGCAGATCAAAATCCTAAAATAAATTTGTCCAATTTTTTATTTGACATTCTCATTATAACACTAGCATCCAACATAGTCCCCTACGGCTAAGCAGATTAAACTAGTATCTACGTGACCCCCTACCTTATGAAGATTCAGTTAAAAATGAGAACAAAGGCCTAAAGTGAGACATTTTCATAAAATCTCTCATTTAGTTTCTTGGAAATGCTTAGCCTTTAAAATGTTTTTCGCCCTTATTCTGAGCTCTTCAGAAAGGCACAAAGCCAATCATAACGATGTTTCATGCAAAACCAAGGCAATATCCATGAATAAGTATGAAATATTTATATTTGACATTGAAATGTTCCATAACTTTTTTTTGTAATATTTTCAATGTTATTAATTTTTTTAAATTAAGAAATCTTAAGGAGTAGTCGCGTCATGTTAGCATGAAAAATCTGAAAACTTCTAAAAAAAGGGTACAGGGTCAATTGACTTCATTTTTGTTGCAAAGAGTTCAGAAAGGTATTTAGAAAAAATTGTACCTTTTATTTTTTGGGGGAAATGTTTGGTTTCATTTTTTTTTCCAATAATTGGACATTAATGGCCAATTTAATTAAATTAATTGAAACATTTGTTATTATACACAATATGCCATAGAATTAGACGAATGTAGTTACTTGGGGGGTTTTTGGGGTCGCTGATTACGAATCTGAAGTCCAATTTGGGATATTGAAAGTGGCGGACCGGAAATCGGGCCATTTTCCATAAGAAATGAGAATAGATATCTTGGCCTTGAAAATCTGTGCTCGAGGGTTTTCCAGATCGCTGATTACGAATTCGAGATCTAATTTGGTACATTCAAATTGGCGGACCGGAAATAGAGACAATTTATTGGGAAAAACTCGAATTTTTTTCGTTTTTGGGGTGAAAATGAGTACTCGGGGGTTTTTGCAGTTGCTGACCACAAATCAGAGGTCCTTTTTAGGAAATCCAAAGCAGCGGACCGGAAGAACAATCAATTTCTCTGGAAAACCTCGTATTTTTTACTTTTTTGTGCCGAAAGTATGAAAAATACGAGTATTTCCTGAAAAATATACTACTGCCGGTCCGCCATTTTGAATTCTCTCTAATTGGACATCAGATTCGTTATCAGCGATAACAAAAACCCGAGTTCCCACTTTCAGCCCAAAAAAGAAAAGAATACGAGCTCTCCGGAGAAATGGACTGTTATTCAGCCCAAAAACGAAAAAAACACGAGTTTTTCCTGAGAAATTGACTCCACTTCCGATCCGCCATTTTGAATTTATCAAATTAGACCTCAGATTCGTAATCAGCGACCTCGAAAACCTCCGAGTACAGATTTTCAAGGCCAAGATATTCATCCTCATTTTTTCTGGAAAATAGCCCGATTTCCGATCCGCCATTTTGAATTTCCCAAATTGAACTTTAGATTCGTGATCGGCGATCCCAAGAAACCCCGAGTAACCATGTTCGTCTAATTCTATGGCATATTGTGTATGATGACAAATTTTTCAATTAATTTAATTAAATTGTCCAGTTATTGGCCAAAAAAATGAAACCAAACATGTCCGCCAAAAAATAAAAGGTACTGTTTTTTTCTAAATTCCTTTCTGAACTCTTTGCAACAAAAATGAAGTGAATTGACCCTGTACCTTTTTTTTAGAGGAAAAATGCTAAAATGACGCGACTAGAGACTTGGATAGGAAATCTGGATGTGGAAGTAGCGATTCCTCAGGCAGCGGTTTTTTTAAAACTACTTAAGGACTTACCTGATTGAACAATAATCGGTCGAAGGCCTGAATTGACCCAATAATTAGATGGCCATCCTTGGTGCCATTGTAAGAAACGGAATTGTTCCAGTAAGAGTTATTGTTGTACCATGGCCGGTTATTGTTGCCGTTAAACAATGGTACGTTATTATTATTGTTGCTAACCGTCTGGTTGGTAATTAGGTGTGTTCCGTTGATCGTTGGTATCAAAATTTGTGCAGGCACATAGTGGATTTGACAGTCCAAACCGCCAAAAACTACCGACAATAAAATGATTACACCGTTCAACACTTTCATATTCGTAACATGGGAAGCGACTAGTTGTATTCGGTGGCATCGGTTTTTATATAAAAAGTTTATTTATTATGACTATGAGGTATTAGATAAGGAGTGCAAATATTATTTTACAACTCATGTCAGGGGTTTTATACATAAATGTGTAATATTAGAAACAATGTACAGGGACGTTGTTAAATTACGGTTGATCTTTTAGGGCACTTTTCAAATATTGCTCCATATGTGCATTTATTTTAAATTTCTAATATGTATACAGGTAAGGCTGATTCAAATTGGATTGAGTTCTCGGAAACCGTAAGAGATAGAGAGTCGGTTAAATTATGACAAAGCTGTGCAATGTAGTACCCAATAATATGGCGTAAAGAAATTAGAAATATGCCTATTGGCCTTTGAGGTATTGGAAAAAATCCAAATAGTGGATTTTTAATTTTTCGAAATGTTTTGGTTATTTTTGAATTTATTAAAGATCCAAGAATACTTTTTTAGAACACTTTATAATTTTCTACACGCCTATAGTATTCGTTTTGTATCCTCAAAGTATAAACAAAGAATGTGACTACCATTACATGACAATACACAAAAATATGTTAACAGCACCTAGCACCTTATGTAAGATTAACCAAGAGTCAAAAGGGAATCCAATATTTAGCACCCAAATTTCATAATAAATTACCAATGAATGTAATAAGCCCACCAGATCGAGCATTCAAGAAAAAAATAAAGGCCATCTTACTCGAGAAAACTTTTTATTCTTATGATGAATTTCTATCGCATAATATTAGTATATAAGAAAATGTCCGTTCGTTCCATTTCCTAATGTTTGTCTTATATTTTATGTGATTGACAAGATATGTATACAGATTCGGAAAATGCAGTTTAGGGTATAGGAATAACGATGTAATTGACCACGCCACGCTAGTTCCATAAATCGTGAAAGCAGAGGCACACAATGAATTGAATTTAGTACGGCATGAACTATGGATAGATGCGGACGTAGGTAATAACGAGAAAATATTTCTTCGTCAAAAGCGAAGAAGTTATTTGTCACATTTTTGACAAATAATTTCTTCTATTGAAAGCATTTCTGCAGTTTCTCTTTTGGCCGTAAATGCTATGGGAATAAAATAATAATTCTTATTAAAACCGAAATGAAAATAGAACATTAAAATAAAATTAAATAACCCTCATTAACTAAAATCAACTAATAATTATCAAACAATAAATTAATGATTCAAACAAACCACCTTCTTGTGCCAAACAATAGCCAAACCGATTATACAATGAACCTCTCATATCATTGAGTTGATTTGGAGTAATGCTTGCACAAAGTTGGATAAGTTTTTCCCGTAATTCAACTAAATTATTGGCTCTTTCAAACGCATGTTTGTACGCGGTTTCCTTTAAAAAGCCCCACAGAAAGAAATGGGGTGCCAGATCAGGTGACCTGGGGGGCTATTTTATCATTCCCCTCGTAGCTATTAAACGATTGGGAAATGTTCTTTCCAGAAAATTAATAACAGTTAAGGTATCGTGACTTGGACAGCCGTCTTGTTGAAACCAAATGTCGTCAAAGTTGACGGGAAGATTTTGAACTGCAGGAATTATTTGGTTTTGTAAGAGCTCTAAATATTTATTGCCATTTAAATTGCCATCGATTAGCAGTGGGCCTATAATATGATTGTCTAAAATTCCCGTCCAAACGTTCAACTTTTGAGGATACTGAGTTCGCACAGCAACACTCAAATGTTTATTTTTTCGAGACCAATATCGTACTACCGATGAATTATGTTTCCTATGTAATAAAAAGGATGATTCATCTGTAATCAGTATATTCTTTAAGAAGTTTTCATTCTCATTCACTTTATTTATCATGATTTCACAAAATTCCATCCGTTTGAAATTGTCCACGGGAAATATTTCTTGCGTTGTTTGAACTTTAAAACAACTGTACCCATTTCTTTTCAAAATATTTCTTTCAGTTCTTTTCTTCATGTCAACTTCATCAGCAATTTGTCTGCTAGAACAAGGTTCACTAGTTTCAACAAGTGCACAGACATTAGTTTCGCGAATTTCACGTTCTTCGCTCATTTGTTGATGATGGGGTTCGGGTTGACAGCATTTTTTACAATAATTCACGACACACCCGAAATTCTCAAATTTTTTAATACCTAATGTATGAAATTATGCTAGCTGGGGGGATTGGTCTGTCTTGATATGCCTCAGTGAATAAATTTATTGTGTCATCAGTGGAATGGACCCCGAAGTACCACTTCACAATTTGCACTTTTTCTGCAGTTGTATAAACACACGGCATTTTAATAACGGAATAGAGATTAATTTATTTTATTCCCACACGTCTAAACAGCTACGCTATTAAAACCTGGATGGGTGCGCTCGCGCAGCGCGCTGTTCTCAACTCGTTGCGGTCAAGCGATGGCGCTATTGTTTTATACCAATGCCTGCATTGTTCTACGACAAGGCGTGGTTTATCTGCGCAGAAACAAGTTTACGTACCTAAAACTAAATTTGCCGAATCTGTATGTATATATTTGAAACTGAAATACTGACTGGTGCCAATACGATCTCTGTATATAGCACCAATAAAATGATTTGATTTGATTTGATTTTTTTCTGCGACGTTACGTCGTGTCGCACAGTGTGGCAGAATTGACAAAATTCGCTCTGATGATCAATTTTTGAGATATCGACTTGATTTTTTTTTTTTTAAATACTCAGAGAGGAGTCTGAAATAGGGAGTCGCATGGAAGTGTTAAGGTGATTCAAGGTCAGATTCGTATTTTTAAAAGGGAACCCCTTATTTTTGATTGCAAATTCGAATTGTCTGACTAAAAATAGACTACTTTTATTCGAAACATTTTTTCTGAAATTGTCATTTTATTTAGTTATCCGGCGAGGAAAAATCAAGGTTTCAGAAGTTTGCGATTTTTTTCACTTGAAAAGGAAGACGTTTGGACAAAAATTGCAAGAGGCGAAAAGAGTTTAAATTATCCCGGGAATATTTTCATTTTTTTTCGGAATTTTCCAATGTCCTTTTTTATGCATTTGAAAACTCCACAATGCTATTTTCTGCAAAGAGCACTGGACAATTCCGAAAAAAAAATGAGAATATTCCCGGAACGATTCCAAACTCTTTTTCCTCTTGCAATTTTTTCCAAACTTCTTCTTTTTCGTGTTTAATGTGTTTAATAACTGAAAAAAATGACAATTTCAGAAAAAATATTTCGAACCAAAATAGTGTATTTTTAGTCAGACAAATCGAATTTGCAATAAAAAATAGGAACTCCCTTTTAAAAATGCGAATCTGACCTTGAATGACCTTAACACTTCCTTGCAAACAAAAAATTCCAAAAGGGTCGCAGTGACTTCCATTTCCAGACTACATTCTGAGTATTAAAAAAAAATCAAGTCCACATCTCAAGAATTGAGCCTCAGAGCGAGTTTTATTCATTCTGCCACACTGTGCGTTGCCTCAATACCATAATCAACTTCAAAATTTTAAATACGGATCTGGAGTTTTTACATCATTTTTGGAAAGCACTTTGTAATACGAAATCAATGATGTGTCGCACTTAGTTATTTTTCAATGTTCCATTGCACTTAAACCATTAATTAATTATGATAGTTTGTCTTAATGCGGTCCTGTAAGCTTTGTTTTTTAATTAGATTTCAAGGTACCCGGTATTATTAGTAAGTTGTTGGTTTACTTGACAATATTTATTGATTCTTTATAATGACATAAAGGGATGCCAAGAAAATAAATGCAACCGCGTTACAAGAAATACAATGTTTTTAAATAGTTGAAACTTATTTTGCTCGGAATTTGTTTTCAGTGCACTCTCTGTTATTTAAAAATGAATTATTTCTATTTTCTATGTCTATTATATCAAGAGAGAAATTGTGATATTATTCTTGAAGCTTTTTGTTTTATATTATAAGTGTTTCTAAGTGTTTTCAACCTGTGTGGGATCCTTACGACGCCGACCCCTCTGCACATCTCCCGTTAGTAAAATAAAATTCCATGAATTTCCCACCCAGTGGGGACACTTGAGCAAATTACAATACAATTTCTTTAAAGCCTTTAAAGGCTGTTCTAAATAAAAATAATCAAATATATAACTACCAAGTTTCCCATGTATCTGATTTAGTTCCAATCATACAAACCCCTTTTCCAACTTTCTGAATTAAACAAAACTAGGATCAAGTATCTCTACTTCCCCTACCATCATCAACTTCAAAATTTTAAATATGGACAGGAGTTTTTACTTCATTTTTGGAAAGTAATTTATAATACGAAATCAATGATGTGTCGCACTTAATTATTTTTCAATGTTCCATTGCACTTAAACCATTAATTAATTATAACACGTTGCCTTAATGAGGTCCTGTAAGTTTTGTTTTTTTAATTTCAAGGTACCTGGTATTATTAGCAAGTTGTTGATTTACTTGACATTCTTTATTTGACATTATTTATTGATTCTTTTTAATGGCATAAAAGGATGCCAAGAAAATAAATGAAACTTAAACGCGTTACAAGAAATACGATTTTTTTGAATAGTTGAAACTTATTTTACTTGGAATTTGTTTTCAATGCACTCTATGTTGATGAAACATATTCTTTATACGATTTTGCAACATAACCTGACTTCTGGTTATGCTAGCAAGTTAAAATCCTAAAATAAATTTGTCCAATTTCTTATTTGACATTCTCATTATAACACCAGCATCCAACATAGTCCCCTACGGCTATGCAGATTAAACAAGTATCTACTTGACCCCCTACGGTATGAAGATTCAGTTCAAAATGAGAACAAAGGCCTAAAATGAATTTATTTACCTACCTTGTCTTAAAAATGTTTTCATTCTAATGGATTACATTTTCATAAAATCTCTCATTCAGTTTCTTGGAAATGCTTAGCCTTTGAAACGTGTTTTGCCCTTATTCTGACCTCATCGGAAAAGCACAAAGCCACTCATAGCGATGTTTCATGCAAAAAAAGCAATCTCTATTATTTAAAAATGAATTATTTCTATTTTTTTTATGTATATTCTCTGAAATCACGAGAAATTGTGATGTTACTCTTGAAACTTTTTGTTTTATATTATAACTGTTTCTAAGAAAAGTGTTTTCAACCTGCGTGGGATCCTTACGACGCCTCTGCACATCTCGGCTTAATAAAATAAAATTCCATGAATTTGTCAACTCGCAAGACTTCAAGGAGTCATGGATAATGCGGGGTATTTTTCTTAATCTCGTTTATATTAGTTTCTCAGAACGGTTTGTTGAGAGGAGAAATTTTATTATTTACGTAAAATGACACTCGAGAAAAGTACGAGGCTCGTGATTGCAATTACAGTGTAAAAGTAAACACGGTATGCATGTACGCCATAAAATAGAAAACACGTTGCCATATATCTATCAGATGATTTGGTACAAATAATAGTACGGTACCTTAAAGGTAAATAATGCCTTAAAATAAGAGGCATACCCATAAATTAGCAAACCCCGGCATAAGATGGAAACGCGTCTTTGATACATTTACTATTAAATTATTAAAAAAATGTAAGTTAATTCCTATGCCAATCTTTCTAAATTAAATCCTATAGTTACTAACTGTACTATATAATAATAAGAAATAAGATCATGGAAATGTTTCTACGTTTCTATATGCGTTGCATATGTGCGTCGAAAATGTTAATTCCAGATCATTGCGGTTTGTTTAGAAATATACAGAATTCACTCACTACTGGTACTCTTAACTATCACAAACAACTGACGATCTGGTTTAAGGAAAGGGAAAATAAACGAAGCAAACTCAATCCGCTTTTTGGTTTGTACTTTTCTTTACTAAAAGAAAAATACATCATGCTATCGATTTTGAGATTTTACCATATTGTTACGTGTTTCCACCTCTAGGAAACACCCGATATAAATCCGTGGGTTTCAAATAATTTTAACAAGTGAAAAAAATTACATTTTGATATGCTTTTTGTCCAATTTGTTGGGATGATTCATTACATTTTCAGCAGAGGGTCGCAAGATGACTCAGTGCTTTGACATGTTTTATTTTTCTTTTTTTTTTTTGCATTGACTAAAGTAAAAGCTAACTACATTTTGAAACACGGAAAGGGCATCGGTTCTATTTTTATTTAGTAAATAAAAATAACTAAATGAATGATGATATTTTAAATATAACATTATCACTTATCAATTTGTAATATTTTTTAAAATAATTCTATGGAATGCATTTTCGTAAATAACTCGTTTATTTTAAGTTTTTCGAAAAAACTCCATTTCAGATTTTTTGTCCAAAAAGGTCCATGCCTTATACTGGTTATAGAGATCGATCGACGGAATAGTTAATTTTCGATTTTTATTAGGAAACTGTTCGGAATTTGTAGAATTTATCAAAAAAATCAAGTTTTCCAGGATTTGTAGATTCGCTTTTGTTTTCTCAAATTTCTCACAAACGTCAACTAATAGACCTGATCGAGCCCTACAATTGCCATTTTTGAAAATCAAAATCGGACCTTCGGTTCGGGAGTTATTAATTGCTTTGAAAAATCATACTCGGCCCTGGAAAACATACTTGCGGTCAACGGATTCGGGCCGCCAGCAATAGGCTTGATTTGTGGCCGGCTACCTTTGATCCCACCAAGTCTCATCGAAATCGATCAATATTCTGGACAGTTATCGTGCTTCCTAGCCCGATTTCGAGAAAACCAGTTTTTTGCAAAAAAAATCAATTTTCATTTGTTTTTCGACATAGCCTCTGGTATACTTATTTGTAGAGCTTTACCAGCGGCACCATTTCTTTTTTGAAATGTCTCGATCCGACTACCCGTTATCGAGTTATTCAATTTCTCCCGAAAAACTCGAAACGTCTAAATCGGGTACTTCCGGTTTCCAAACGGAGCCGAGCTTCGGGCGTTAAGGTTTTCTAAAGACCTCCTATTAACCACCCAAGTTTCATCGCAATCCGGAAACGGCTTTCACATCGATCCGACGTTTTTTTCGGGTTTCGATGGTCCACCGGAAAAATGCTAAACGTATACTAATTTTTTTTTCAAAATGTAGTAAGAGTTAACCACTAACACTTTATTTAATAATTTACTGATTACATAATACCTCTTAATTAACCAAAATAACCTTTACACTTTGTTTTCTTGATATTTAACCTCACTTTTTCGCTACCAAACATCACTTTAATAAAACTTCCCCCTCTTGCGCCGGGAACCTCGCCTCATATAATACAAAATTGCCTCTAGATCCATCCAGACTTCCAATTCCAGAACAATATAGAACTCTAGAGCCATCTACAGACTTCCAGAAGAGGTGTAATACTGGTTGTATAACCATTTATACTTAATTTTCAGCTTCTAGTAGTCATAGGCGTATCATAGGGGGTGTAATGCATAACAATATCTTTAAGTTCCTCGATATTTTCTCATTGTCAAAGAGAAACGAACTTGTCTGCACCACAGCTACAGTATGTTTCACTTTTCATGACTCCCATATCATAGTTCCCTTATCAATAATGCGATTTTATAAAAATTTGGGTGGAATATACTTACTCATCAGGAGATTGTTTCACGGTAAAATATTTAATAGCCCACCAGTGGCGTTCGTCCTTATGAAGAAAAATTAAGCTAATTTAAAAAAAAACAAAAAAACAGATAGACAAAGTTTTAGCTGCGAAACAATCTCATAATCTCATTCTTTGTTACCAAAAACTCACTAATATTGAATTTCAATGAGATAGTGTATTTGGTGTTGGTGTTTAAGTAATAAACTTCTTTATTGACTCTATTAAACACTTAACTGAAAATATGTCTCCATCACTAAATAATGTCAAAATAATTAACAATAATAGTTCAATTCTTTATTGACTCTATTAAACACTTAACTGAAAATATGTCTCCATCACTAAATAATGTCAAAATAATTAACAATAATAGTTCAATTTTTCTAAATCCGTTAACCTCATCTGAAATGCTTACAATTATAAAATCTGTCTCAATAAAAAATTCAGCTGGGGAAGATGAGGTACCTTGCTCTCTTCTATTAAAAGTGGCAGAATTTATTGTCGAACCACTAACATACATTATCAACTTATCGTTTATAGAGGGCACTTTTCCTTCTATTCTGAAAAAGTAATTAATTATACCAATTCATAAAAAGGATAGTAAATTTCTTATATCCAATTACAGAGGTATTGCACTTCTTTCGGCTTTTTCTAAAGCCTTTGAAAAATCTTATCACCTGAGATTGACGAATTTCATATCAAAACATAATCTGTTATCTCCTTATCAGTTTGGCTTCTCGAAAGGTCTATCAACAAAAGATGCAGTCGTGTCTCTTTGTAATTATATCTTGGATAACTTCGAAAAGAAATCGAAAACTGCCTGTCTGTTTTTTGATTTAAGCCGTGCTTTCGATACTATTAACCATAAATTATTATTAGATACGCTTGAACACTATGGCATTCGTGGCACAGCCCTTAGTTGGATAGAGTCCTATCTAAATGGGAGAACTCAGTTTGTTACATTAAATAATCCTGGTAATAGCTCAACATCTAATCCACTGGCGGTCTCCACTGGCGTGCCGCAAGGCAGTATTTTGGGGCCGTTATTATTTATTATATTTATAAATCATATTGGGTGTAACCTGGAAAATGTATTTATAGCTCTTTTTGCAGATGATACCACGATTGCAATTGATTCTAACTCTATTGATAAGCTGAGTTGTAAAGCCACTGCAACAGTAAAAGCTATGCACAATTACTGTACCTCCTTGGGTCTAGCTTTAAATCATTTAAAAACAGACTTATTATTGTTCTCAACTAGGGCAACTGATTATAGCTTACTTGTTAAACATGACAATCGTTCTATAACTCAAAGTAATAATGTTAAATTTCTCGGCGTTTACATAGATCCCCTATTGAATTGGGGTAATCACATTGATCATGTAAATAAAAAATTATCGGCCCAGTGCTTTGTTATTTGGCAGTTACGATCTTCCGTCAACATTCACATCTTGAAAATGTATTATTTTGCACATATTCAGTCTCAGTTAAGTTATTGCATAATATGTTGGGGAAATTGCGCTCGTTTTAATGAAGTATTTATTCTTCAAAAAAAAAATTATTCGTACAATGTCTTTCAAACCACCGCAATATTCATGTAGGAATCTTTTTAGGGAGCTAGGAATTTTGACGGCTCCGTCACTATTCATTTTACATTCTGTATTGCACATAAAAAATAATTTAATTCATTTTAATAGTAGACATGATACTTGTGTTAGTAGTGGTCATAATCTTCGGGAAAACTACTCACTAAATATTCCACCTCATACCTTATCCAGTTTAGCAAAAAGTCTAAAAGTAATGCCTATAAAATTATTTAATAAATTACCGTTGCACATAAAGCGAATAAATGTCATTCATCTGTTTAAAAAAGAAGTGAAATGTTTATTATTAAAATCTTCCTTTTATTCAGTTACAGAATATTTACAGACTGATTTTTAATTTTGTTTTATATAATCAACTTATTTGAATGTTGTCCGTCATATGTCTTATATTAGTTTTGTCTTACATTAGTTTTATACTTTTTTGACCATTTGCCAACGGTTTTCTTCAAAATAAGAGTAAAATTGAATAAATGAATGTTGTTTGTCTTATATTTGTCACATTGTTAGTTATATTTTACTTAATTTTTATTTATTTGTTTGTTATTCTTATCATCAAATTTTATCATTATATTATCTCTACCACGTATTGCCATTTGCCGCCGTATATACTGAATTGTATCGTTTTTTAGTGGTGAATTTATATTATTGCTATTATTATTATCATTATGTTATACACTAATTATTGTTGACTTGCCATATATACTATTATTTGTATCAACATGGTTAATAAATTATTATTATTATTATTATAAAATATAATATCTCCCTTTTTAAAGTATCTATTGTTAGTCATAACTTTATTTTCGGGCCTAATGAAGAGTTAATTAAGCTGGAAGAAGACAGGCGTTCCATTTAAAATTAAGCACGTGACTTCAGTCAGTTCACATAACAGTCTAATCAAACATTTAATTGACTTGGAAACAGAAAAAAGTTTAATCGTAAACGAATTTAATTCTGGAACAATTCAATAGATAATAAATAACATTTATATGGATACACTTCAACTATGAAGTTTCGTCTGAGATTTGATTGATTGATTGATTGATTTGCGTAAGGTGGGCATTGCTGCTGATTCCGGGCATCCATGGAGGTTCGTTCCAACACGCACGTTCGTGCCAGAACCATATCGCGGATGTTTTATGTACCGCCGGACCGGCTGCATACGCCGGGTTGGACATTGGACATGCTTGTTGTCAGCAGCGAGAGCCGCATGACGCATTTGGTGGGAATGCAGGATGGGAAGTGTAGGTGTTTGTGAGATGCTTCTTTTAAGTTTCCATGCTTCTATTAAGTTTCCATCTGTCATCATCGGCTGGGGTGTGCAGGTGTTTGTTAGATGCTTCTTTTCAGTTTCCATGTTTCTTTTAAGTTTTCATCTATCGTCATCTCTTTATTTTTCTTCTTCTAAGTTTTCTGTTTCTTCTGTTCCTGAATCTGACAGATTTTTTCTATTTTTTGTTTGTTTTTATTTGTTAACCATTCCACAGGTAAATATCCATTTACGGTGGAGTTGCTGGGAAGGGCCCTATCTTACGGTAACAGTATTTTTTGCGCGTTATGAGAAAAAAGGTCCAAAGGGATAGTTTGTTCACCCTGTAGGTATGTCGTTTCTTTGAAACAATCGGTTTCAATTTACAGTAATTATTTTCAACTACCGCCTTCCAATTCCTGGTATTTTCTATTTCATTATCTACATTTTTTCTCTGTTGTTTAATAAACTGTCTTGTGACAAGGATTAATAAACCAATAAATAAATATCTTTTCAATTTTAATTTCTACTTTTTCAATTTAAATAAAGAAATAGACTTCATTAATGAGCTAAACTAAATTAAAAGTAAAGTAAACAAAAACTTATCTGTTTCATTCACATCCACATCTGGCTCTGACTGTTGCTTAATTTATATCACCCACTTGAATCGATCAAATCTCGTTAAAGTCACTTGTGGTGCTTATTATTACATTAAGAATGTTAAATTTGTTTAAAATTGAACTTTTTTTAATTTCCAAGTCAATTATTTTTTATTTAGTAGGCTGCGTAAACTGATTGCTGTCACGTGATTAATTCTAAATGGAAAGCCTGTCTTCCTCCAGCTTAATTAATTCTTCATTACGTCCGAAAATAAAGTTACGACTAATAACTGGTACTTAAAAAAATATATTTTTTCTTATTACGTGAACACCAAGTACACTATCACTTGAAATTCGATATTAGCGACTTTTTGATAACAACGAATAACATTATGAGATTGTTTTACGGTTAAAACTGCCTAATTTATTTTTTTTTGGAAAATTAGGTCCATTTTTCTTCATAAGGACGAACGCCACTGGTGGATTATTAAATGTGTTACCGTAACACAATCTCTTGATGGGTAAGTACCTTCCACCCAAATTTTGTGATGAAAAGTAAGACATACTGTATATTAGAAAATCAATATTATTTTAATATTATCCAACATTGCGTGCGTTATATTAACACATGAACCGTATTTTGCAAGAATTATGAATTTTGTTGTAAACAAATGTTAGATAAATAATCATTGTTTAATTTGCTTATAATTACCTGGAGAAAACATTTTTTTATAATCACGCTCGTCATGTAGTATTAATATATTATTTTTCATGAATCATTTCTAATTTAGGGAATATTTCATCTGAATCATTGAAGACTTTATAAGTGAAAAAATATCATGGACGGTGATCCGTAGAAAAACTTATTTTAATAAATATAAAGCATATGTATGACTAAGGTTGTTTACGAAAATATTATTAAGTAGGTTTTTTTTGGAAGACCTTAGCCGATTCGAATTTTCACCGAATCCTCTGCCAATATTACTAATTAGGATCATACTCTAATTTTATTATATTTAATTAGTACTGTATAGTAATGTCGCTGCCTTCTCTTGTTAACTTCTGTGGTATTAGTGTACATACATATAAATTTTTTTAACTTTACAAATTGAGAAATTAGCTGCAGCAAAAATAACTTTCGTAATATAGTAATCATTAACTATGTTACGCGCTGGCGCCCCCCAGGGGCTGGAGACTGATATGCTCATGAGAAAACTAGCGTCTAGACCGCAAGCTGTTACAAATAATCCCACATGCGCATTAGTGCTGCTGAACCGCCGCGGCGGACGAATAACGGTTAGTTATTATACCGCCTTGTCGGAATAAATATTCCGTGCTATAGCGCTGAGTGTCAGCTGGATGGTTGGCATATAGGTAATGTTCTCGCTTAGGGTGCTAGAAGTCCCGGGTTCAATTCTTGGACACACCGATTTTTTTTTAATTTTGTAACGATTAATTTATTTTTTCACAAATTCAGGTTTGATTTGACGGCAGAAATAATGTTTTCCTGCTTTTCCTATAATAATTTCATTCTTTCCACAAAATAACACAAAACCATAACTATGTTTCTCAACTGTAAGCATACGCATGCGGGATTATTTGTGGCCGCTTGAGGTCTAGACGCCAGTCATTTATTTATTTATTTATTTATTTAAATTACACTGTTCTACAGGTAAGATACCCAATTACAGAACAGGAGAAATAGCCAAAATTAAGTAGCAATGGTTAGACAACTGTAAAGTCTGCAATGCACGCCATCTCTGAGACACTCTTAGTAGTAGTATGCTTTCTATAAATTTATAGAAGGACGGAGATTTCTACATTGTTCTGGAATTGCAGCCGAAAAGGGTAAAATTTCTAGATGGATCTAGAGGCAATTTTTGAGTATATAATCAAATCTAAGCAGGCGAAAAAGGAAGTTTTGTAGCGAAAAGTAAGGTTAGAAGTCCGAAGTGATACGAAGTAAATACAAAGTAATAAACATTGTTAAAGGTTATTTTAGTCAGTAAAAGTGTATTTTAGTTAATAAAATAATTGTGAAGTTTTCAATAAGTTATTAACTAAAATGTTATACATTTTTGGAATCCACAGATTTTTAAGGGGTGTTTCCTAGGGGCGGAAACACGTGACTGCTATTTACATCTGATTGTTGTACTTCGGAATAGTATATTTTATAATTCCGTCCGTCCGTCTGTCGCTCTGTCTGTCAGGTTTTCTTTTTATGCACGATTATTCAAGACGGAAAGAACCGATTATATTGAAATTTGGAGATTAACTTAGAGTTAGCTATTATTTTTGGAAAAATCGGCCAGTACAATTTAATGCAATGAAACATTTTAAGGAAAAAATACACGTGGTGAATGTTTATAACCTGTGATCAAATTCTAAAAATAGTTCAAGTGTATTGACGGACGTTTCGTTAATCAAGAGGGCATCATCAGGAGGTGGTCAAAATTACAAATATTGTAGTTTTATCTAATAAATTAAGTTATGAAAAAACGGTGGAGAGTATGTTATAGAACGAGGTATAGAATGTTCAATAATTTTATAGAAAGTTCAATTATTCAGCGAATAGAGTAATGTTTACTTCTTGTTCTGTAATATTTTAAAAACTGCTCAATATCAGCGGCGCATGAAGGACTGGCGTGCCTTAATATTGGAAAAATAGGTTCCGTGGCCACGAATTTTCGGATCTGTGGTAGTTGCTACATATTGTAATTGATTCTGTATCTTTTGTAACTTGCATATCGTGAGTTTAGAGTGCAATTGTCATGATTACCCCCAATTATATAAAAAGTGCAGCAAATCGACAAAGAGCATAATGGTTAGTTTGTTTTTCTTAAAATTATATAATAATCGGTTAAATAAACCACAGTATATTTTACGCCCCTTGAAATTGTCTTGTTCTCTGATGGAAAATACGGCACTGCTTTTGTAACGTTTCTGTCTAAAGTTTTTTGCAGTTGGCAAAGGAAAGTGTAGCAAACTCTTTAGGATTATATTGAAGGTCGTTAAAGTTGTTTTTTAAAGTGTTTTATTATTCAACTCAATTATATTTATTTACAATCGCTGGATAGAATAATAATAACATTAATAAATAATACTACAACATTATCGGTTAGAGGTAAACCACAAGAAAATTGTTTAATTTCTTTACCGAAGTTTTGCACACGTTCTTGAGTAAACACAGAAGTACCTATCTAGATTGTTTTAAATATTTAATCAATTATTGTTGTGGAATAGCTTGGACGATTTCTATGGAATCCACTCTTCCAGATACGATGTTCTTCCCGGCCACCCTGTATAGTTATCATAGAAACAGAAAGATATATGCAAGTGAAAATGTTCACAATAGATAATCGGTACAACAATCTGTTGAATGCCGGATTGCGCAAATTAAGATTAAATATTTGAACTGGTTTTAAATATGATTGAGAAGTGAATGCAGGTGATTGCAGAAGCAAATATTTTAACATTAAATATGTAAATATAACACAGAACGCAGGATTGCCAGTATATTATTTTAATTTGGGATTACTCAATTTAATCTTGGATTAACACGGGGTTAAATTAAACTCGACGGTTGATTATATGCACATATACCCCCATTTTATTTGCCTTCTTATCCGATACGGTTATGTTTATGTAAACAAGAATTTTTGCAGAAATGGAAAACTTCCCACCGTTTAACAACGACAACTACTAATATTTTTACATACCTGGTGGCTAGAGTTTCTGATTTCCCGGCTTTTTTTCATTCCCGGGAATCGGGAAATGGAATTTGCCGTTCCCGGGAATCCCGGGATTCCCGGGAAATAATAAATTTTTCATATTTTCTTGAAAAACACAATTTTTTTGTTTCAAAATGTCACATCATTCAAATATTCATTTTTTAAATGTTTGTTTTCTTTTTTTCCTTTGGTGAAAACATTAATCCGTCAGTTTTGTTTTGCTTTATTTATAATTAAAAAGACACAACAACACTAACTACAGGATTTTCTTACTTTTTATTGGGTATTTTGCCACTGAAAAATATTTTAAAATTTTTAATGAAAAAATCTCTGCGCCAAACGGATCAGACAGAGGTTGGTTCTTGAACACTTGACTGTTTCAAAAAGTCTCACCTAAAAATATATAAACTAGAACAATGTAATAAACTAAAAACTGAAAATGAAAGCTATAGGTATTTTAACGTTTCGGACGAGAATCTACTTCCGTTCTCAAAACTTTTTTGGCCGTCAACCATGATAGTTCTTTGTTTATGTATTTCCATAGTCACGTGACACATTAAATTATATATCCTATTTTTACTTACTTCGTCTCTAAGGATGGGCAACCAACTAGTACAAAAATCTATTGAATAATTCGAAAGGCATCTATCCTCGTTTAACAAAATAATCGCGGATTCTTTAAGTTTTCTTTTTGTTCCGTTGCTCTCTTTTTCCAAAATCTTCGCCGAGTCCCATTTAATCCTGTGATTACTATCTCACGCGTGTTCACAAATTTTGGTAGATTCTCTTCCGAAACGTTAACTACCTATAGGTTTCATTTTTAGTTTTTAGTTTATTACATTGTTCTAGTTTATATGTTTTTAGGTGTGAGACTTTTTGAAACAGTGAAGTGTTCAAGAACCAACCTCTGTCTGATCCGTTTGGCGCAGAGGTAAAAATAAAAAAGTAAGAAAATCTGAATATGCCACAAATAAACAATTACAGAGAATAACTAACTACAGGAAATAACACAATAACGAAATAAAACATAAATGCCGTCCGACGCGCACGCTCGGTAAAATTTCGGAGCACGAAATTTAATATTGTTAAAACTTATTTTTATATCCACGAGTCCGGGAAATCCCGACTGTTATTTCCCGGGAACGGGAACGCTAAAAAGTGACATAATTCCCGGGAAATCCCGTCCCGGGATTCCCGGGACAGAAACACTACTGGTGGCGCAGCCACTTATCTCTTCAATGAGCCATTGGATTACTTTCAGAGGTGTATTCTAGTGATATCGAAAACCTTTTCCAATTATGTGAATAAAAAAAACAAAATGTGTCAATGTAATTTACATGAACATTCAATTTGTAAATGGGACAACCTATATATTTTTGCGTATTTGGATTCTGCTGACCAAAATACATCTGATCCAACCTTCAGATGTCATTTTGATTGCCAAAAAATATAATTTTTTAAAGTTTAACTTTATTCATAGTTGATCGCGACTTCGCTTAACACAGCCACAAAAAATAACCTTTTCTGATCTGGGGGTCTGGCCATGTTTACTATATGTTTTTGGGGTCGCTGAATTTAACCCCATCCCATCAGAATTTTGCCATAACCTCAAAAAACCTAACTAAACCTAACCTAACCTCAAAAAACCTATAATTGCGCCAATCGATTTCTCACATCTTTTTCAGATTATTGCTAGCTTTCGTCTGGCAGAATGGCCTTCGAAGCTGGGCCGTGTCGCTCGAGAAGCGAAATCCTCGAACCTCTTACTTTGGCAGCCGATATCTCACTTACAGAGCGCCGGAAGAATATCGTGCCCCACATCATCGAATTGGAAATTTAATTTGCAATCGATCTAGCACAAAGAAGAGGGGGTCATTTTTGTCTAGAAAAAGTTGCAGCGTTTTATGTGAAGAGATGTCGAAATCGCTTAAATTATGAGTTTTTTGAGGTTATGGCAAAATCCTGATGTGATAGGGTTCAATATAGTAAACACGGCCAAACCCCCAGATCAGAAAAAAATATGTTTTTGTGTGTGGCTGTGTAAATGTTAGAATTCGGTCTGCAAGCAAGCACCTGTGAAATGTTGTCTCTTCAAATACTTAAATTAAATACGATTTAATCTTCATTAAGTAGGTTTGAGAAATCAACACTACTCAGGGCTAACTTATTCAAAATAATTATCATATAAAATTGAATAAAAATCATAAATTTTTTTAATTGCTCATTTATTTCGAAGAGAAAATTGACATTATGCATACCATTCTTTTTGAATGAAGAGTAAATCGTGTGTAAGTCAAATATCTAAAAGAAGAAAATATTTTACAGGTGTTTGCCGACCGATTTTTAGTAATGATTATCAGGTCGCGGCGGTCTATGATTAATACTAAAAATGAAAAAGAAGATGTCTGGAACTGGAATTTTTATTTCCTACGGGATATCGAGATAAATCCGGATAGAGCGGCAACTAAACGCCGAAATTGTATTGAATTGAAGCGTGAACAATTCTGCATTGATTGATATACATTAGTGCGAGTATGGCTATTTCATATGGTTGATATTTGATTAAATTATGTTGGTTGAACAAAGCCACACAAAATAGTATATATAAACAACGCGAGAAAAGTGTACTGCTTGAGTGCTTGACTGTAAAATATATACCTGGATTCGTCCCTTCTTGAAGTGGGTGATATTAAATAAGCAACAGCCAGCCAGATGTGTGAATGAAATAGATAAGTTTTTGTTTATGTAGCATTAGCATTGATTTATGTCTTTATTATGTCTATTAAATTTTAAACAAGAATTGGAGATCAAAATTGAAAACATATTAAACATAATATATAGGTAATAAACATAATACAAGGTGATTCACGTAAACCGTTCATTAGAAGTTTAGGGACTTGTAGCGATAATTTAATTTTGAAAATTTGGTTACTTACATAGTTTTTCATGCTCTTTTCACTAAAAATATTTTCAAGGTCACTGCACTTCCGCTTATACCGGAAGTTACCATCAACTTCGTTATTTTAAATGGAATGATATATCTTTTTTTACATTTTTGAATTCTACTAGTCATTTTAATAGGACTTTGATCATACTACCATATCCCTAAATCTAAGCCTACCCGAGATATTTTGATTTTTCCGAAAATTTGTATCTTGACACCGAGTAGTTTGAAATTTGCTGTCTCTAACATAATGAAAGCGAAAGTTACCATTTATACAACACGAATAGTGCAACCCTTAAGCTTCCTTATCGTGCTTTGAAAGTAACTTAATTGCTCAGAATTTACTGCCAATTTTGGCAAACTTCAAACGTCGAAAAATATATTTTTTAATGGAACACCCTGTATATTTTTACAGTTTCTGATGTATAATTTTATTCTGCATCGATTTGTATTAGGGTTCCCTATGCTCATCTTTTATAGTTTTTATGTTATTGATAATTTTGTATTTTAATGCGCGAGATACATCGAAGTATGTGTTGCTCTTATAATAGTCGGCTGTGGAAATGGCATTTGTTGCAATTAATAGCATCTATCAAGTGTTAATGTCTTACATTAGTTGGCTGTGGGAATGACATTTGTTGTAATTATTAATCTATCAAACACGTCAGTGTTTATAGCGATTTCATAAATAAATTTAGGGTTAAGGGTTATCAGTCATGGAGAATAATAGAAATGGATATTCAAACAATGATATTTTAAACTTATTTTTTATCCGAAAAGTCAATATATCTCGAGTAGGATTAGATTTAGGGATATGATAGTATGATCAAAGTCCTATTAAAATGACCAGTAGCATTCAAAAATGCAAAAAAATATATCATTCCATTTAAAATAACGAAGTTGATGGTAACTTCCGGTATAAGCGGAAGTGCAATGACCTTGAAAATATTTTTAGTAAAAAGAGCACAAAAAACTATGTAAGTAAATTAAATTATCGCTACAAGTCCCTAAACTCACGGTTTGCGTGAATCACCCTGTATATAGATGGTGAAATGGAAAAACTGCCCAAAATTGAAACCGATCGTTTCAAGGAAATGACATACAGGGTGAGCAAACTATCCCTTCGGACCTCTTTTCTCATAACGCGCAAAAAAAAATGTTACCGCGAGATAGGGCCCTTCCCAGCAACTCCACCGTAGATGGATGTTTACTTGTGGAGCGGTTAATAAATAAAAAAAGAAAGGAAAAAAAGGGAAAAAAATACGAAAGTAAAATAAAAAATAAAAGCTGTCAGATTCAAAGACACAAGAAACAGAAAACTTAGAAGAAGAAAAATAAGGAGATGACGAGAGATGGAAACTAAAAGAAGCATGGAAACTGAAAAGAAGCATCTCGCAAATAACTGCACTACACCCCAGCCGATGATGATAAATGGAAACTTAATAGAAGCATGGAAACTTAAAAGAAGCATCTCTCAAACACCTACACTTCCCACCCATGCGTCATGCGGCTCTCGCTGCTGACAACAAGCATGTCCAATGTCCAACCCGGCGTATGCAGCTGGTCCGGCGGTATATAAAACATCTGAGATTTGGTTCCGGCACGCGGTTTGGCCGTCCGTTGGGCGTGTTCGACGGACAACCAAGCTGCATGTTAGAACGAAACTCCATGGATGCCCGGAATTGGCAGCAATGCCCACCTTACGCTGGCAAATCAATCAATCAATCATATCACTACACCAAAGAACCCCGCACAAAGTAAATGGTCAGTGGCTTTCTGCGAATTTTATAAAAATTAATGCACCAAATATAGGAAACAGTCAGTTATTTAAATATACTTCAATTGGTGAAATCCTACTTTTAGGTGCAAATAGGAGTGAATATAACGAAAAACATGTATCGTTTAGATTAATCGTCAAGTATTCCTATGTTACCTGCAAGTTATTAGCAGAAAATTTACTTAAACTTTGGATATGCAACTTTCCCTTTATTAAAACAAAATCAGTTTTAACTATTTTTACTAGGCTGGTCGTCGTAAAGTCAAAATCATCGATTTTGGTCAGAAATTTAAAATAGCAATTTTATTGACTAGGTATTCCTATAGGAAAAATTGCGCTGAACACGATGATGACATTAAAAAATATATAAAACACAGGCTTCACTGTTTTTTAGCGAAAATTCCCATTTGTTAATGTTTTTTGACTTTTTAATGAAAACGGTGCGCGTCGGACAAAAAAATTTCGGATATAAAAAAATTACGATTTTATCAACACGCGTCGTTTAAGACTTAAAATTAAGCGTCCTAAATTAACATTTTTTTCCTGTTCATTGCAGTAAAAGTGTTGCATTTTGTTCATAGAATTTATAGTTTTTTTTTTGTGTCGATGTCTTGCGCATTTTGTATTGTTTAAACAAATAAGCCAATTTGTTTATTAAGGATTTACGACTTTCCATGGCGTTTTTTGCACTCTCCACCCCCAGCAATAGATAAATATTGATAAAAACTACCATTTCTGTGTGGTTTGCCCCTTTTTCTCTGTTTTTAACCCTCCCCCCTCGCCAACGTTTTTAAAAAAATTGCTTAGTAAACAAATGATAAATCTCGGCTCAGGAACGTTGTATCGAAGTGCAATGTCGGAAAATTAATTGATTGATTGATTTGATTGATTTGCCAGCGTAAGGTGGGCATTGCTGCCAATTCCGGTGCAGGGAGATTTGTTCCACCACGCAGCCCGATCGCCCACCGATCATCCCACCGTGTGCCAGAACAAACCCCCGGTGCTTTTATATATCGCCGGACCAGCTGCATACGCTGGATTGGACATTGGACATGCTTGTTGTCAGCAGCGAGAGCCGCATGACGCATGGGGTAGGAGTATAGGATGGAGCGTGTAGGTGTTTGTGAGATGTTTCTTCTTGTTTTCCTTCTGTCTTCATCGGATGGAAAGTGTAGGCGCTTGTGAGATGCTTCTTTTAGGTTTTCGTGCTTCTTTTTACTTTCAGGTTTTTGTGATATGCTTAGTTTCTGTCTGTGATCATCTTCTCTCCTATTCTACTTCTGAGTTTTCTGTTTCTTCTGTTTCTGAGTCTGGCAGTGTGTATATCCTTGATATTTCTTTATTGTATTCCATTTTTTGTTGTGCAAACTTTTCCCAGTGTGTATAATCCTTTCCTAGCTTATTCATAATTCTCTCGATTGTTGTAATCCATGTGTAGCATGGCCTCCCTATTTTCAGTTTGTTGCTGTTCATTCGCAGCGCTTTCTTCAGTAGGTGTGTCGTGTCCCGTCTTTGGACATGTCTCCAGTATTTCATTGCGTATGATTCTATTCTTTTGATTATTGTTCTTCCCTCTAGTAATGTTGACGTTTTCTGTCGTTTTTGTGGTTTTCCTGTTTTCGCTAGCAGTTGGATAATGTCCCTTTCAGCTCTTCTCAGGCTTCTTCGGTTGGCCTTTATCATTGCTGCGTTTTTGACTCCATATATCATCGTAGTAGGCATTATGATGGTCGTGTATACCTTTTTGGTTAGGCACCATGGTGGTTTGTTGTCCTCAATGAAGGGTAGTAGAGCTGTTTTGACTTGGTCCAGGACTGTGGTGAATAGTCGGGGGGATAGGGGACATCCTTGTTTGACTCCTATATTCTTCATTTTTGATTCCGTCGTCTGTCCAAACCATTGTATTGCAGTGTTTTCGTGTAGGCATGGTTTTATTATTCTGTTTATTAAGTATTGCGGTACTCCCCTGTTGAGCAAAGTGTTGACTATAGCCTCATGCCTTATAGTATCAAATGCCTTTTGGAGGTCAATTGAGACTATATATAGTTTTGTTCCTTCTTTCCACTTTTCTTCCAGGATCCGTCTGGTGGTGTACATGTGGTCGTCTGTCGATCTACCCTTGATAAATGCCGTTTGATAATCTGGTAGTTCGCCGATGTATTTTTCCATTTCTCTGAGGAGGAATTGTGCGTAGTATTTATACCCTACACTGCTGAGTGTTATTCTTCTGTAATCGTCCACGTTTTGTGGTGATTTGATTTTAGGGAGCGGTATCTGTATGGTTGTATTCCATTCCTCAGGCAGGGGTGTGGTTTCCGTCCATGCGTTGGTGATGATTTCTAGGATTAGCTGTTTTATGTTGTCCGGTCCATAGTATACTAGTTCGTTATTTATTTTATCTATTCCCGGGGCCGTGTTTCTTTTAGCTCTGGCCATTATTTCTAGTAGTTCGTCTTTTGACGGTGGCTTTCCCAGAGGCCAGTGGTCCATTTCTTGTATTGGTTCTATTTGACTTCTCTCTGCGTTTCCTTCTTTTAGTTTCCTGACCCAATGCTGCAGTGGTATGTATTTTCTTGACTGCGTATTGTTGTTTCTCCTGTATGTTTTGGGGTGTCTAAAGGTTTGGTTTAATCTCTGTCCTGCTGGAGTGGATTCTATGTTTTCGAAGAATTCCCTGCATTTTTTTTTTCTGTTCGTGCCTCCTCTCTGTGTCTCTTCTTTCTTTCCTCGCTTCTATTATCTTTTTGTCTATGTTTGGTGTATATTGTTTTCCTGTGGCCTTTATTTTCTTTAGTTTTTCGTAATTTCTTTTCGTGTCTTTTCTTTTGGGCTCATAGGGGATTTGTTCCTTTTCAACGATTTTTAAACCCATTGTTGACCAATTTAGTTCCTTTCCTGTTAACTGTTTTTCTATCTCCTCCTGGTATTTCTTTTTTATTCCTTTGTTTTGTAGCAGTGAGATGTTCCATGTGTAATTTGCTGTTTTGTTGTATCTTTTTTTCTTCTTGTTTCTTTATTACTAGTGTTCCATATAATATTTTGTGATCTGTTTTGACGTTTGTTGCTTGTTTTGCCTTCATATTTTTGACCCTGTCCCTTATTTTTCTATCCACTAGGATATGGTCTATTTGAGGGTTGATGTTTCCTTTATTCCAGGTATTAAGGCAGGTTAGGTTCTTGCTCCATGTGTTTCTAACTGTTAGATCTAACAGATGTGTCAAGTTTTTTAGCAAGCTTCCATTATCGTTTGTCCATGTGTGAAGTAAGGTTTTTCCTATGATATTCTTGTCTTCATGTGTTTGGTCGTCCTTTCCTATATGCGCGTTGAAGTCTCCTAGTATTATTGTGTTCATTTTTCTATTCCTATTTCTTCTAGTCTCTTGGGTAATCTGCCTGAATACTCGTCCTGCCCGTTTGTCGGTGGGCACATGTACTCCTAGTATGCATATGTTTTCCTTTCCAATTTGTAAGTCTGCCATGGTTATGTTTTCGTTTACTTTTCTTGTCTTTATCTGGATAGGGGTGTTCCGTCTTATTGCCCATGCGACTCCTCTGCTGGTTTTTTCTTTGTCCCCTCCACTTAGATGCCATTTGTAGTTTTGAGTAACTGCAGTTCCGTCTATCGTGTGTGTCTCTTGTATGCATGCAACGTGTATGTGTTCCATCATAAGAACCTCATCGATTTTTTCTCTTTTCTCTCTCGTTATGCATCCTCTGACATTCCATGTCGCCAGAATGATGTCATCGTGTTGTAATTCTTGACTGTTGGCTTCCTCTGTTCTTTGTGATATTTGGTACATGTTTATGTGCGTTGCTTCCTCTAATTCTGGGCGGGGTGTTATAGCCCCAGTTCGAGCGTATGTTTCTTCTGGTTGTTCTGCTTCATGTTTTTCTTGTGCAATAATCGCGCTATCGTAGTGATTTCTTTCGTTTCAGTGCTTCCTATATACTATCTCTAGTGGTGTGTTCTCTCTTCCCTGTTGGTTAGTAGGATGGAAGATTATATGCTCTCCTTCTTCTTGATGTACTATTATTGTCCTGTTTTTCATATTTGTTGTTACTGCAATTGTTTCCTACCCCCCCCCCCCCCCCCCCAAAAAACCTTCTCTTCTCAGATCTCGAATGAATGCATTTATTTTTCCCGTATTAGAGTTGTATCTATTGTAACGGGGTGCTAGTTCATGGATGGATGCCTGCATGAATGGCATGAAATGGTCTAAGTGATTTTCGATATAGTCAGCTACTTGTTTTCGTAGGGTTTTCGTCGCATTGGTATGTGCCTGTGATGTTATATTTTCTCCCTCCAGTTGGTGGTTTAATGCTCCATATAGGCAGTTTCGATTTTTTTGTACCAGTAATTGACGTGTTCTCGTTTCAACGTCCTGTATTAGTGTGTCCATTTTATTTGCCTTGTTTTTCAAAACCAATATTAGCTTGCTGTAAGAGAGTCTTTTTATAATGTTATCTGTATCGCGGTAAAATAACTTTTTACAGCGAGTTGCAAATGAGAAAGCGGCCCCAGAGAAACCTCCGCACACCCTGTATATTGTTTTGATTTTTGTAGTGCCTAATTCAAATTCCCCATATAAAACTAATAACTCTGCAGCGAGAGACAAAAAGTTTATAGTAAATAAATTATTTCTTAAACAAAAGTACCCGTTCCACATGAAGAATTCATTCATTCGCGTATATGTGAAACAATGGATTTCCGAATCACAACATTCTTCCCATCTGTGAAGGTTTAATAAATATATCTTATCTTAGAAATAAATAGAAATAACACTTATCTTTCATCCTTCGTCTAGCCACTTTGGGAGGGTGGTCGGTCGTCTTAGGTACATGCACTTGTGGATAATTTACGAGTTTATGACCTGGTCCCATTCAACGTGTTTATTTTCTTTTTATCCGAGTTATGTTGCCAGATGTCTGTACCCTTTGTCGAGCTGCCCATATACGCCTTTAGTGATGTCATAGTTAAATATCAAATATCAGCTATATGAATTAGCCAAATTTATGTTAATATTTATCAACTAATGTAGGATTTTCCACTCTTTAATTCAACACATTTTTGCGCGTTTCACACCGTGTTTACTCTAGTTTTTCGGGATTTCATGGGATCCACTTAAAAACGCGTCTGCCTTCATCGACGACCAAACTGAACTCTCAAGTGCAATGTCGGAAAATTAATGATAATAAAAAGAGGAAAATTTTCAGCCTAGATAGACCTCGATCCGTTAACTAGAACCGGAGATATATAGACCATTTTGCGTTTACGATTGTCAATTGACACAAAGTTAATATATTAAACTAACTAGTTTTCAATTGTCACATAAATGCATTGGTTTTTCATATATTTTATGCTTTTATAACAATTAATTTATAAACGCCGCACAACGTTTTTAAGTTTCGTTGAACAAGAAAAGAAATGTTAATTTAGGACGCTTAATTTGTTTATAGCCATTGCACGGTCAAAGATAAGAGGTTGCTACAAGTCTCTAACGACGCGTATTGGTAAAATCTTCATTTTTCTATATCTGAACTTTTTTGTGCGACGCACCGTTTTCGTTAAAAAGTCAATAAACATCAAAAAATAATGTCACCAACATGTTCAGCGCAATTTTTCCTATAAGAATAGTCAATAAAATTGCTGTTTTAAATATCTGACCAAAAAAAAATTACGATAACCGGCCTATACAACAGTTTTTTTAGAACTGCTTAGAACTATGACTTTCAGAGTTAGATATCAAAGCTATATTTGTGATTGTGTAGTGCGGTCGGCACAATCTGCCATTGATGATGAAAATAATGCACATAAACGTGAAATTGCTATTGAGCAGCGAAATGATATTATTATATTAATTAATCTAATAAGGTTACATATTATGTTTTGGTTTTATACCTATTTAGTCTCATTTGCATTTAAAAAACTATTTCCTATATTTGGTGCATTAAATATATAGCTTTAAAGTTATGTAGCATGTAAACTAAGCATAGGATTGAGTTTTGCACCCATGGAGAGACTTTTGTTCAGAATGGTCAAAACTATATACAGCATACTAAAATTTGAACAAAATTCGCAGATAGCCACTGACCATTTACTTTGTGCGGGACTCCTTTGAAAATAGTCCATACTAACTTATTCAAAAGTTACCAAAGTGTCCCTATTGCTGAATCACCGAATATATTGCAATAACTACGAAAGTGTTGTAACTAATATAACATACTTAAACATTTTGAGGTCGAAAATAGAAATGTCATTTTCAATTTTCTTGCAAATTTCTTCTGAAATAAACAGGTTTAACCTGTATACAGGATGTAATTGATATTCAAACAGCTACTAACAAATTCAAAATTTAATAGACCCAAGGCAACAAGTTGATTGACAGATTTTTTAAAATTATAACAGCTTGTTCTCGATTACATTTCGGTTGTCATTTAAAGCAATGAAAATATTTATAAAAATATAACACAATTCTGTGATCATTTGGATTCACTGTATCAATAGATACGTAATTATTTGTCCTAAAACCTATTTACTTTCTTTAGAAATCAGCGTAATTAAAGATTGTATTGTAAACGAATGACGTTGAAACTAATTGAAATAGATGGTTTAACATACTTTTATTACTACGTCAGAAATTGAGCATTATAGTTCTGTTTCCTGAGTATTAAGTTTTACCTGTCATCCGTATAATTAACTATTGTCCTTGGGAAATGTGTAACATGATCAATGTGGCACATTTATAAAAAACATTTATAGAAAACGTTTATCTCTCTTATCGTTTGTTAAATCAACGAACACCAATGCCTATGATATCGATGTCTCTAAGAATTTTTGCAGATTGAAATTTAAGTAATTGTATGATGAAGAAAATTTTTTAACTGCTTTTCAGTACTTAGATTCCTTTGTAATTTATAAATTCTACCACATGTTATCGTACAAGGTATACCTACGATTCAGTCATCAGAGAAAGTGGTCTTATTAAGATTAATGTCCTTATGGACTTTAACTGTAGGCTATTTCATCACTCAATCAGAACACGCGAATACAGACAACAACCATTTCTTGACATTTCGGTAACACGTTAAAAACGCCAGTAAACACCCATATCCTAGCCAGAATGCGAACCGGAACTTAGCTTTCCTCACGCCTAGCACCTTAGTTGAACCAATAAGTCGACATTTGGCCTCAAACTGTAAAAGAATGTTTTGCTAATTATTGTTTCGCCACCGTCTTTGGGAAACTCAGTCGACAGATTGTCGCTTCTGGGTAACATTATTTGCCAGTTTTCTCGTTGTCTTTTTTATTTCTTGTGGTCTTCATTTCCTTTATCCTCCATCTCTTGGTCTCTGTTGCCCAGATTGCAGTCCTGAGATTGGTTTGATAGTCGGTATGGCTGGGAACGCAATAAAAGTCATCTTTAGACTCTCGGATTTCTGGAATGGTACACAGACGGATCGAAGCCAGAATACACGAATACAAACCAAACGCTCATTAGAGGCCCAACTAGCAATTTGATGGTTTATAGAAGCTGAAAGAATGTTTACAGAACATGTTTTATAAAACAGGATTGTAAATATAAACATTTTCAAAATGTTTATACAACGCTTATAGACGCAAAATGGGCACAGTTTATAAAACAAAGTAGTTTTTTAATTTATTTTATAATGGCTCTCACAGATGTTATAAAATAATTGTATAAACGTCAGGGTTGGCAGTTTTAAAACGAAATGTTTTAAACAAATGTTTTTAAGCGTTTAAAACACACTAACCTGTTTTAAACACATTTGTTTTAAACACGTTTAAAACAATTGTTTTAAACATGATTTTTTTCAATGCGTTTTTTCAGTATGTTTGATGGATAATTTTTGGAACATCGTTGTATTTGATAAGGTAAAAAAAAAATACAATAAAATAAAAAAATATGAACTTTTATGTAATGCAATAAAACTAGTTATAATAATACAGTAGTATAAGTACAACGAATGAAACATATTACTGTTATATAGAAGATATACCTGTTATTATTTATTTCCTTAAGTGTTAATTTTAAAGCGATGAATAGCACAGGTACACACAAAAAAAATCGGTAAAGGTCTTTACACAGAACTTCCCTCGTTATTTGTGCATGGCGGTCACTCTAAAAAATTAATAATTACGAAATGACATTGAGAATAATAATCGGAATATAGTTATTGCTATTATTACAAAGAAAACTTGATAAGTTTTGGTAAAAAAAATATACAGATTGCTCATCCAACTGTTACGGGTCAAATTGAATTTAAGAAATACAAAGTGAAATTTGACTCTAAATTACAATTAGTTCTTAAATCTTAAGGTCGGCTAGCTCTCTCACGAGACTCTCAGAGGTGAAGATCGTTTATTTTTAACGATTTCAATTTTGCCATTAGTTGAAATGAGCGCCAGGTAATTTCCTATAAATTCCAGCCCCCTTAGATTGAGTATGACACACCGATTATCAAAAAACTACCAAAAACCGTGTTAAATTTAATTTAAGTCAAAACACAAAGAAATCTATTTAAAATAATTATTTAATTTACATACAAAATACAATTAATAATGTACAAATCGGCTCAGTTTTCTGAATATTATTAATAGGAAATTATTAAAAAAGAATCTTATTCGCTAGATCTACGATTAGTAATTAATATTGCACCAATAACTTACAAATAAAAATATTCTACTTTTTTACAAAAACCACTATTGGTTGATCACTGATATTTTGCAACTGAATTGTTAAAAATATACTGACGATTTACTAACGATCTCTAACGATGTACTGTCATGATTTATAGTTAGGTTAAATTAAAATATGTTGCTCTATATTGACGCTGCCAATAAACAACGTAAATAAAAAGATTGATATACCTTACAAACTAATGATATAACCATAAAATACCTGTAAATAAGATGTTAACTGCGCAGTTACTCACATGTCTTATTTTCACATATGCTTAATTGAGTAACTAATAAAAATATTTGACCATAAATATCATATATATATATATATATAGAGAAATAAGTAAAGATTAAAATATAATGGCAAATTATTAATACACATATAACTTTTAGTTATCCTGGTAGCATTAGAAAAAAAGGTACTCATCCAGTATCCAGCGTTGAGCAAAAATCTGTTAGTACAGGTTACTATGCTGTTGTTACTGCAAAAAACCTCATGTACATCTCAGCTTCAGTATCTCATCAACATTTAAATCCATGGGACCTCATAACCAGAAACCATGTGTCTCATCTGTGACATGTGACCATACCAAAACGACGACTTCAGAAAATGGCTTCGCGGGACCCCCCAACAATCGATTCACCAATTTCCAAGTCGATAAAAACTACATAGACATACACAGCTTATCAGCTTCACAATTTTATGTAACTTAGTACCAACCACTTGAGTACAATGTCTAATTTTCCAGATTTTCCAAATTATTTCAAGTTACCCAAATTATCCAAATTACCCAAATTATCCAAATTGCCTACATAAAAGAATGACAAAAATTAGGAGTCAGTATTTCCAGAGAATTCAAGATGGTGCTTACCCGCAAAATCGTCAGGGCACAAACAGGTATTCAACAATGTCGTATTTATTGCCTATTTAGAAGTCCTCTATAACAAAATTTAGCTTCAAACAGCTACACACAATTAGGCCTTCCAAATGTAAGAATTTTATAGTATAATCCCCCGTAATTAAGTTGGGGTTGCTTATACAAGCAATTATAAAAATCTTGACTAATCGGCTTGACGACTCAATAAAGAAAGGAAGAGCACGCCGGTTTTCGAAACCAACCGTTTTTTTCCTAATCACCTGTTTTTTTCTGTTTTAACGACCAATCACAATTCAACATCTCATAGGAAAATACCCTAGGAATTGATAAGTAACAGAAAATTAGTTCCAGCCATAGAATGATTAAAACTCTCCTTAGAATAGAAACTAAGATACAAAAAACCCATTATTAGACCATATAAACAATAAAATAAATAAAACCACGATTTAATGACTTTAGTAATGTTCCATTTATAACCAAAGGTTGGTAACACGTTATTCCCTAACTCTTAAATATGACAGCTGATCAAGGAGAGGTAAATTCGAGTGTTTACAACCTTATTTGTTTAACTAAATGAGGATTCTCCACTACAGGTGAGAGCAAATAGCATTAGCTTGAACCATTACAAAAAGTCATAAAATATATGCCCGCTCGTAGTGATTACTAAATTTCGTATGTGCGTTTATCATTTTTAGGTTAACCAACAACATTTCCTTCTAACAATAACACGGAAAATTACCTTAAATGAAGTTATAATAACACCCCAGACATAACAAAACAATGAACCTAAGTTATAATGACTAAAAATCACATAGTAAACATTAAGGTTCTTGGAGTATTCTTACTTAGCCATCGATAAATATGAATACACATTATTTTACCTGGTCTCCTTGCTATCAACAAAAGTAAAGAAGAAAATTCATATCCTTTTTTTTCCTCAGGTACCAACAGCAACATTAAAAAACAATCGTAGCCTCACTAATTTTTAAGTTTATATTCCCACATACAAATATATGGGCGGAATCTAATTTAACGTCACAAATCCCCCTCTTTCTCCCTTAAAAAAAATTCAACAAGAATTTTTTTTCTAAGTTACACGAAACTGAAAGTTGATAAAAAAACAGAGCTTAAAATGCCCGGCAATAGTCCGCCCTAAGACTATCACTGCAATTAACACGAGGTTTAAAACGTAGTATAAAAGAAGGAATAAGAAGTAAAACTTGTATAATAGGTAACTATACAAGAAACCACAAGAAAATTCGTTTTATTACTTGACAAAGTCATAACCATCACCACCTCCGAGGTTAGTCATCAAACGTCCACGTGTAGTCAAAACAATATGAATAGGATGAGAGGCAGTTTGACTTACACCCATTCTGCGCAAGTCAAGTAGCATGAAAAGCCTCGATAATGAGTGTCGCTAGACAGCACACGGAAACTCCTGAAAAACCTCACCCAGAAGAGATAATGCTTCCCCCAGTGTAAAACGAGAAAGATAATGACAGGAAAGAAAAGATGAAATGATTTAGGAGAGGACCTCAAAGAATCAGTCTCCACAGGCATTGTGGTGAAATGCCTGAGCAGCGTTATAGCGGCTGCCAGTGCTAAAATTGGTGTAGACATAAGAACATCTAAACCACGATACAGTTAGTTAAAAAACTACTGCCTAATTAACAGATTCTAGACTGTTAATGGGTATTGGATATAGCTCCAAGCGGCTAAAACTAGACGTAAAAAAAACCACGTCTAGATGACAAAACGGACCATCGTTTGGGAATACTCTCGCTTCAGGTGCGGTGAACAGTGCGCCGGCCGAACAGTACGTTAAAGGCTGAGGTGAAAACGTGGAGGCAGACTTGCCACTATTAAGAACGTCAGGCGACCTAGGCCACTCCTGCCTAACAAGTCCCCTTACCTAGATACCCGTTAGACCCTCCTTAACGCCCTGTACTTTAAGACAGCCCGACCGAAACCTGCTCACCCCCATTCCGAAGCAAGTTCCCTGATGGTATATAAAATATCCTACTAATTAGGATAATAACAACCAAGTGTATTAAACAACAAACATCAAGAAAAGAGCATTACGTAAGATCAGGTACTTAACCGATAATAGGATATAAGGAGTTCTAAAGCGTTGATAACCGAAAGCTACGTGAACACAAGCATTTAACAAGAAAACATGATATTACTGGTCCAGGCAAAGACTCGACCCCAATGAATAGACGAAAGAAAAACTAACTCCCTGTTTAACAGAGACCAATTGTCATCCAAAAAAATTTTCTCCGAACAATTTTCCCCTGACATACGTGGACTTAAACCACAACTAGACAATATATACTAGACCACGAGAATGCCTTTCGGCAAGACTAGTAAATAATATTATGAATACTATAAAAACAATAGGTAGAAAGTTTTTCCTCTACGCAAGCCCAAGGGACTACTTCCCATCTGTCCAACCAGCAACAAAAATAAGTCTTTAGATCGAAGAAATCACAAAATAAGAATGTCAGAAAAAGATAATAGAAGACAGAAATAGAAATTTGGACAGCAACAAAGAGAAATGACGTTATTATGTCATATTTTTCGATATCAACAATGCGTAAGAAAATTTCACCAAACTGTCTATTAATTATAAAAGATGAACCTGTATTATGACAGCGGACTCCAATAAAACACAATAAACTCGATAACAAACGAGAGAGTCGTTTATCTAATAACTAACTTGAAAAAAAATTATGAATACATATTACGACAGCAGATTCCCAAAAAATTCAAAAATAAACCGATAAAGGACGGTATTGAATCGTTTGTCTAATATTTTACACAAAACTTATTATTCGGCAGTCACAGGTATTATTTTCATTAAGACAAAACAAGAAAAGAAAAACTTGGTGAATTTTCAACCGCATAGTTGAAATCAATTGCTTGATTATAGAAATAATCAGCAAAAAGTGGCCCACCCTTGCAACAACTTGTTATCTCTGCAACAGTTGTTACCCAACCGAAAAGAAAAATAAATATACACCAAAGACTTAAACGTACATTGAAGAATAGCTTGTCTCACGGCTTCAAAAAAATAAACTATATCATAATAATCCTAACCTAACCTATTCGAAGTACTTAACTAGCATGAACCAAAACTAGTCTAATTCAATAGCAGGTTTGAGATCATTCACATGATACACACCAACTAATCGTCCATCTTCTTCAATCTCATAACTACAAGTTCCTAGTGCTTTTCTAACTTTACATGGTCCGACATATTTGGGAGCAAGTTTAGCATTAAAATAGTCAACCTTACTTGATAAAACATGATTCTTCCTCCACACCATGTCTCCTACTTTATACTGTATTTTTCTCCTTCGTAGATTATATCTTTGACTTGACTTAGTATAGGCTTTCCTCAATCTTATTTTAATGTCTTCAAAAATTTTCGCAAATCCACTATCTCTGACTATTCTTTCTTCAGTCCTATCCACTTCTAGATCTGATTGACGATTAATATTAGTGTTCTTGTGAAAGTTTCCATTGCCTATATATTCTCGGCCAAAATTTACATAATATGGAGTATAACCAGTTACTTCGTGCATCTGGGTTCGTATCGCACAAGTGACAAAAGGTAAATATACGTCCCATTTCCTTTGGTTTTCCTGGATATAACATGATAACATCGTCTTTACGACTCGGTTTACTCTCTCCGTCGGATTATTCTGAGGATGATACACCGCATTGTACAAAATATTCACATTGTAATTTTCACATAATTTCCGAAATTCCTTACTGGTAAACTGAGCTCCATTATCGGTGATAAGATGTTTACAAACTCCAAATAATAAAAATACATTTTCCTCAAGATGTCTACAAATTATATTAGCAGTAGCTGAACGTAATGGAAAAGTCAACACAAACTTGGAAAAATAGTCACATACGACTAGAATGTGAGTATATCCTCGACTTCCTCTAGGTAATGGTCCTATAATATCACAACTAAGCAATTCGAAAGGTTTAGTTATTTGTGGGCGGGTTCCCATAAGACCAGCAGGTTTCTTCTGAACAGCCTTATGTTTGGCACATACTCGACAACGGTTTATATATGTGGTAACATCAAATTTCATTTTCGGCCAATAAAAACGATAACATAATTTCTCGAATGTTTTGAAAATTCCTGGATGAGACGAAGTAGGACTATCATGTACCTCCTTGAGAATGTCCCGACGATATTCCTTTGGAACTACTAATTTCCAATAGTCAGATTCCTCTGAAAGTTCAGGAACTTTACATTGTACATATTTAAATAGATAGTCACCTTGCACTCTCCATTTCGGATAAGATAACGGGTTCTTGAGAACATTGGTTACCATTTTTAAATACCAACGATCCGTGATGTCCACAAATTCATAACCAAAGGTGTTCAATGCTAAATCTGTTTCTTCTGCGATACAGTCTATAATTGGGACTGCTCTTGAAAGCACGTCAGGCACCACATGATCTTTACCCTTCCGATGTATCACTTTGAAGTCATATTGCTGTAACTTCACGGCCCATCTACATAATCTACCATGGGGGTTTTTAATATTATCTAACCATACCAAACTATGGTGATCCGTTTCCACGGTGAACGTAGCTCCTTCTAGATACGGCCTTAGCTTTTCCAATGCGTAAAGTACGGCTAATAATTCCCTTTCTGTTGTACTATAGGCTCTCTCTTGCCTTGTCAAAGATCGAGTTAAGTAACAAATTACCCGCTCTTGACCATCAATCAACTGAGTCAAAACAGCTCCTAATCCATATCCACTCGCATCAGTTTTAACACTAAAAGGCTTTGTGAAATCTGGAGTAGTTAATATAGGTGCTGAGACTAAACACTCTTTCAATTGTCGAAAAGATTCTTCACACGAAGAAGTCCATACAAATTTTTGTTTCTTCTTCAACAAATTTGTTAAAGGGGCAATAATAGAAGAGAAGTTTTCAACAAATCTCCTGTACCAGGATGCCATACCAAGGAAACTTCTAACATCACGTACACAAGTTGGTGTAGGTATATTCAAGATTGCTTGAACTTTGTCCGGATCAACTCGCAATCCTTCCTTATTGTCTAATACATAACCTAAATATTTTAATTCAGACCGAAGAAATTTGCATTTTTCTCGATTTAAAGTCAATCCAGCCGCTATCAGTCTTGAAAACACCTTTTCTAAGATTTCCATATGTTTCTCAAAAGTGGGAGATATAATGATGATATCATCCAAATAGACAAAGACACTTTCTTCTAAATCTGCACCCAAAACCCTATCAATCAATCGTTGCCAACAAGCTGGTGCATTCGTTAATCCAAAACATAACCTTTTAAATTGATATAATCCTTTACCCGGTACTGTAAACGCCGTATATTCTCTACTATTAGGTTTCAACGGTATCTGATAATAAGCTGACTTAATGTCAAGGCTACTAAGATATCGAGCTCCTTTTAACCGATCCAAAATCGTTGATACGTATGGCAAAGGATAAGCATCCTTCTTTGTTACTTGGTTTAATTTTCGGAAGTCCACACAGAATCTATAACCACCTTCTTTTTTCGTTACCAAAATGATAGGCGACGACCAAGCACTAGTAGACGGTTCAACAATATCCAACTCCAATAATTTTTCCAACTCTTCATTAATTTGTCGTTGCACCACAGGTGAAACAGGATAATACCTCTGCTTAATCGGAGGGGAATCTACAACAATTTCATGCTCTACTAAGTGAGTACATCCAACAGAATTTCCCATTAAATTAAACTTCTGTTCTATAAATTCATCAAAAGAGCGACGTTGTTCCGCGTTCAGGTCAACTTCGATGGGGTTTAATTCAAATATTTCTTCCACATCCGAAAATTTCCACACACCTCGTTTCAAATCTGGTATTATTTCCATTGTTTTCCAAAAGTCAGTTCCCAATATAAGACCACGATCCAAATCTGGTAATACTAAAACCTTAATAAGCTTCACTGTACCCATGAGTTCCATTGGTACTAAAATCGATCCATTACTTGGCAATCTACTTCCATTGGCTAACGTACAATTAGGTGAATCTTCCATATCAAGTTTTAAATTTAAGTGTTGCAATATCTTCCAACCTTTTCTTCCGACAACGGTTCTGGTTGCTCCACTATCCAACAATCCTAACATTTTCTTTCCAAAAATTGACACTTCCAAATAAGGTCTTTGATCATCCTCTACATGGCTTAAAATATAATCTAAAATAATTTTTTGTCGAGAAAATTTTGCTTCGTCCGAAACACTAGAAAGAGTGGTCGCACACGAGTCCTCCACTAACCGACCTCTTAATGGCTCGCATTCGCGTTTCCCGAATCTGGCTTATTACATTTTGGACAATCATACTTCGTCACATTGGGAGTTCCACATTTAAAACAATATTTTCTTCTTGGTTGCCGACACTGACGTGTATGGTGACCTTTCGCACGACAATTCCAGCATGTGAGAGTAGAAGTGTTGGACGATTGTCTAGGAAACGTATTATTTTGATTAGATGTAGATGGAATAGTCGAAGGTTCCGCTGCAATATACATCAGATCAGGTTCCACAGCCCATTTTTTTACAGGAGCGGATGAAAAATTATCAATCGATGAACATCTCCGTTCCAATTTCACACACATCTCTTCCAACTCCGCACTTGACTTTGGCTCATCCCGAGCAATAGCAATTTGATAGAAAGGTTTAATATTTTCTCGCAATATTTTCATCTGCGTTCCATCAGGGACTTTGACAGAAAGCCTTGCAAAAGCATTCTTCATATATGCGAAATAAATTCCGATCGATTCTCCATCCATTTGTTTCCGTTCCTTGATCTGTTGAAATAATTTTTCATCATGGTTTATCTCTAAGAACTGTTCCTTTAAACCTTTACATAAGTTATCCCAAGTAGAAAATTTCGAATGATTGGCTCTAAACCAAACCAAAGCATGACCAGTAAATAAATCCGAGGCTGATTCAAAAAGAGTTTGACTCGAGACATGTCTCGCAACACTTAATTCCTCTATTCTTTCTATGAAAGCTAACACAGACATTTCTTTGGGCTTTCCAGAGAATGTAACATTCCACTTAATCACTGGAATAGATTTAACTGGGGTAACATTAGCAGGGATCTGAGTAGAACTCGACCCTATTGGCTTATTGGCCACAAAAACTGCACCAACACTGTCGTCTGAATCTGAACCACTTCCACCTTGTACACTCAACGCAGTCACATCCAAAATATTTTCCTCCATGGTGACTTGTTTGACTCTTCGGGATAAAGTTGACTGTAGTTGCAAGACCTTAGCCAATGACTGACTTCGTTGCTTCTTAGTATCGTCATCCTTTGTTTTAATACGATCTACTCGCATTAAAATGTGGCTGATCTTCGCTTCGATTTTCTTATAAGGTCCACTATCTTCACCAGACGTTAAGTCCTTTATCAACCCTTCAATTTCTTTTATTTTAGTGGTAGCCGTTGCAAGCTCCTCAACGCAGTCCATATTATAATCTGGATAAGTTAATGAATCTCCTGCCCGTTCCAACCGTAAGATTCTTCTTAATGTACCTCGCATTTGTTCCACGGTCCCAACATCTTCCAATCCTCTAATCTCCAATTCATACTTTAGTTCATCCTTGTTCAATCTTCCCGCGTCTAACTTTGAAGCCATTGTCAAAAAAATATTAACAGTACCGAAAATAAACTTTAGTATCAAGGGAGTAAAACGATTGCAATAGGAAATTCCCAGTGATAATACAAAAACGAGACCTAGTTTCAAACCAGTAAGTATATCCACCCTGTATAATAGGCGATCATTCAATAACAAAATCAAAAAAATTGTGATAAATAGCAACTAAATATATAACGCCTACCCAAGAAAATGTGTTCAAATGATGAAAATATTTCAGTAAATTATTTTCAGAAAAAAAATAAAACGGTACCATGGGTACTTGTACAATGATATGTCAACTATTTTCAACGTATTGAAGAGAAAATGGCAAAACTCAAATGTCACAGAAAGACTTACTACGTGATTACATGTATAGTATGCAACTATAACATAAGCAGATATAAAATTAGAACAATCATAAATACACAGCTTCCGTTAGGGTCACCGCAAACAATAGATATATCTCTAAACTGCTATGTACATGCTGTATGGCTTTGCAAAAAAAAAAGTTTATTAAATCTCTATGACAGTAAATCGAAAGATCATATAACTAATAACCGCAAAAAAAAATCCTTAATTATTTAAAAAATAAGTGGCAAAATAAAATCAAAAATGGCCCCACATGTTTGCTATGTCAAACCAGGCGCCAAATTAAACTTTGTTACGGGTCAAATTGAATTTAAGAAATACAAAGTGAAATTTGACTCTAAATTACAATTAGTTCTTAAATCTTAAGGTCGGCTAGCTCTCTCACGAGACTCTCAGAGGTGAAGATCGTTTATTTTTAACGATTTCAATTTTGCCATTAGTTGAAATGAGCGCCAGGTAATTTCCTATAAATTCCAGCCCCCTTAGATTGAGTATGACACACCGATTATCAAAAAACTACCAAAAACCGTGTTAAATTTAATTTAAGTCAAAACACAAAGAAATCTATTTAAAATAATTATTTAATTTACATACAAAATACAATTAATAATGTACAAATCGGCTCAGTTTTCTGAATATTATTAATAGGAAATTATTAAAAAAGAATCTTATTCGCTAGATCTACGATTAGTAATTAATATTGCACCAATAACTTACAAATAAAAATATTCTACTTTTTTACAAAAACCACTATTGGTTGATCACTGATATTTTGCAACTGAATTGTTAAAAATATACTGACGATTTACTAACGATCTCTAACGATGTACTGTCATGATTTATAGTTAGGTTAAATTAAAATATGTTGCTCTATATTGACGCTGCCAATAAACAACGTAAATAAAAAGATTGATATACCTTACAAACTAATGATATAACCATAAAATACCTGTAAATAAGATGTTAACTGCGCAGTTACTCACATGTCTTATTTTCACATATGCTTAATTGAGTAACTAATAAAAATATTTGACCATAAATATCATATATATATATATATATAGAGAAATAAGTAAAGATTAAAATATAATGGCAAATTATTAATACACATATAACTTTTAGTTATCCTGGTAGCATTAGAAAAAAAGGTACTCATCCAGTATCCAGCGTTGAGCAAAAATCTGTTAGTACAGGTTACTATGCTGTTGTTACTGCAAAAAACCTCATGTACATCTCAGCTTCAGTATCTCATCAACATTTAAATCCATGGGACCTCATAACCAGAAACCATGTGTCTCATCTGTGACATGTGACCATACCAAAACGACGACTTCAGAAAATGGCTTCGCGGGACCCCCCAACAATCGATTCACCAATTTCCAAGTCGATAAAAACTACATAGACATACACAGCTTATCAGCTTCACAATTTTATGTAACTTAGTACCAACCACTTGAGTACAATGTCTAATTTTCCAGATTTTCCAAATTATTTCAAGTTACCCAAATTATCCAAATTACCCAAATTATCCAAATTGCCTACATAAAAGAATGACAAAAATTAGGAGTCAGTATTTCCAGAGAATTCAAGATGGTGCTTACCCGCAAAATCGTCAGGGCACAAACAGGTATTCAACAATGTCGTATTTATTGCCTATTTAGAAGTCCTCTATAACAAAATTTAGCTTCAAACAGCTACACACAATTAGGCCTTCCAAATGTAAGAATTTTATAGTATAATCCCCCGTAATTAAGTTGGGGTTGCTTATACAAGCAATTATAAAAATCTTGACTAATCGGCTTGACGACTCAATAAAGAAAGGAAGAGCACGCCGGTTTTCGAAACCAACCGTTTTTTTCCTAATCACCTGTTTTTTTCTGTTTTAACGACCAATCACAATTCAACATCTCATAGGAAAATACCCTAGGAATTGATAAGTAACAGAAAATTAGTTCCAGCCATAGAATGATTAAAACTCTCCTTAGAATAGAAACTAAGATACAAAAAACCCATTATTAGACCATATAAACAATAAAATAAATAAAACCACGATTTAATGACTTTAGTAATGTTCCATTTATAACCAAAGGTTGGTAACACGTTATTCCCTAACTCTTAAATATGACAGCTGATCAAGGAGAGGTAAATTCGAGTGTTTACAACCTTATTTGTTTAACTAAATGAGGATTCTCCACTACAGGTGAGAGCAAATAGCATTAGCTTGAACCATTACAAAAAGTCATAAAATATATGCCCGCTCGTAGTGATTACTAAATTTCGTATGTGCGTTTATCATTTTTAGGTTAACCAACAACATTTCCTTCTAACAATAACACGGAAAATTACCTTAAATGAAGTTATAATAACACCCCAGACATAACAAAACAATGAACCTAAGTTATAATGACTAAAAATCACATAGTAAACATTAAGGTTCTTGGAGTATTCTTACTTAGCCATCGATAAATATGAATACACATTATTTTACCTGGTCTCCTTGCTATCAACAAAAGTAAAGAAGAAAATTCATATCCTTTTTTTTCCTCAGGTACCAACAGCAACATTAAAAAACAATCGTAGCCTCACTAATTTTTAAGTTTATATTCCCACATACAAATATATGGGCGGAATCTAATTTAACGTCACACAACAGCAAAAGCTCACTACTAAATAACAGGTGCCGCATATGGCAGGCTTGCGCAAATACCTTTACAAATGTCCACCAGGACTGAATTATTTCTTGGGATGACCACCCTGTATATTATTCAGTAAAAGTATAATAGGTGTATGTCAGATATTATTGCCATCCGTCACATCAATCCAACATTCGCGTAATGGAGTGGAAGTATAGTGGTGGTTAAAAAATTTCATTTTTATTTTAATTTTTCAAAAATGTAAAAAAAAAATTAAAATTTTTTCTTCTGAAATAGGTTTAAAATGTCAAACGTAGAAATTTTAAATTTGAGCAAAAAGGAAAGTTTCCGTCTATTCTATACTAGTGGTAAAAGAAGTTTAAGATTTAAAAATTATGTATTTTTTTTAAGTAGGTTTAGAATGTCATGAAACGTGAAACTTTTAAATTTGAGTAAAAAAAGTTTCCATCTACTCTAGTGTTAATTTTTTTTCCAAACTGGTAACAAAATGTTGCAAAAATTTTTTTTCCGAAATTGGTTTGGTATGTCATGAAACGTGGAAATTTTAAATTTGAGCAAACCAAATTTTTCGTCTATTCTATAGTAGTGATAAATAGATTAAAAATGTTTTCAAATTTTTTAAAAAATTTTTCAAAAACATTTTTAAATTTGGATAGTTTAAATCTGAACAAAGAAAAAAAAATTCTATCTTGGTAAAATTTTTTAAAAATAGTAAACAAAATGTCTAATTTTTCTTTTGAATAGATTTAGAACGCTATGAAACGTGGAAATTTTAAATTTGAAGAAATAAAAAAAATCCATCTATTTTAGTGGTAAAAAAATTTCAAAAAAAAATAATTTCTTTTTTTAATAGTTTTAGAATGCCACGAAACGTAGAAATTTTAAATTTGAGCAAAAAAAATTTTTTTCATCTTGGTAAAAAATTTTTCAAAAATGGTGAAAAAAATTTTCAAATTTTTTTTTTTCAGAAATAGGTTTAGTGTGTCATGAAACGTGGAAATTTTAAATTTGAGCAAAAAAATTTTTTTTTTATCTTGGTAAAAATTTTTTCAAAAATGGTGAAAAAAATTTTCAAAATTTTTTTTTCCCGAAATAGGATTAGCGCGTCATGAAACGTGAAAATTTTAAATTTGAGCGAAAAATAAATTTTTTTCACTATTTATTCCGTTTAGACGGTCCACCCTGTATATTTTCCAGTGAAATTTCTACCATTTCTGCGCTGACAGTAGCGTCAACTACCTACCAAATTTGACTGCTCTCCGTCAAGTAGTTTTTTAGTAAATGCACCAACAGACAGACAGACAGACAGACAGACAGACCGACAGACAGACAGACTGACGGAATTGAAAAACCTATATTTTCGTAATCTCCGTGATCTGAAACGTCAGAATCAGTAAAAATCTCGGAGGGTGATTTTTTCTCGAATACAATACTTCCCTTCGGTATGCGAGGGAAGTAAAAAGTCACGTACGGGAAGGTAGACCTATGTATTCCCATGCATTTTGACCTGCTGAACACGAATCCGATGTCCGCTTTGCCCGATTGGCTCTTGTATTTTTCCTAACCTCAAAAAAAAAAAACACCGTAAGAATGCCCGAGAAAATGAAAGTGTAGCTAAAAATCTGAAAAAATTCAGAGGTACGTAGAATGGCGAGAGAAATTGAATGGCGCAAACTAGAATTCTATAGCTGTTTTGGTTTCCGATATAGAGCCTCGAGGAGAGCGAAAAAAACAATTTTATTCCTTCCGGTGACTTTGAGCTGCTCTATCTCGAAAACGAAGGACCGCAGGGATGTCTGGTTTGCGCCATTCGATTTCTATCGCCATCCTATGTACCCCTGAATTTTTTCAGATTTTTAGCTACATTTTCATTTTTTCAGGCATTCTTTCGGTGTTTTTTGAAATTAGGAAGAATGCAAGAGCCAATCGGGCAAAACGGACATCGGATTCATGTTCAGCTGGTCAGAATTCATGAGAATACTTAGGTCTGCCTTCTCCCACTCGACTTTTTTTTATGTGCCTGTGTAGTCAATACCCATTCACCAAACAATTATTACACTGTTGCACAACTTGACGTATTTATTACGCCGAATTGGCCGAGCCGTTGTCAAGTATCGTCCTCGTCTTGTTATGATGCAATATGGGCATGGCTTATAGAATAAACAATGTATTGGGTCGACGCCCCCGTATAAATTTAAGTTTAAAAACATATTTTTTATTGTTTAAAACATGTTTTTTTTTAACAATTAAAAATCCATGTTTAAAACACATTGAATTGTTTTAAATTTAAAAAAACGTGTTTTTTGATTAAAATAAAAAAAACACAATTTTTGCCAACCCTGATAAACGTTTACATAGGATTAAAAAAGTTAGTAGACGATAATTATAAAATGATTCGAGATACGACAACACATTTTTATAAGCATTGTGTTATTATTTCCATTGATACTTTTTTGTTATGTACAGCAACAATAACACAAGTCATTTATTTTTTAAATGTTTTTGCGGACAATGATAATGTTTGGTGTAATATGAGATAAATGTTAACTGATTAGGACTTCGTTTCACCAACAGCAAAGTGATTTTGGGCTGCGAAGCAAATTTTTCTGTGAAATATGTGGTACATATACAATGAAATTTTTGAGCGCTCTAAAAATAACGAATATTTATCAAAATTAAAAATATACAATGAAAATAAAATTTTTGTATTCGATCTTTTTGTGTTTTGCAGCTAACATATTTCACAGTATTAGATTGTTGCTAAAATGGTTATATCACAATAATTCTTATTTTTCAACTATTTTTATTTTAAAGTCCAAAATGGCTGGTGAATGAATAGTTCAAACATAAATAACATTATGGCGTCCATCTTATAAATCATATTTATAACATGAAAACCCTTATAAAACAAATATATTTTCAGAGGAATTGTTATATATCAATTTTATTGTAATTAGACAGGGGCGTATTGCAAAAAGCAGAGGTAATTGCCATTAATATTTTGTTCCGAATAATTTTGCCCGATATTGACTTCAATCAACGACGAGGAGTTCCCGTCAAGAAACAACGGTCAATATGAAATAAATAAAATACAAGTAGTAATTAAATAATATATTCCTCTATACTTTCATATATGTTAGTATTTTAAAAGCTTTTATTTAGCTTCACTTGTAACAATGTAAACAAATCTTGCAATCAAGATTTTGACTAGTTCTAATTGAGCCAGAGCTTTGATATATTGCACACATGTAGAATACGATAAACTATGTGACGTCATTCTAAATCCAACATGGCGGACGTCCCAAGATGGCGGATTACCTTTTTCTTGAGAATCCCCTGGATATGGCTATCAAATGAAAGGGTTTGACGAGTAGAATACGATATGTGCAACACAGCCTGGTTTGGTACAAAATATGCAGAGCTAAAGACTAAACAGCTAAAAATAAAATTATGAAACAAATCTTTTATTTAAGAAAAATTACTAAAAAAGGAAAATTGAAAATGTACTAAAAAAAAGAGAATATATTTTTTTCAATTCATACATATCTGAAAACTCAAAGCTTTGGGGGCGGTCCTATAAAAGACTACTGTAAATAAGAAAACAATATGGCGCATAAATAGCTACCTGTGTTTTATAAAAATTGTACAAAATGTATTATAGTTTTTAAAGACAATTTTTAGCTTTTTAATTATTTTATAAATGTTTCTTGGGAGCAATGTGTGCTTCATTTATATAGCAATTATTTAGCAGTTACAACGAAATACAATATACTCCCAGCAATAATATTGCGTTAAGAAGAGTCATAATAAAATTGTTTCATTAATGCTTAGCGAAACCTTTAACGAATACTTTTATAGATGTTTGCAAATTTACCAAAAAGTGCCAGAGGTCATTACCATAAGTCTGTTACAAATCAGTTTTGCTTCGTGAGCTAAAACATCATATAATAATTGCTGCATAAACGTTTACAAAACAGCGAGAAACAAATTCTACGAAATGTTTTATAATTTAGCTATAAGAACATTCTTAGCACGTATTTAGATGACGATTTAGTTGTGAAGACTATACAATCACCTTGGCAGATTTAATAAAACATTATTTTTGCAGAGCAGTAATGCAACAGTAATAAAATAAAATTGTGCTATTATCTTAGATTTATAAAGGAACTTTGTTAGTTGGGGGATGAGCAAAAACTCATTTTCCTGGCCCTGAACCAGCCTTCGAGTTGCCAACAAATTTAATAAAATCAAAGCTACGAGTGTATTATTTACAATATCCCAAATCTTCTATGCATTATTTAACACAGGCACACAAAAAAATGATCGTGTACTTATGAGCAGAGCATGATACCCCCTGTATTTTGAGTCGATGAATCCGATGCCGTCCTCAGAATTACTCCATTACGTCACGATTTTCCCTAATCCCCTCCTAATTAAGATTTTCACTGATTTTTAGTAACTTTTTGAAGTTAAGGAAAATCCACATGTGGTGGAGCAATTCTGACGGCGCGGCGGTATCACATTCAGTGGCGCTCAAGATACACTGCTCAAAAGTACATGGCCTTTTTTTAATTTTGGGTGTCTGTGTTATTGGGTTCAAGTCACCGGAACGAGGCAGTCAAGGCTCCATATAAAGGGACCATCTATTGACTTCTCAGTAAAATAGTTGCTAAGGCTCGTTATAGAAAGGGTGAGAGGGATGGTAGGCTTGATAAAAGGACAATGTCCTGAATATGTATAAGCATATTCATACGATAAGGTGGTAGGAGGATCCTATTTGTCGAATGAGTTGACTAGTAGAAAGAAATCATCATTCATATTTTATGCAATTATGCACCACTAGGACCGGCAAGGTATCTCGAAAGGCAACTTCTATGGCCAGAGGAAATGGAAAAGACTATCCTCTGTGTGGTCCACTGGTCTTTTCTAGAAGACCCTACATGTCGCGAACGAATAGTGAACTAACAAGTGTGAGTATTTAGAGAAAGCGAAGATGCTCCCAGTTTCTAATGGAAAGGAATGCCAAGGCCCAAGAAATGACTATTATAATCTAAATTTAAGAAAAACAAAAGCATACACATGCATTCGACACCATCAAACCAAAGAATAGAAGCAGATACACATTTACAAGTGTGTTGACAACATAGTTCAGACATTACATTTTATTAACTTGATGTATCCTGGGATTTTTCGGTCATCTTTAAATTAAAATTCTTATATTTTCTTACGTATCGGTTTTATTAACCTCGTCAGAGGAAAAACTACATACAATATTTATATTAACGTACGATTATTTTATGTAATTTTACAATTTTAATTTCATTACTTACAATTTAAGAAATTTTTTGTTTACACTATATTAACATTTTACGTTTATTTCTGTTGGAAGTTTGAATGCAACTAAATGCTGAACAAAAATATTGCCTGCTTTCTGGTCTGTGTTATGTCACTATTGGTACAGTTTATTTAATTTATGGATGTTATAGATATGAAGTTTTTTCTAATGGCTGGTAGTGTGAAATATGATATTTTAAGACACTATAATCATCTCTTTCTTTATGACCAAAATTACTATAGCCCCATCTTTGTTGCAGTCACCGTCATTTTGACACGACAAATAAATGTAAATATAACCTTAAATGCCCAATTTGTGAAGCGTTTTGATCTGTAAATAAACAATTTTCAAGTGTTGAGGAGACAACATATGACTTAAAATTGCATCAAATAACGTTTATATGCTGTTTCTCTAATACGATGATAGTTTAAAGACAAAATATGTGCGATACACCACATACTTCAAATGACCCCAGAAAAAATCAAGAGGGGTTAGGTCAGGTGACCAAGCTGGCCATTCGATATGACCCCTTCTACCTATCCATCTCCGAAAGACAGTGTCCAAAAAATCTCTTACAATTCTGGCATAGTGTGGCGGAGCTCCGTCTTGGAAGTACACGTCATTTGCGATCACCTGAGGATTTTCACGTTAGGGAAATATCTGAATTACAGCGGGTATAACTCTTTCGCGTAATAAAGTTGAATAGGCATCAGCAGTTAAATTACCATTTAGAAAAAACGGCCCTATTACCCGCCCAGACATTTACTTTTTGTGGATGTTGTGTGTGCATTTCTTCCATCCAATGTGGATTTTCAGCACACCAATAGCGACAATTGTGACGATTGACAAATCCATTTAAACAAAATGTAGCCTCATCGGAAAACAAAATGCGATCTACAAACTGTGGTGTCTCGTCTAAGAAATTCATAATTTGTTGGCAAAACTGCATTCGACGATCAGGATCATCTTCCGCAAGTTCCTGAAGTAAGCTGACTTTGTAGGAATGTATTTTATTTCTCCTGAGTATTCTTCGAATGTATCTTTCACTGTTACCAGTTTCTAATGAAAGTTTCGGAATTGACGTTTTAGGCTCCTCCTGAATCATCTAAAGCTCTGTCGTCGTTTGTCGCTGTTTTTGTGCGGCCAGTTTTTGGTAAATTCTTGACATTTCCCGTATGTGCAAAATTCGACATGCTGTCGACTTGGAAATCGGGTTTCGCTCAGGAAAAGTATCGTTGAAGAGGTCACTTGCTTCCTGAGGGATCGACGCCTCTCTCCGAATCCAATCATCATGAGTAAAGTTATCCGTTCAGCGTTCAGTTGAGCCATTTTAAAGACACGTTTTTAGAATCATAAATTAGTAGCACAAAAGTAATGTCACAGTGACGTTTATACCACGACTTACTTAGATAAACTAGTAAAATAATGAGAACAATAATTTAACTATGACCTGTGTTTTTATTAAACGACTACAAAAAAACTTGTTTACGTGGGTCTTAGTTTTGTAAAAAAAAATGGTAAAAAAAGAGTGTCTTTTTTGGATACAGCTGTTTGGATATCCACTGTTCTCTGTTAATTACGATTGTAATTTCTAATTTTCCCTTATTGAGGCCACATTACATAACAGAATCCATACAAACGTTACATCGTTGAATTCGGGACTCATTAAAGTATACAAATATGGAAAAATATACCGGGTGTTTCATTTAAAAAAATTGACACTTATGTCACACCTCCGAACGTAATGCCTTTACGACTGGCAATTGTTTATTAATAAATTTTTTGGAACAAATCTTGTGACAACCTAAAGTTAGACGTCACGGTCCTGAAATACATGTCAAGAAGTTCTAAAAATTTCGCTGAATACAGTGTCGAAAACCCTAAGTTAATACGAGGTCCCGTTCGGCTGTAATCGAGCCGTTCCGGGACTATTGCCCAACCCTGTATGTCTATGCTACACTCATATACCATGGCCTTGGACAGGCTGCAACAGAGATAGCGTTACGGGCAATGTTGTATCTCAGAAAGAAATGGCGAGAAAAAGGTATGTTGGACATGTTGGCAACAGTATCGTATGACTTTTACACTTTATCTCTGCTTCTATTTATATAAATTCTTTGCATCAAACATAGGTATTACAATCATATACCTATTTATATATTCAAACCACTCTGTGCCTCGTTTTTTATGAATATACAAAAAATCATGGCTTAAATAGAAGCATATTATAATTACCTTCTGATCTGATTATTTATGTAGTTGTAAAACCATTTTAATGAAATCATATATTTTGAACTTTATAACGTAAACAATCAAAGACACTTATAGATCTCCAGCAACATGAGATCAGTTATAATTTTATTCGCATGTAATGTTTGGTATCCTAGGTGCAATGGGAATTGGACCAAGTCCAAAATCGATCGGATTTTCATGGTCCCCTAGACATGTCTAAATTTCTAACTAGTACATTAGTAAAAGTTGCAGTCCGATGCTGCTAAACTTGATTAAAGTCGTGAACTATCATTGACAACAACGGGCATAATTATACAGTGGGGCCCATAAGTAATGGATAAATTCATTTCTACGTAATTTACAATTTTTGAGTAAAATCCTAAAACATGTAAATTTTTAAACCAAATGTTCAAACTGGGCGCCCTTTGCTTCTTGTCAATAATGGAGGCGTTGCTGAAATTCTTCTAAAAGATTTTGTATCGTTTCCGGGGTAATTTGATTAATTTCTTGTCTTAATTCTGTCTTAAATCATCAACTTTATTTGGTCTGTTGCAGTAGACTTTCGATTTTAAGTAACCCCATAAAAAGTAGTCAAGCGGGGTCAAATCTGTAGAACGGGCAGGCCACTCAATTTCACCTTCACCTTCTAGGGATATTGAGTATTGGCCTCCATCATCCAATATGGATTTTCTGTACTCCTGTATCTACAGTTCTGTTTGTTGACTGTTCCATTTAGGACGAATGTTGCCACATCAGAAAAAATAATGTTAATTATAAATAACGGATCATCTTGTATTTGCCATGATTTCGCAAAATTCCAATCGGTGATAAGGGTCATCGTCGTTAAGTTCTTGAACCAAATGAATTTTATGTGGGCGGTATTTTTTATTTTTTAGAAGACGCAATATAGGCGTTTTACTAACTTATCGGCGGCAAATTGTCTTGTAGGTTGTTTATGTGGATTATCTTGCAGATCTAATAATATATCCAATTTCTTTTCATTGTCTAAAATGGGTTTCCTACCAGATTTAGGAATATCTGTGGCATTTCCAAATTCACGAAATTTGTTTTCTACTCTACTAACCGTAGACTGAGAAATGCGACGGTCAGGATACTTAATATTGAAGATTTCGCATACCTGCTTCTGTGTTCTTGTTTTATCACCACACCGTAAAATCAAAATTTCAATTCTTTGGGTAACCAAAAGATTCGTTGTTAAAATAATGATCAACTTGACTTGATAATCAGCGATAAATAACTAGAATCATAAGTTTGCACATATGCAGAAAATAAAGAAGTTATAATTTTTTCCGATATGTCAAAAGACACCCTTTTTAGTTCTTTCTAGACCGAGAGCTAGCGTCACAAGACTATTTGTAAATAGACAGAATTTGCCTTAATAGGTTGTCCATGATCCCATCGTCTGCCGGGCTGGGAGCGCTGCGTTTGGCGGCGAGAGGCGGTCTATCAATAACCTGACAGCGGTACTGTCACAAATGTCAAAAAAGCCGTTTTTGATTATCTCGTGCCGAGCCAAATTTCCGATTTTGCCGTCGCAATTTACAACACCGACAAAATACCAATCTTTCTTTTTCTGTATGTACACGATCCTCCACTCAATAGTCCCTTCAAATTAGGAAAATTGAGGGAAATTTTTCCTACAACTAAGCCACCCGTATAGAAAGTTGCCTTGGGGTTGTGTTAACATATTTTTCACCAAGCGCATGAAAAAAAGAGGGTTGTTTTTTAGATGTAGATACATATATGTTTTTTTGGCCATTTTGGCGGTTTTTTGCGTTTTGCTGCAAAACTGTGCATTTTTGAGAAAATATGACCTGATTTGATACTGTAGATCTAGCGATTCTCTACAATTTTTGTTCTTTTCATTTTTTTGAAATTCCGCTTAGTTACGCCGCTAGAGCGCTCTGAAGTTTATGTAAATGTATACATTTTTTTGGTGTTTGATTTTAAGCCAAAACTATGGATTTTATAAAAAAATATCCAGATATCAAAGTTGTAGATAAAAGAATTTTCGACAAATTTTGTTCTCTGTTTTTTTTTCAAAGTCGCGTGGTTTTGCCCCTAGAGGGCGAAAAACATTATTTCGATACTCTTGTGCGGATAAAAAAATATATAGGCATCGTGAACAGCTGTAGTATTTTGCCCCTCCATCTCCCTCTACTCAATATTTTTTACCGGCTAAGCTAATATAGATGACATTAAGGATGACATATACAAAAAGGCCCATCACGACCACTACAGCTAAATGCGCGTAGTTCATACTATTATATGCACCGTTCTATGCGCAGCTGTGTAAGAAATGAACGATGGGTTTTAAAAAAATTTTTTTTTTGCTCTCCAAATTTTTATATTATTGACGAGTACTCTAAAAAAATGCATGGTTTTTCCTGTATATCAAAAATATATGCGCCATATTTTTTTTCCGCTCAAGAGTATTAAAAAAATGTTTTTCGCGCTCTAGCGGTAAAACCGCGCGACATTGAAAAAGGAAACAAAGAACAAAATTTGTCGAACATTTATCTACATTTATCTACAACTTTGATATCTTGATATTTTTTTATAAAATGCATAGTTTTGGCTTAAAATCAAACACTAAAAAAAGTTATACATTTACATAAACTTCAGCGCGCTCTAGCGGCGTAACTAAGCGGAATTTCAAAAAGATTGAAAGAACAAAAATTATAAAGAATCAGGTCATATTTTCTCAAAAATGCATAGATTTGCATCAAAACGCAAAAAACCGCTAAAATGAATAAAACATATATATGTATCTATATCTAAAAAACAACCCTTTTTTTTATGCGCCTGATGAAAAATATGTTAATACAACCCCAAGACAACTTTCTATACGGGTGGCTTAGCTGTAGGAAAAATTTCCCAAAATCGGTGATTTTTCTTCTAATTTGAAGGGACTACAACGCATTTAGTTAGTTCCTAACATTTGAAAAATTGACGTTTTTGAGGTTTTGCCTTCTCCAACGAGATCATAGTCAATTTTAAGCTTGGGATCCGCCGCCGCCGTAGCCCATCGTGCTAAGCGGCGACTACTTTTAAGTGGATTCCCGACTTCGAATCCCGCACAGGGCTACTTTTTTATTATTGTTTTTTATTTTCGGTAGATATTTTTGACTCTATAATTGCTCTTCGCTTATTTCTATGCGACGAACGTGTAAAATTATAGATTTTTTACATTTTTTCTGATTTTTGGCGATACATAAGGAAATAATCTTTCTAGTTTATTTTCGTTTCTTGATTAGGTATGGTGGCGTAACGGCTAGAAGTCCTGATTCTCATACAAGAAATTCGGGTTCGAACCACGCACCGGGAATTTTTTTGTTAACTTTTTTACATTTTCGGTCATAATCTGATGTTAAAATTTTACCTATATATCACATGAGTAAATATTGAGGATTATAATCCTCACATACCAAATTTCAGTCGAATCAGACCATAAAGATGAAATGTTTTAATTCATTTTCTTCATTTTGACGAACCCTGTATGTTCTCTTTAACAAAAATGCATCAAGCTTTTGTAGGTCCGGCTTCTATCGGTTGATTAAATCCGAATTTGAATTATGAATTTTCTCGCACAATTTTTTGTATCGAATTCCAACAAAATTATTTTGAAACCGAATGAAGCTCCGAGAAATCCTCTTTAATTAAGCAAATACGAAAATAAAAAAAAAATTCATGTGATAGGTAATATTTTAGCATCAGATTATGACCGAAAACGTAAAAAACGGTAAGAAAAATATAATTCCCAGAACGTGATTCGAACCCGGATTACCTGTTTGAGAATCAGGACTTCTAGCCGTTACGCCACCATACCCACCCAAGAACGGAAAATAAACTAGAAAAATTATTTCCTTATGTGTCGCAAAAAAATCGGAAAAAATTATAAAAATTTATGATTTTAACACATTAGTCGCATAGAAATAAGCGAAGAGCAATTATAGAATCGAAAATATCTACCAAAAATAAAAAAATAATCATAAAAAAGTAGCTCTGTGCGGAATTCGAAGTCGGGAATCCACTTAAAAGTAGTCGCCGCTTAGCACGATGGGCTACGGCGGATCCCAAGCTTAAAATTGACTATAATCTCGTTGGAGATGGCAAAACTGCAAAAAAATCAATTTTTCAAACGTTAAGAACCAAATAAATACGGCAAATGGAGGATCGTGTGAACTCTCTACGAAAGAAGAAAGATTGGTATTTATCGGTGTCGTAAGTTGCGACGGGAAAATCGGAAATTAGGCTCGGCATGAGATAATCAAAAACGGCTTTTTTGACATTTGTGACAGTACCGCTGTCAGATTATTGACTAAACCGCCTCTCGCCGCCAAACGCAGCGCTCCCAGCCCGGCAGACTGATGGGCGGGTATTCAATGGATCATCGACAACCATTAAGGCACATTCTGTTCATTTACAAATAGTACAAATTTCTGTGACGCTAGCTCTCGGGGTATTCCTTTTGTTGGGTATTTTGCCACCTGCGTATAAAAAAAACCGATACATTTAAATTGAGTGTTATGACATGACACAAAATTAGTTAGAAAAATCAGATTTGACAAATATTTGCTACATAGGCATAAATAGTTTAGAATACATTTCAAATACATTTTAAAATTTTCAAATTGAATTTTCTTGATGAAGAATATAGGTATACAAAATTTAAAAACTCTTATATTGCTGGATGGAGAATTAAATACCCTGTCAAATGAACTATCACACGCACCCTCGTTCCATTAAAAAAATTTAAATGGGTAGTTGTCACTCCAAGGGGGTTGAAGGGGGAGGTATAAAATTATTCTCAAAAAATGTCATTTGAAAATTAAAAACTGACGTGTTTTAGGATTTTATTCATAAATTGTAAATTACGTAGATCATGAATTTATCCCTTACTTGTGGACCTCACTGTATATTATATACAGGGTGAGTCAATATCTCCACAATCGCCAAATTGTAGTATTTTTTAAATGCAATGTTAACGTTGCGGAGTTTAGCCATAGCTATTGCACCACTCAATCGGAACACGTACACATACACAAACATTCAGCGCCACTGAGCCAGTTATATACAGGGTGTTGCATCATGAGAGGGGCATAGCCTAGCAGGAGGTAGAGAACATCAGTGGTAATCAGAACCTCCCACAGAAATTTCTCATTGGGCCTTTATTACGAAGTCACAGGGTGTTTTGTCATTTGTGGCAGAAACTACTTTTTGTCATTACTTTGGCAGGGAATGGAATAATGGATTCATATTTGGTGCATCTAATACAGTAACGATCCTTCAGAGGTGCATGTGAGACATGAAAAAAAATCCAGGTCCGGAGTCACTAAAATTTAGGTTTCTTCTTTACCTCTAAAAAACATGACCCTGTATATATTTTACTTCCCTCGCATACCGAAGGGAAGTATTGTATTCGAGAAAAAATCACCCTCCGAGATTTTTTCGGATTCTGACGTTTCAGAACACGTAGATTACGAAAATATAAGTTTTTCAATTCCGTCAGTCTGTCTGTCTGTCTGTCTGTCTGTCGGTGCATTTACTAAAAAACTACTTGACGGAGAGCAGTCAAATTTGGTAGGTAGTTGACGCTACTGTCAGCGAAGAAATGGTAGAAATTTCACTGGAAAATATACAGGGTGGACCGTCTAAACGGAATAAATAGTGAAAAAAATTTTTTTTGCTCAAATTTAAAATTTCCACGTTTCATGACGCGTTAAACCTATTTCCGAAAAAAAATTTTTTTTTAAATTTTATTCATTTTTGAAAAAATTTTTACTACTAAAATGAAATTTTTTTTTTCTTTCTTCAAATTTAAAATTTCCACGTTTCATGGCATTCTAAGCCTGATTAAAAAAAAATTTGAATTTTTTTTTTACCATTTTTGAAAATTTGTTTACCACTAAAATAGATGGGTGTTTTTTTTATTTCTTCAAATTTAAAATTTCCAGGTTTCATGATATTCCAAACCAATTTCGGAAAAAAAAATTGCAACATTTTGTTACCAGTTTGGAAATTATTTGCCCAAATTTAAAATTTTCACGTTTCATAGCATTCTAAGCCTATTTTAAAAAATATGTAATTTTTAATTTTTAAACTTTTTTAGCACTACTATAGAATAGAAGGAACCTTTCCTTTTTGCTCAAATTTAAAATTTCTACGTTTGACATTTTAAACCTATTTCAGAAGAAAACATTTTCCACTCCATTACGTGAATGTTGGATTGAAAATGTGACAGATGGCAATAATATCTGGCATATGCACCTATTATACTTTTATTGAAAAATGTACAGGGTGGTCATCCCAAAAAATAATTCAGTCATGGTGGACATTTGTAAAGGTATTTGCGCAAGCCTGCCATATGTGACACCTGCTACTTAGTATTCAACTTGTGCTGTTGGATGAGCAGTCTGTATATTTTTTTGACCAAAACTTATCAAGTTTTCTTTGTAATAATAGCAATAACTATATTCCGATTATTATTTTCAATGTCATTTCGTAATTATTAATTTTCTAGAGTGACTGCCATGCACAAATAACGAGGGAAGTTCTGTGTAAATACCTTTACCGATTTTTTTTTTGTTTCTGTATGGTAGGTATTCGAAAAGAACACAAAAAATAAGCAAGTTTATATTATATTGCCAGATCTTTGTGTCCCTTTTTCAAGTTGATTATATACGCTTTTAGGTGATGCTATATTCGACCAATATATTTTAATCAAATATCGACTATATGAAATAGCCAGACTCATGCTAATTTATATCAATTAATGTAGAATTGGCCACGCTTTAATGCAACACAATTTCGTCGATTTCTCCCTGTTTTAACACAGTTTATTTGAAATTTCGTAGGACCTACAAAGTGCGCCTGCCTCCGACGCCATCCGCAACCGAACGCTCCTTTTTTGCTCAAAGCCTGGGGTTACGGAAGAATTATGCTCTTCATAAATATCTTGACATACTCATACTCTTGACACATCACTTTTACCCAAAAGCTTTTTACGTTTTTTGCATTATGGACATCTTTCCAAGTCAAAATTCGTTAAATTCCCCAAAAAAAATATTTTTTTGTGAATTTGAATCATTACGAAATTTAATTGGTTTCTATTCTGATAGTAGTTGCGATAGTTGCGACCTGTAGAGTGTTTTCGTACGTAAGATCGACAGATGGAGACGTATGGAAACTCTAATTGCAATTTAAGAACCAGATAATAGTTCAAATCAATCTAAAAATACTGCCATTTTTTAAGTAGAATCTTCTCTTTTCAAAATGCTATAATTGAAATCGATTTCTTGCAAAATTTGCCAATTTAAAATTACCTTCAACAGCTAAACTGGATGCGGGCACCCTGAGCGAGATAGGAAAACACACCCAACGAAGTATGCAACATCACTTTTCCATTTTCATTTGTTAAGAATCGCACTCTCAGCAGTGTAAGTAATCGTTATGAGGCCAATGCAATAAATAAAAAGAAGAAAGTAATACGTCTTTCATGCGGCTGCAGAGAATAATCGACAGCAAAATGCAGTATTATGTTCATGATGCTTGCGGTGAGCGATGAATATGACCGAGTTATAGGTTAAATTACACTACCGAACTTGGCAGCTCGTCTACCTACATACAGTGTGTTTATCGAAAGCCATGACTTGTGATTTTACGTTTTTTTACTTTTATCTTATTTTGTTTGGAGAAAAGCGTTAGATTATTGATTAACGCTGAATACTTTTACATTGGCCATAATTGTTGAGCTTTGCTGTGGTAATTTCTACTTAATTATGTTATTCAGTTTGTTTGCGCTGATAATACCCATATAAATGCATTCATGCCTTTATATGTAATACGATTCTTTTCTAATATCTCTTCGAAATACGAAAATAGATGTTAAAATATACATGTTGCTTGAAGAAATCAGTGTGTATGACAATATGCCTAGAAAAACTATAGACGGTGTTTCTCAAACGCGTGTCAGGTATGTATAATGGCTTTTATTATTTAGTTCAGTTTGTATTTGTAAATTACTCTTAGTTCAGTTAACGGAGCGCTAAAATGACTGAAATCTTTAACTTGAGTGCTAGTGAATGGATTTTGATGAAACCCTGTAGTCTAATTCACAAGTTCAAAATAGCTCCTAAAAATATGAGCGATAGCTCATTGGATTCGGAATAACGTCTAGAAAAATGTGTTAAATTGTTTTATTAGCACATAAAAAATTGCAAAAGTTATAAACAAATTAAGATGAAAAAAAAATGGCATTTAGTTTTTCGCTTATAACTCAAACACTATAAGCTATAACGGAAATCGGAAAAAAGGTTCTTAAAGAGGAGGAAATTTCCAATAAAAAAGTCCTAACTCCCGGAACTCTATCTTTATTATTTATCATTTTAATTTCACGCTGAAAATAGTGTTCCGCGCGACCGCTGCAGGATGCGAGCGCCCCGCCTCAAAAGAGAGTACATCACATAAAATAATTTTTTTATACTATTAGATATCAATTAAAAAATTTGAAAAAATAAGGCTCCGTTGGAAAAAAATGTTAATAGTATATTATGTAACAAGTTTTATAAACGTCATTTTAGTCACGAGTTATATTAATCGCTAGCGACGCGTAGCGGAGCGAGTGTTTAATAAAATGAGTGACTAACAAGTTTATAAAACGTGTTGCATACTATACTTTTTCTACGACAGCAAATATCTAAATAAAAAATTTGGAAGTTATTTTAATATTTCATTTATTAACGTATCAATAACATGGTAACAGTAAAAAATTACTAAACTATTGTTCTACTTATTGTGTATATTAATGGTTACATTGGAAACATTTTGGCAATTGCTAAAAAAACTAAGTGATTTAGGCTCATTTTTTTCCAAAAAATACAAAATTACTTGTCTCTTGTCACAACGCGTCGATTTATTTTGACAGATTGATGACAAGAATTACGGAAAACTAACTTGATTTTTGCCATTAATATCTAGAATTAACCTCAGCCGTGACTAATATCTCGTTGCTAAGTTCAGCCTGTGACTAAAATGCACGAAGTCACGGTTTGTCGAAAGCGTGTTTAAAGGATTATTTAGCGTCATGAAAACGTATACGATAAACGCCATTTTAAAGATGGAAGTAGAAAAAGTTTATTTTTCAACAAGTGAGGCCATTGTTAACTAACGAAATTTTATGGGACCTCCGTTATCATTGGAGACAATTTTTTTTTAATAATTAGCCTATAAAATTTTTGCTTCTTGGAGCCCTTCTTATAGATATACTTAACAAGATCACATTATACAAGTTTTTAAAAATTGTTTATTTTGTTTATTATAATTTTTTAAAGTAAACAGAAAATTAAAAACCAAAGTAGTTATAAATTTTTTTTTTTCAAATTCGTTATCATATTACTATTTTTACATTGAAGAAAGGCATTCATTAACGTTAAAAAAAATTTTTACGCCAATTGTTTATAAGTTGTTTATAAACAAATTGACTAGTTTTATATTTAAAACATTTTTTTACAATTTTGTTGTCTTGAGAATATTATTTTTAAATAAAAATGTTTTTATTAAAAACATTATCTTATTGTTTATAATCGTTTTTTTTTAATTATCCATCATTTGAATAATTAGTTAACAAATTATTTTTTTCTTAAAAATCATAATTGGCAATCCTCAATAAAGCAACAAAAATAATTTTTTTTTATCAATTTCATTGTTTATTAATTTAACAATTTGTGATAAACAAATTCTGACAATTCTAATATTTTTTTTCTAAATCTTAAAAAAATGCAAAAACAGCCATATGCAACAACATAGTTTAAAAAATTTGTTTGTATTTTTTATAGCGTTTTTCAATATTACACGATACAGCTGAAACGGGCACTTGATTTGTCAACTAAAACACTTATGTAACTTTTAAACTATTAGAGATATCACAATAGACATTCAGGACGTTTTTATAGAGGATTAATTAATCTCTAAATGAGTTGACTTCCAAGCTATCGCTCATATTTTTAGGAACTATTTCAAGAATTAACACCTTTTTGAACTTGTGAATTAGACTATTGTGCAATGTGTTTGTAATGACGTTAATAAAAAAGTTGAAAAAAAGATAAGAGTAGGAAATGATCGGAAGGGGTAGAAAACACCCCTTTTGTCACGGGTTTCGTTTCTTGTAGAATTAGGTCAAAAATTAAAAAAAAAAAAATTACCCTTTGTGTCCGAAAATAAGATGTTTTTACTCTTGTGAATATTTTAGAAAAATGCATATTTTTTTAGATATGGCCACTGGAAAATTTCTAAAAGTGGGGGAGGGGACATGTAAAAGTTGAAAAAAAAATTCTGAAAAATTCAGGTCTATATGTATCATCAAAGTACAATTTGCAACTTTTCTATAAAGTCCGTTTTCACCGAGTTTTTCCGGAAAACATGAAAAACTACCCCTATCTTTGAAATTGTATCGCTTTAAGAACATGTAATTTAAAAATTTGAAAAAATTCAGACGTGTGCATTGGGGCCTTCTAAACATTTTTTGTAATTTATAATTATCTGGCGCCAGCCGTGCCTTCGTCAAGGTCTATGGCTATATCCTCTCTCAAGGGGGATTCTGGTAACTCTTAAGACTCCCGAAGGTGAAAACGAAGAAGATTATACTTATGCGATTGTTACAGTCTGCCTTCCACCATATTTTTCTGTCTAGCGGCGGATTTCTGATCAGATCTTATATATTAGCACTTGAGAAACACTTCTTAGACTATAGTGACCGTGGATAGACTCTGTGAGTAATTGGATTGATCTACAAACTTGACGCGATCGGAGTCGACCCGTGAAAAACAGTTATCCGATTCACGCCATAGAATCGGACTCAGGTCGTCAATCTTACATCTAGTGAATCAAAAAAGAGTCGAATTTTTTATTTTTTTATTTTTATTTATTTATTACTTATTATTACTCCAAATATTAAATACAAAAATATATATACAATATTTAGATGTAGAGAATTTCCTTCTTAAGAATATTGCACCTAGATGACTTAACATCCGTATGTGCAGCAACATACAAAAATTAAAACTAAAACTTACACTAAACTAAAAACTTGACTAAATTTAAGGTAAACTATATAGTTAAACTACACAGATTATAATATAGGAGAGACAAGGAAAGACAATGAGAATAACGGTTAGAAATGGCAATTAGGTCGTATGTTAATTATATAGTACATTATAGAAAACATAGGAATTTATTTGGATTGTTATATATGTATTGGGAGCATTCTTGGTTAAATTTTTTTAGGATTGTTATAGATTTTATTTGATTGGGTATTAGATTATAGAATTTGGGAGCTAGATAATTTATAAACCGTTTGTTGATATTAGTATTGCTGTTCGGTATACTTAAATGTTTGTTAATTTTACATCTGGTATTGTGAGAATGCTTAACGAAGGTTTTTATGTTTGGGTTAGTACTCTTATGCACGAATGAACAGACACAGAGAATGTACAGAGATCTAATGTCCAGTAATTCTTTAGAATACAGTAATCGTGTAGGAAACATTTTATCTTTTTTATTGATGACCTTCAATACATAATTCTGGACAACCCTTAATTGTCTAATGGAAATATTGTAGAGAGCACCCCAAGCTAGAACACCATATCTCAACAGGGACTCAACCAAAGCTTTATAAATTGTTACTAATAATTTTTTACATAGGATTTCTCTAAGAGTATAAAATTTAAGAATAAGTCTCCTTATATTATTAGTAAGTCTAGTAACATGCTTATCCCATTTAAGGTGAGAATCAATGATAAGCCCAAGATATTTGGTAGAGTCAACTTCGTGGAGTTTACTATTTGCGTCATCTAGTTGTAGACAGTTGAAATTGGGGCGATTTGCTGAGGTCAATGAGAACGCTATATAATTTGTCTTAGTAATATTCAAGGTTAGTTTGAATGTATTAAGCCATTGCATTATCTTCATAATGCCAATTTCTGCATTTATTTTCACACTGTCCCAGGAGGAGCCACTGAAGACCACTGCAGTATCGTCAGCATAGGAGATCACTAGGCCATTATCGATGTTTATATCTGTTAAGGAGTTTATATAGGTAATAAACAATAGCGGACCTAAAACTGTGCCCTGTGGTACTCCTATTTTAACGATTAGTGGATCACTGATTGAACTACCGATTTTGACAGTTTGATGTCTTCCTGAGAGGTAGCTTTTGAAGATGTCTAACACGACACCACGTACCCCATAGGCGTTTAACACGTCTAAGAGAGTGTCGTGTGGTACCGTGTCAAACGCCTTTGCGAGGTCCAAAAATACTGTTAGGCATTTTTTATTGTTATCTAAGTAATGTTTCTAGTGAGTTCGTAAATTGCTTCATTTGTGCTCAGACCATTAATAAATCCATATTGGTTTTTTGATAAAATTTGATTATCTAGAAGAAAATTTTCAAGTCTAGATTTAATGCATTTTTCGAATACTTTTGAAAAATTACTTATGACACTTATTGGACGGTAATTATTTATTTTAGTCTGATCTCCTGCTTTGAAAATGGGGGTGATAGTAGCTGTTTTAAAATGGGATGGTACAACGTCTGTTTCGAAGATAAGATTAATGATATGTTTTAAAGGTTTAAGAAGATATATATGACATCTCTTTATTAGTTTTGCATTGACTTTATCCGTACCAGGGGAGCAGTGGTTTTTTAGGGTGCTTATGTGCTGTATTATTTCTTTATCAGATACCGGAGTCAAAAACATTGATGATTCAGAGTTGTAATGAGGTTGGAATAAGTTCACAGGAGTTTCAATCTTCTCAAACATTTTTAATCCTATTTCGTTAAAGTATTTATTACAGTAGTTTGCCATTGCTACTTCGTCACAAAAGGGTGTGTCATTGTCGCCTTTAATTTGCAATGGAGAGTTCCTATCAGATGTAACTTCATCTGTTGCTTCAGATATAATTTTATAAATTGTTTTGTAGTTGTTGCGGTTATCTTCTATTTTTTGTTTGTAGAAATCATGTTTTCTTTTTTGAATTATTTTATTTAGGTTATTTCTATAGGTCTTATATATCACCTCGTCATTGTCACTATAATTTATTAAAAGTTTCTTCTTCATACGGTCTCTTTTTTTTATTGATTCAAATTCAAAATATATTTTCATTTATTGACGGTAAACTGCAATAAATACAAAAAATAGAAACATTCAAGCCTATTGAAACATATTCTTTATAGGATTTTGCAAACAGCAGAACAAATAACTATCTATAACTAAAAGAAAAACTATGTGTAAAAATATTAATGAAATCTTTGCATTCTTTCAATAACCAATTCTGGTTATGTTAGCAGATTAAAATCCTAAAATGAATTTGTCTAATTTCCGTCGTTCGCGATCGGAAAAATTTTTCTAAGTTATTGTTACGTATTTCCGTCCCTAGGAAACACCCTGTTTGAATCCGTGGGTTCTAAATAATTTTAACAAGGGGTAAACCGCTAACACTTTATCTAATAATTTACTGATTATACAATACTTCTTAATTAACCAAAATAACCTTTACACTTTGTTTACTTGATATTTAACCTCACTTTTTCGCTACCAAACTTCACTTTAATAGAACTTCTTCCTTCTCCGCCGTCGATTTCGATGTGTATACTCTGAAATTGCCTCTAGAGTTATCTAGAACATAATCGACACTCTTCTTCCACCACACTCCATATCTCTTTCTGCAAGTTTCCAGGACGTCACTATTAGTCATGGGCGTATCATAGGGGGTGTAATGCATAATATTATTTAAAAGTACATTTTTAGTGAAATTATTTATGTCGTTCTTTCGCCTAAGGGTGTTTCTCGGTCTTTCGTGAAGTGACAATTTTTTTATGTATATTTCGGCGAAATTTAATTTCTCTTAAAGTTTTCAGTATGTAATTTGTAAAATGCATTATTATTAATAAAGTCGATTATTATTATTATTATTATTTATTATTATATGTTTTGGATCGGGATACTTTACAGAGTTCATTAACGTGGTCACTGGTCGTCCTATAATGCAGTTAATTAAGAATAGTTGGTGGAAAATAATATTTTGAATATAGTTGATACTATTGTCGAGGAGGATATCCAATCTGATATATTTTTTGTTAAAAAAATATAGAGAGCGGTCATCGAACAGAAAAAACAATTAATAAATAAAAAGCGGTAAATAAAGAGGGGGGTTCTGTGTAAAAAAAAACCTGTACCGATTCTTTTTGCATTGTTTTAAAAGCTGTTTCCAAAAAAGCAATAGTAGGAAGTTTGACGCTATATTGTTTTATGTTATGGTAACCTTTTTTAATTTTTCTACTATATATTATCCTTTACGCTTGATAACTAAAATTAATATTTGATACATACCAATTATTTTTTCTGAAAATGCTTACATTTTATAAAAATAACTATTTTATCAAAAAATTTTTAAATACATTGATAAATAACCGAATAAACATGACGTCACGTTTTTGAGAATAACTGCAAAATTTTAAAATAAAAAACCATGAAAAAATTATCTCGTACAAAAAATGCTGTGCTTTATCGGAGTCTAAAATATTATTTACCTACATAGTATGCATAGTTTCCAAGATATAATATATTTAACTGGTATGGTCAAAATTGTATTAAAAAGTAGGACATTTTTCAATATAACTTAGTAGAACTTCAAAAGTGACCAATGTACATTATTCAAATTTTAACGATTGATTTAGAATATACTCATAATAAACACATAATTTTTTGTGCTCCTCCGTTTCCGAGATATTCGTGGTTAAAGTGAGGGGTCAATACATTTGAATCGTATATTAGGTGGTTTGATATTTCTGGTGTACCTAGTGGGTTTTAATCTGTTCTCCGTCACTTTAATGTCATCACTTTTCCCTTTTCTTCGAATCAGGAATCTATATTTGCTATTTAAGAACAATATACGCACGAAATTAACTGTCTTTGCTTTGAATCAAGCATTTTTTTCTCGATATTTGTTTATATTTAGAAATTACGTGTCGGTTATCGAGAGGAAACGTTTACCAAATTGTAATTTATTATTACTATCCATCTATAACATAGCGAAAGATTTATAACGATGCTTTAAGGTACGCAGAGCAGCGTAAAGACATTGAGTTGTAAATTCTTTATTTGCAGACTACTTTGTTATAATTTTAATGGTTGTGTGTAACCTCAAATCCAGAGTATTATATTATGACAAGTACTCGTTAACGGTCTCCCAAAGTGTAACTACAGTAATTAAAACAAATAAAGCCTAATGACTAATTATAGCGAGAATAGACCAGTACCACGTTAAAGTTTTATATATGAACATACTTATGTGATCAAATAATAATAAGCCTTGCGGGTCTAACCAGGCAGTCGCTGACTGGATTCTTGAATAGTGAAACATTTTCAACAAATGCCTATCATTTGTGCTTTTAAATTTTGTCTGATACATTTTTTTATCTAGCTTATGCCCAAAATTAATATAATCGTGTAAATATGTAATAATACTGATGCTTTTACAATTTATTGAAAAAGAAAAACCTCGAGAAACACCTACAGACAATAAAACATGTAAAGGTTGTTTTAGTTTATCTCAGTTTAAAATGCAGTGCTTGTAAACATAGGGAACGTGTGTCCTTGTCTCTGATTGGTACATTTGCGCATGAAGATTAGTAAATCAGAACAGACTTCGTGTATTTCATTCTTACTGCAATAAAATAACAACATTTATGCTGTAATTTACATTAAATAAATTCAATGTATTTATAAGATCGCCAAATGAAAGTGAATTTAAACCGTAAATTTTTATTTTGTGTACCAATGGCCTTGAGACAGCCTCGATGGGAATTCCGCTTACTTGGGAATTCCCATGTGCCTGTGTAAATTGCGCTTCGCTCATAACGTAAACAATTATCTGCATTCTAACCTGAGATATACACTAGTACAAGTAGTAGAGGAGACATCGTGCAGTCACCTGATATATTTGTAATAGCCAGAGATATTATTAATCCTGTACCTTAGAGCTTGGCAGACGAAAAAAGTGATATGAGAGAGTTTTTAAGTGGTGGAAATTTCACCAGATGACTCTTGAAAGTCGACATGTTTCTCATGATTGGTGGGTATTTGTATAAAACCGATATTTCTTTTATCGATTACTTATCATATCACACAAATACAAAGGGTGTCTCATTTGAAAAATTTGAGTTAAGGCAGTTTAAAAATATAATAATTTGAATAATCGTGCAAAACACCCTGTAACCAGGTTCAACTTTGTAGCCCTGTATGTTTTGACTTTAAATGTTTCAGCAGTCAAATACCTACACGCTGAAATTTATTTTACAAATTTTCTTCGACATGAATTTTTCAAAAACCGTTGAAGAAAAGTGATATAGAATTAAAAATCATCAATCCCACTTTTTGGAAGTTCATATGCAAGGTCTAAAGATATTAAAAAAAAATATGTACCGTAAAGAAAACATTTTTTTGTTATACTCTTAAAGCGTCAAAAAAACAAGAATATGCCGATTTTTCAATTTTTAAAAATTATACCAAGGCCAATAAGTGTAGGCAGAAAAGCAAAAAATCAGCGGCATTGTGGTCAAAGGATAGTAGCTGTTATGTAATACTTAAGCGGCACCTCGTTCTGCTTATATAATCCCACATAATCTCTCATAAACGACCCTAGCCTACCAAAAAAACTGCATCCTAAATACTCATGAACCCATATAGGCTGGTCTAATCAGATGACAAACTATTTTTGTATTACTTGGCAACTATGCTTTCGAAAAGAAATAACCTGTAAAATTCTAACCACTAGTGCTACTGCATACGAAAAACACTTGACGAGAGGTAATATGCCTCTCAATTTGTAGATCGACTGGAATCCTAAATAGGCATCAGAGTTGGGTAAAGCACTCTGATAAAGTGCTTTGAGTAGTACTTGAAGCACTTTTAGGGCTTCAACCACTGTGCTTCAATTACTTTTAATATGGAATATTTGGTATTTGACGTTTGAATTACTTTGCATAAGTACTTGGGGCTTTAGAGCCCTTTCAGAGGGCTTCAATTACTTCAGAAAGTGCTTCAATTACTTTTAAAGTAATTGAAGTCCACTTTAGTACTTTAATTACTTTGGAAAGTAATTGAAGTGCTTTAAGTATTTCTAAAGTACTTGCAAGCTCTTTTTAAAATTTATTCAAAGCCCTTCTAGACAAGTCTCATCATGAATTATCAGGAACACGGGAACTAATAGAAAAACAAAGCAGCTAAAGCTAAGTGTTCAGTGTTTAGTTATCCATAGTTGGTCAGGTGATGCAAGCGTGTGATTACCATTCCTGTTTTTGTCATTTAAACACGGCGAAAACCTCGCCTGTGAAAAAATGTCCCATACGATATTTTTGCTTATTCGGGACATGTCCCCGAATAAGGATCAATAGTTTGCCTGACTAAAATCTGGTCCCGATTTGTTTAAACTAATTAAACAAATTGCACAAATCAATTTTTTTTTCCAAATGATTTTTTGTAGGTTTTTTTGGTCATTTTAAATAAAAAAGGTCTCATCATGTTTTCGGATTGACCGTTTCCGACTTTTATACAATTTAATATTTGAAAAAACGCAAGAGCAGCCATTTTCAAGGTTGGAATACAATATTAAAAAATTCATTTTTTAAGTTAACCAACATTCTTATACAATCTCTGAACATCCATTAATAAAGTCCTGAAGAGTGAGTGCAGATTTTTTCATTCTAAAGCTTACATTTTTAATTGTTAAATAGACGCTTTTAGCCGGGCGCGCGCTTGTTTCTAAGTCGGAAACGGTCAACTTTACGAAAAATGGACATAAGACCTTTTTTGTTTCAAATGACCAACAAAACCTAGAAAAAAATCATTCGGGTCAAAAATAGCGATTTTTGTAATTTGTTTAAAAGAAATAGTTTAAGCAAATTACAAAAATCGCTTTCTTTGTCTCGAATGATTTTTTTTAGGTTTTCTTGTCATTTTAAACCAGAAAGGTCTCTTGTCATATATTCGTGAAGTTGACAGTTTCCGATTTATAAACAATTGAAATAGCGCGCGCCCTGCAAACTCGCTGATTATGTACAAACAGTACAGTATCGACGGATAGATCCAGTCTACTGGCAAAACTGTCCATAATTTGAAGTTTTACAAAGGAATAGTGCCTGGGCCAGCAATGAAATGGACTTCATGATTATAACCCTTTTAAAACCTATTCGGGGGGGTTCCTTTTGACGAGTCTACCACGAATATTCATATCGCCCTATATGGAAGCGGCGCTTTAACCCTTACGCACCCTTCAAACATGTAATTTTTCAGCCTTTAGGGTTTGTGATAAGAACCCGTTTGTTTTTTATTTTAATGAGAAGATTATATCGATATGAGAAGGAAAAATACTTTGTTTTCTACCACTAAAATTTATTGTAACATACACGTTACTGCAGTTTCGGTACTTTAACGTACCGAAACTGCAGTAACGTGTATGTTACAATAAATTTTAGTGGTAGAAAACAAAGTAGTTTTCCTTCTCATATCGTCATGATTAACTATCACAAAGTAACGGCTTCCACAATCGATTTTTAGAAGATTATATATAAAAACCCCTATACGGAAGCTATTGTCCGACAAAAAAAGTGACGCGTTCGCCCAGTCCGACACCCGAAACATGTCAATTTTGAGCCTTATGGTTTCGTGACTATAACCCTTACAATTTTTGGCACAAAGTTTAAAAATTGAATGTAAAACATCGTGGTAAACTTGTCCGACAAAAAAAATGACGCGTTCGCCTAGTCCGACACCCGAAACATGTTAATTTTGAGCCTTATGATTTCGTGACTATAACTTGTCGGACAAAAGAACCACGTGATTCATTAACACTTTCTTAAATCATTTATATCTATGTCCGACAAAAATATGGACGGTCCGACAAGAAAAATGCAAAAAAGATGTTTTATTAGTGGTGCTTTTTTTCAGATAAAGCATCTGTTTTCAGTTGGCTGTTATGAAGGGCACGTAATTATTTTGTGAAAAATCCTTAAGAATAACATAAATAACAGTAACTGAGGAATTCGCAGCCTGAAAAAGTTTAGCTAAATTTTTGGTGATTAATTTTGTGCAAAATTCCGAAAAATTGACTTTTTGACTATTTTTTTCTAGTTTTAGTGAAAAGTTCAAATGAGATAAAAGTTTTGTAATTAAATTTTACATAAGATCTTACTATCTCACTCTTTACTGAACAAGTGCAAAATAATTTGCAAAATAATAACTGTTTTCTACCCTTCAATAAATACTGTAAAAACGAAATTACGACCACGTGAAATAATATGGAGCAAAACTGATGTATATAATATACTAATGAAATGGAGCAGCTGATGCCCTTCCTTCTTTTTTTACTCCCTTTCCTTCATTTGTACATGCGCTGTAGAACGACTTTCTTGGAAGAAAGATCACCGCAGAACAACGGAGTAGTATTAGTATACTACTCCGTGCCGCGAAAATTTAAATTCCCATGAAGAAGCTATATTGTCATTATTTTATTAGTATAGAAAAAATAAATTACGGGTACAAGTATATAGCTTGAAAAGTACTTATTATCAAATAGTTGAATTTGTTAAAGAAATATAAAGAGATAATTATTTGATTAATGAATGTTAATTCATCTAAATTATTCTAAATTATGACATTACTTCTTTGATTTCTACCTTTAGAAACATGCTAGTATAATTTTTCGCATAGAAAGTTGTTTATTCGTTGCTCATTTAAATGAAAACTGAGCATTAATTACTAAGATATGTTTAATAACATGAAAAAATCTCGATTTTTCCCTCCGTTAAATTCCATTTAAGACCGTGTCAAACACGTAAAAATAGACATACTTATAACTCAAATCAAAAACACGCTTGGGCTACAAAAACTGAACTGAGTACTTTTAGGGCATTGATTAATCAATTCTCATAATTTGAATAAAAACTGATCGTTAATTTAGAACCTCCTATGATCTTAAAGTAAAGATTATAATAAAACGCATTAAAAAACATTTTTGCATAAAAAAATGTCTTTTTTCCAGTTTTTTTAGATTTTGCGTCACTTTTTTGTCGGACAAGTTTACCATGGTGTTTTACATACAATTTTTAAAAATTGTGCCAAAAATGGTAAGGGTTATAGTCACGAAACCATAAGGCTCAAAATTGACATGTTTCGGGTGTCGGACTGGGCGAACGTGTCATTTTTTTTGTCGGACAAGTTTACCACGATGTTTTACATTCAATTTTTTAACTTTGTGCCAAAAATGGTAAGGGTTATAGTCACGAAACCATAAGGCTCAAAATTGACATGTTTCGGGTGTCGGACTGGGCGAACGCGTCACTTTTTTTGTCGGACAATAGCTTCCGTATAGGGGTTTTTATATATAATCTTCTCATTAAAATCAAAAACAAACGGGTTCTTATCACAAACCCTAAAGGCTGAAAAATGACGTGTTTGAGGGGTGCGTAAGGGTTAAAGCGCCGTTTCCATATAGGGCGATATGAATATTCGTGGTAGACTCGTCAAAAGGAACCCCCCCGAATAGGTTTTAAAAGGGTTATAATCATGAAGTCCATTTCATTGCTGGCCCAGGCACTAGAACTATTTGTTCAGAATGAATGTATGATTTGAACTACAAACTACAACATATCAAAAACACGCCTAATTTGACGGAAATCGTTTTTTTCATGTAATGTGTGCGGGATCTTTCTCTCCCCAAACACTTTTTAAGAAATGTATTTTTACTCCACACTTCACTATTACTATTAGTATAGCATAGGTTTTACTTTTTTACAATTTTTTTTATATGAAATGTTTATTTTAATTTTAATGTGTACTATGTACATTATTATGTACCTACACTACTTACCTAGTATTCTAAGTAATAAATACGTAAATAATTTTCTTTTAAAGCATTTATTTTTCCTGAATTTTTCATGATATATCATAAAAGTACGAATCTTGTGGGTGTGAAAGTAATATTGCCATTGTAATTTATATCTCTGAGGACTTGACACTTGATGCTTTGCTTTTTCAAGTACTGTACTTGGTAATTGAAGAAATTGATACTTCCTGCTTTAAAGCAGTCTAGCTAAGTGCTTCGTACTTGAGGCACTTTGTCAAAGTACTTTACCCAGCGCTGATAGGCATATAAATAATTTTTTTCTCTAAATCTAAAATCTTGGGTGTGCAGACGTTGAATATGTAAGTAATATCCCCCGTATTTTTTTTTGGTTGTAATCATATATCGAGTTGCTACAAACAGTGACCTTGAAAAATTTAAATTTCAGAAGACATCTTTGTTTTAAATGTCTAGTTTTTTTGTTTTGTTAAGCTTTGGTTGAAATTAGATTGGTACAAGTACTCAGCAATACAAAGACATGTTAAGGTCCTATTATAAACTTTCGATAATAATCAAATGAAAGAATGAATTGTACGAATGGATTTCATGTTAATTTAATTAATTGTAATCACGTAGTTTTGTAATATGTGAGGACCTATAAAAAGTAATATCATTTGAATACAATCCTAGCTCATTGGAAAAAAGGGTGCGCTTCTCTGTTCTTGTTACAAATTAGAATATTTGGTATGCACAATAGATTAATGTAATGGCGTTCAATTGCTTTGGCAGTGCACAACAATCGTTGTGTTAATCAGTTTATAAATGGGCAGGTCAGACACCTTTTTTCAGGAGGTTTACCGGAAATACCATTTGAATATAATATTTAGTACGTCATTCTTGAACTTGTAAAGAAGCAGTGTGGTGTGTCCTTCTGGTAATGTCGAGTACGGTGCCGTGAATATAAAAAATTATATAAAAATAAAGTTTATATAAATGCGCTTTCATCAAGAATGTCCAAAAAAGTTCAAAAGTATGTCAACTATTACGGTATCTCTAGGCAGATTTCCGAGGTGCATGAAACTAGCACCTGTTTTGAAAATTTAAAATAATTTGGTTTGCTATTGTTTGCTATTCGTTTGCAAAGATATATGAAACTTCGCCATTTGCGACGCAATGGTTTTTGAGAGGTTTCCTGGCAAGTACGGTTCAAATCACGAATGTTGTCTTTCACGTTATTGTCTTAATTTTCGAATCAAATCGGCTCAAGATCTCACAGAATGACACACATGGGCGTACCAATTGCAAGGAGTTTTCTGTAAAATAACAATTATTACTTCATACAGTTTTAATATTATAATTTATAATATAGTGTTTTCGTCAAGCGACAACAGATAGATTAACTTCAAAAAGTACAAAACCTACTACGCCACAGACTCAGGCCTGTCGAAAGGGGGGGGTGTCTCCCCCCGGGCCCGGGTTTCGCCCGAAGTTGGAGATTTTAAGATTAGCATTTGCATTAGGTAAAGCGAGATATACCTCTCTTGTTTTACTTAATGCAAATGCTAACCTTGTAAATGATTAGTGCGATGCAAATAATAGCGAGTTCCGAATGATTTGATTTGGTAAAGGAATATATATATCCCTCTCGCTTTTTAATATTTTTATCGTGATAAATATTGTTATGTATTACACCCCTTTGAAACTAGAGATTGATACGCCTATGCCTAATAGTGAGTGACTGGAAACTTGTAGAAAGAGAGTTTTTCTAGAGTGTGATGGGAGAAGATTCTTGATTGATCTAGAGGCAATTTCAGGGCGCGATTACCGGCGCAGAGGAGTTTACAAAAGAGAAGTTTTTTAGGAAAGTGAAATTTGGCAGCGAAAAAGTGAGGTTAAATATCAAGCAAACAAAGTGTAAAGGTTATTTTGAGGTATTGTATAGTCATTAAATTATTAAATAAAGTGTTTATCTCTTGTTAAAATTATTTAGAACCCACGGATTCATACGGGGTATTTCCTGAAAAGGTGGAAATACGTAACAATATTTAGTTTTAGGGACTATCACCCCCTCTTTAATATTTCGATTGAGATAAATACTGGAACCTAAGGGAATATAACCCCCCTCCCGCTCTCCAAAATTTCGACCTATACAGACATTCAATTATTATGGATGCCACCCCCGCTCTTCGAAATTTATATTGAAGACTGGTGGGAGTCGTATGTTACAACCCCCCGGGCCTAGATTTTCTCTCGACCGCCCTGCACAGACTTACTTTCGGAGTACATATTATAAATTGTATCCCTTACATCCATCTTCCTTGCCTCCACCAAGTCCTTAGTTTTATTTTTTTTCTGGTTCCATAGTTTGCCACAGTAGTATTTGGTGCGTCCTCCTCTACACGGGTTTCCTTACAAATCCGTTGCAACGTGCATATACAAATACCCAATGCATGAGAAGTACGCTAAAAGTAAATTTACTTTATAAACATCTGCCACATTTAATTTTGCGATTTTACCTCATGGACTGCCTGCAAAGGTAAAAGGGAATGTCCGTTGCATTTTTCCTGATTGAAGTACCTACTCAACTAATTTCACTACCATGTCTCTGCCTACTGCATTCAGTCTTGAGGAGGTTCAAAGTGTGTCGAATTGGGTGACAGACGCGTGTTTCGTGGCTCCTACGGAATCTCGAGATAAATCCGGATAAAGCGGCAACAAGACATCGAAATTGTATTGAATTAAAGCGTGAACGATTCTGCATTGATTGATATAAATTAGCGCGGGTGTGGCTATTTCATATAGTTGATATTTGATTGAATTATGTTGGTTGAATAAAGCAACACAAAATAGTGTATATAAACAACCCGAGAAAGTGTACTGGTTGATCTGGATCCGTCCCTTCTTGAAGTGGGTGATATAAAATAAGCAACAGCCTGCCAGATGTGTGAATGAAACAGATATGTTTTTGTTTATGTAGCCTTAGCATCGGTTTATTTATTTATGTCTTTATTAAATTTGAAACAAGAAATGGAGATCAAAATTGAAAGGGTATTAAACATAATATATAGGCAATAGACATAATATATAGGTGATGAAACGGACAAACTGCCTGAAATTGAAACCGATTGTTTCAAGGAAACGACATACAAACTATCCCTTCTCACCTCTTTTCTCATAAAGCGAGAACAATATTGCTATCGCGAGATGGGACCCTTCCCAGCAACTCCACTATAAATGGATGTTTTCCTGTGGAGCGATTAATAAATAAAAACAAAATAAAAAATCAAAGCTGCCAGATTCAGAAACAGAAGAAACACAAAACGGAGATGACGCTATATGGAAACTTAAAAGAAGCATGGGAACTGAAAAAAAAGCATCTCGCAAACATCTGCACACCCCAGTCGATGATGACAAATGGAAACTTATTAGAAGCATGAAAACTTAAAAGAAGCATCTCACAAACACCTACACTTCCCATCCTATATTCCCACCCCATGCGTTATGCGGCTCTCGCTGCTGACAACAAGTATGACCAATGTCCAACCCGGCGTATGCAGACGGTCGGGCGGTATATAAAACATCCGAGATTTGGTTCCGGCACGCGGTTTGGTCGTCCGTTGGGCGTGTTCGACGGACGACCAAGCTGCGTGTTGGAATGAACCTCCATGAATGCCCGGAATCGGCAGCAATGCCCACCTTACGCTGGCAAATCAATCAATCAATGTCTCTGCCTACTGCATTCGGTATTTTGTGGTGCATTTTGAAATTTGTTTCTTTACAAATAGCCCAGTCAACGAAGGAAATATAAGGGAATTCATTCATGTAGTTGCCAATTTCTGTATAGTTTTGGGGGGTGGGGTTCCCAGTTCAACATACTAAAAGTCCTGACCAGTGGATGGTCTGCGGGGGGTAGGGGGTAGTTTAAAGGTCCCCTTTTCACGTTTTTCTTGAATAACTCGAAAACCACGCCATCCAGCGAAAAGTATTTATATACAATATTAAAATAAATGAAATTTCGAACAAATAAGTCTTTATTCGTTTTCTTTTCTAGGATCAATACTTTACGAGATACAGGGTGGAAAAACCGCATACCGAAGGAAAGTTATTTTATCCGAGAAAAAATAACCCTCCGAGATTTTTTCGTATTTTTATGTTTTAGATCATGTAGATTACGAAAATATAGGATTTTCAATTTCGTCAGTGTGTCTGTCTGCCTATCTGTGTGTCTGTCTGTTGGTGCAATAACTAATAAATCTACTTGACGGAGAATAGTCAAATTTGGTAGGTAGCTCACGCCACTGCCACCGAAGAAATGGTTAGACTTTCACTGGAAAATATACAGGGTGGACCGTCTAAAGGGAATAGATAATAATAAAAAAAATTCCATTCAAATTTAAAATTTCTCGTCTCGTGACATTCTAAACCTATTAAAAAAACAGTTTTGAAATTTTTTTAACCATAGAATAGATGGAAAAAAAATTTGGAAAAAGTATTGATCCTAGAAAAAAATAAATAGGAACTTGTTTGTAGGAAATTTCATGTAGCTTAATATTGTATATAGACTTTTCGCTAGAAGGCGTGGTTTTCAAGTTATTCAAGGAGAACGTTAAAAGGGGACCCTAAAGTACTCCCCGCAGACGATCCACTGGCCAGGACTTTAGTATGTTGTTCAGGGTACTCCTCCCGATAACTGTACAAAAATTGGCCTCTATACGAATTATTTCTTCCATTTGGCCTTCTTTGCGCCTCTTTAACTGGACTAAAACAATGAAACTAAAGCACTCACAAACTATTCACACAACAATTTACATAATTACAGGAAACTTAAAACACCACAATGAAAAACACTACAAACTTATATAAATAACGAGATGAAATAGAAAATCATTAAATTTGACAAATGCGTCAGTTGCACGCTACTGAACTGACAAAATGCTGGACGTTGGTCACGGCTACTACACAACAAGCAGTTCTATTATTCATCTCTAAAACGCATTGTTACGCTTGGAACTTCTGTCGTAGCCTCATCAGACGTGACTTTTTCTTATTTACATCGTAATATGCTATTATTTAAGCTGACACAATAATCTCATGTCTTTGGTAACTACATAAATTGATGACGTGAACGACAACATTCTTGATTTGGACTGTATGTGCCACAATAATGCAGTCCAGCACCTAAACCTAGAATTTCTTTAAAAACTTTGTATATTTTTCCTCTTTTATTTTTCACACACATTACTTCGTTTATAATGGTGTCAACTACCTACCAGGTATTATTCTTCTTCATAAACTAGTTTTGTCGATACAAATTGGTTTAAAACAATATTGATCTTCGTCCCGACCTAATAAAAAAACTGAAATGTTGAGACATTAATAGTTAGAAAATAGCTCTAAAAAATATATCAACTCCAGCCTAGCATCGATTTAATAAAAAAATATATAAATATGAGGTAATTATTTATAGCCAGAAAATATCTGCTAGGCGCAAATGGTCCGTTTGCAATTATTTGTTGCTTTATCTCCTCTATTTTTTCATTACTGCAACCGTAGAGTAAACTTGTTAAATCCCCAAACATCAAACAAGCGTGCTTTATCAGCAACACAAAGGCAACCAATGGTGAAATATCGCTTCTATATGGCTTCTAGCCAGTTTCAGCCATGTATGTATATGTTACCTATAAAAAATGTCTCGTTCGATTCCGATAACGGGCCAACAACACGAGACTGCACAGTGCACTACAATACCGTCGATTCATCGCATCGCTGACTCACCAAACCCTCCAGGTGGAGTTACCTGGCCTAGTGACCTTGACTGACTCTTCAAACTCTTCCGGGGACGCCCATTGCCAGCTTTACGCAAAGTACACAACCAAACTAACCATTAACGTGGGAGATACTGGAAAATAAGTTTTATGTTCACAAAGCTCACCTGGTGATTATGTGACAACAGTTATACTTTTAAAATATTGTTATATTATATTTTTCAAAATTGATGTGCGAATGTCATGTAGTCACAGCCAGGGCCGGCGACTATAGTGGTGCTCGCAGTGCACCACCCGTTAAACAAAATGGTGGTGGTGGTGGTTTGTGGAAAAATACAGTCGTTCTCAACTAAATTAAACTTTTATTAGAATGTACAGTTTCTAAAATGTACCTCGCCTGCGTGAGCGTGTGCCATTTAAAATTGGTACAGTAGGATCATACAGAACGCGCCCATACGCGCATAATATGCAGACCTCGGATTTATCGGCCAGATATGACGTAAAACCAGGGTTGGCTTTAGATGATGATGTGTCAGTGCATAAAGAGTTGCATGCATGTATGAAACAATATCTTACTAAAGATTAGAGATGTTCTCTAATCTTTGGTCTTACCTTACAATCTTTTGTAGCGAATAACGCCACTTTAGTATAAGCACTTTCTTGGAGTTAAACTTCGGCGCCTTTCGGTAAAAATCTATTTATATTGCGAGAAGGAGCGCTCGACGTCGACAGATGTAACTGGGGCATACTTAAAATATCGAAACTCTCGCAAACTCACCATATTCATGCCAGGTGTAGCAAAGTCTACTTCCTTGCCTTGTAAAAGGTTTGTTACACCTGTCATCGTAACAAATTCGGGATTTTTTGTTAACACAGTTATGAATTTTTTTTGTACTGTCGCAGCAATGTCTCCCTGTAATTGAAACATATATTGTCGAAGATCGAACACATTTATTGCATCAACTATAGTAAAGGCTGATGTTGAAGGTCCCGTATGGCTAGAGGAATTCGAGAGTTGGATCCAGAAATGCCTGGTGCGCCTGTGAAATGGCAACTGCGTCATTTGGATTTAACTGTTATTACGTATTTTACATTTTCGAAATGACAGTAATAGTACTCTGCGGCCTGTAGCCAAGATCCCCATCGTGTGATAATGGGCGCTGGAACTAATGGAATATTTGGCAGAATATCGTGAAATAACTGTACACGACCTGGTATTTTAAGAAACACTCTTTACACTAGATATTAATTTATCAATAATAGGGTAGTACCTCTTAATAATTACAGCTATCCTATGCCGCCCATCTGCTAAACATGTTACATGCAGTATATTCCTATAGGTTTCTTTCAAATTTTTTCCAGCAGCTTTCATATAATTCACTCCATCGGTAAGGAATAATAAGAACTTATCCGTATTTTCTGCATATTTGTCACCGATCAACACACGCGACGTTACGTCTGCTAGTGTTTCATCGTGAGCGTCGTAATTTTCTCCCCTCCCGCACGGGCCGCACCAGGTAGCGTAAAGTGCACGTGCACTATAACTTAACAGAATCTATTACGTTTTACGTTTGTATTTCATAGGTATAGTGCGTCACTGACTAAAGGCATTACCATGGTAAAACTAATAAAATTCAATTAATACGTTGCATGCCTTTCTGTGTTTGTAGTCTGGGAATGTTTTAGTACGTGTTTACAATATAACAATATTAAACCTATCTATCTGTAAAAGACAGCCCTGGACTCCGCCAGCTACATCCGAGGTATGATAATATGTTATTACCAGCCTTGTTTATTAGTACCCCGGCAAATAACAGCTATCGACGAAAGAGTTTAATAAATAGAGAAGACAAGCTGGCGATTTGCCGGGAGTCGCGGTTTGGTTGCCTTGGAGACGGTAGGCTCTTCGTCCTTGTCGCACACCCGGCACACCTCGTACCCTCTCTCGCCACTGTTTTACAAAACAACACAGCCTTACCCGGCGCTCTTTGATTTCCAACAAATAACGCCAATTGTCGTCAATCGTCACCACTCCTCATGTACTATGCGACAAAGAGAGAACGAACCGTGTGAGAGGGATGAGAAGCCTACAGCCTCCCGCTGCTTATACATTACGCTTATGGAGCTTGTCTCCTCTATTTGTTAAACTCTCTGCTATCGACAAACGCATGAATAAAGAAATTGTTAGGTTAATGTTAATATCTGAAAGGCCATAAAAAACGATTTTTAATAATACATGAAAGATAATATTTTTCCTAAAAACTCTACTAGATATTTAATTGTGTATTTTGTGCCCATTAAGTCTGGTACCCCAAAAAATATATAACAACCATTGAAATTCTCCATTTTATGTAAAACAAAGTGAAATTAGTTATCAACAAATATCTCGACGTAACTAACGTATTGTTTACTTTAAACTGCATATTTTTGTTTTCCATGGCTAATTTGATACATTATCAATTTATAGCAAATTAGACAAAACATTTGTTAAGATAAATAATATGTTTTGTATATTATTAAAAATCTTTTTTATGGCTTTCCAAATGGTGCAAAAATAGACGGGGTATTCCATTAAAAAAAAAAAGTAAAGTTCGTATCTCAAAAATTCGACTTTCAATTATTTTTCTGAAACAATTTTTGGAAAACACGTGATTTTCTATACCTTTTATTTTTGAACTTTTTTACGTAACTCCAAAACTAACGAAGTTAAAAGATTCTAACGTTCCTGTGATCACCCTATGACTATAATAAATAACTAAAAAGTCTGCAAAGTTGATTTCTTCTCCGGTATCTTTCCCTCCCCCCTCACTCAATATTTACTGTTACACTGAGCAACACACGTTAAATTGAAAAGATGCCGGCCCTGGTCACAACCACAGCCCCGTGCATAGCGAGTATATAGGTGGAGAGCCGGCTGTACAAATTTCCTATGACTAAGATACATGAAAAACTTTGTGTGAGTAAGTACTACCACAGACATACAGGGAGCCACTTTTTAATATAAGCAAATTTTGCCCGCGTCATGGAATTTTGACGTCACCTCCTATTACGATTTTTTGTGTCATCGAATACATGAATAAGACTTACGCCAAAATGTAGGTTTGAGATATACAATGAGATTGTAGTCGGGTGGCGCTTCATTTGCCCACAATCCTGAGACACCCTTGATTAAAGTTTTTTTTTTTGTTTTTTTTAACTCAGTCATCGAATAGGTACATGTTTTTTTTTAAGTTAAAGTACAAGCCTTCTAATTATTAAAAAAATTCTTCTTTGCCCGCATCCTCCCATTTTGACGTCACTTCCGGTAAAATTCCATGACGCGGGCAAAATTTGCTTATATGAAAAGTGGCTTCCTGTAGGTCTGCGGCAGTACTTACTCATACAAAGTGTTTCATGCATCATTTCATAGGAAATATGTACAGCCGGTCTCTACCTAGATGGTTTTTGCAATATTCACCAGAAACTTTCAACCGTTCGATTAACTAGGAAATGTTCAACGTAATTGAATAATAATAATAAATTTATTGTTTATACCGTACTTACATAATATTAAATTATTGTTGTTTGCCATTTATAATAATTAAATAATAATAATCTGATGTAGCTTTGAATATGTATTCTTTTGTTTTCATGCATTTTCTTCGTGTGATATTTACACAGCCTTCTAATTAATTCCGAACCGTTTTTTTCTATTTAATTATTGTCCATGACTTCCTCATTCCTATTAGAGCAGGCGGTAGAAATGTTTGATAACTTTTTTTCGTAAAGTTGATATTGTCAATGTTATTAATTTTAAAGAATCCAAAAATCGCTAATTATCTCGTTTTTTGACGCTCTAAAAGTATTGTTATGCGCTACGCTCCCTAGGAGCTGGAGGATCAAGGATCAATATTTCTAGATCGCCGTGGAAGGTTCTGGACTTTTAGGTTTTAGATGGTTCTAGAGGCGTTTTTAGAGTATATAAAAGTTGCACGGCGGGAAAGGAAATTGTAAAGTGACAAGTGGGGTTAGAAATCAGAAGTAAATACAGAGTGTAAATATCAAGTAATAAACATTGTTAAAGGTTATTTTAACCAGTAAAAGTGTATTTTAGTAAATAAAAGTATTGTGAAGTTTTCAGTAAAAATAATATTATCTCTTGTTATAATTTTTGGAACCCACGGATTTTATAGGATGTGTTTCATAAGGGGTAACGGTATAAAAAAAATGGATTTTTTACAATAAATAATTTTTATATCTTTAGATCTTGCATATGAACTTCCAAAAAATAGAGTGGATGATTTTTAATTTCATATCTCATAGTGACCACTTTTCTTCGACGGTTCTTGAAAAGGTAATGTCGACGAAAAGTGGTCATATGAATTTTAGCGTGTATCATAGCGTTCATTATATTTTTAAACTGTCATAACTATTTTCAAATATAAATGTATGCTTCGAATTAAAATGCTCCAGGAATCAATATATACAGATTCGGAAATTGAAATTCGTGATATGTAAACGTGTAACTGCGCAGGTAATACACGCTTTGTCCGTAGATCAACGCGGGGCATTGGTATTCGTTCATACCAACACCGCTTGACCGCGTAGACCCCACCCATTCTGGTCTCAATAGCCCAATTACATCTAAGTTTATTCCCTATATTACGAAGTGTATTTTCCGAATCTGTATACCATTTTAACATTGGAAATGTTTATGATTTCTTATATGGGGTAGAGTTATCGGTTTTTGTTCAAGGTCAAAAGACAGTGGTGTCGCGGTCGACCCAGACTATCGTATGCAACGGCTGATATACACAAATGTAATATGGGTTGCATGTATCACAGGGGGTCAAATTATCAGTTTTCATTAAAGATGGAAATACAGCGGTGTCGCGGTCGAGTGAGACTACGTATATGCAACGGCTGATATACGCAAATGCAATATGGGTTGCATATATCACAGAGAGTCAAGTTACCAGTTTTCATTTAAGGTGGAAATACAGCGGTGTGAGGGATCGTAATATTTCCGCCGAGTCCGGAAAAAGTAGAAAAACTTTATGTTTTATGTATGGTGTTGTTATTTCCAATGTCCCGATGATTGCAAGGATTGCGAAATCTGTTAATTTTTAATTATAACGAGTAGGATTTGCCAGTTCTAACTTTGAAACATTCACCGACACGTGTTTCGTTATGTATGTACGTCTTGTTAGTGTGACTTATTTTAACTATCCCTGCCTGTTTCGAATGAAAACGACCAGGGTATCAAATCCTTATGTTTTTGAGGGTGCCGAAAACGAATATGAAAAGTTAGCTCTTGTTCTCATTTTATTCACTAAAATGATATCTCCTCTCTTTTCGCGGAATGGGCATCCGATAATGCTAAAAACGGTTGGAGAACGGAATGAAGAGGTGCGTCGGCTTCTTGGGGACGAGATCTTTACGGATGTGTCGAGTTTGACGGACCGGATGCACCGTCCCCGAGATATGGAGGTGGCGCCGTGGATGTCGAACCGAAGGGAAACCAGAGGTGATGGGGCAAAATGGGTTTCGGATTCGGTTTCAGCGACCCCAAAAACATGTAATGTACCTGGTCTGGTCAAAGGTACATTTCGATTTTATTTTGTGGTCCTGTGTTATTGTTAAAATAGATGTTCATTGTTCAATAAATCTATATTTAGTAGGCGACAGTTCTAGTGAGAATTAATTTTAGAAATATGTCACACTAAGTAGTTCTATTATATTCCTTCCCTTATTTTTAGTTACAGTGCAGGTATGTTGTTAATCATGTTCAGTAAGGTTCCTGTATATTGGACTGGACGTTCTTATTATATGTATATATGATTTATGCACATGTTTCATTCCTTTGAATTTCTATTAAAATCGATTTTTTTGTACTTCTGCCAATTTTTTATTGTAATTATATGGAATTCTGTAATACAGTGTGTCTCATTTAAAATGAAGACACCCCGATAATTTCGTAATTTTTTGAAATCCAGATTTGAGCTTTGCTACAATTGTAGTCCTATATAAGACGTACATTTCGAGACTATCAACTTAAATTTAAGTAACAAACTGAGACAACGGCAGCCTCCCAAATGGGGTCCACTCCCGATATTTTGCTTCGCGTTGAAGATATCGAAAAGACTTATTAGAAAAAGTTGTTCAGAATCTAATTTTGAGCCCCAATACCAAATTTCATTATGAAATTCGCATTTTTAGTTTTTTCAATATTTTCCAGCAGTCCGCACACGGTTACAATCTTGGTTTTCAATTTAATAGGATGCAATGGAATTGCAAAAAAATTTATTTAACAAGTGTTGATTTGACAAAAAATACATTTTAGGAGAAAATAAAACAAACAATTAACTTTTGTAACTGAAATAAGTAAAAAAAACAACAGTAACGATCAGTTTGTGATAATTACTCATTACATTTATTTAACTGAAAATTTTAATTATCGGATGTAGCCTTTCTCAACTAATTCGCGATAGGCTCGTCTTATTTTAGCACCAAGTTCTTCTCAATTTCTGGGCCTTGTTTTGTAAACTGTATTCTTCACTGTTCCCCGAAAATAAAAATCTCATGGTGTAATATCGGGTGACCTAGGAGGCCAGAGTTCGAAAGGACTACTTCTTCCTATCCAGCGCATTGGAAAATGTTCGTTCAACCACTGACGAACATTTATGGAATAATGTATTGACGCACCATCTAGCTGAAAAAACATCTCCTGTCGCACATTAAGAGAAAGATTTTCAATTGCATCCCATAATTCCGTATCGAAGAAGTTAACTAAACACTCACCATTTAACGAGTTATTAAAGAAAAACGGACCAATTATTCGGTCTCCTAAAATTCCACACCATACGTTTACTTTCTCTGAAAATTGGTTTTTACAATTAATAACCCAATGAGGATTTTCTGTGGCCCAGTATCTATAGTTTTGAGAACTTACCACCCCATTAGTGGTAAATGTAGCCTCATCAGTAAACAAAATTTTATTTAGAAATTTCCGGTCGTCTAGAAAATTTCCCTGGGCCCAATAGCAATAATCTAACCTTCTATTTTCATCACCTTCTTTCAAAGTGTGTAAAAATTTTGGTTTATAAGGCTTGATTTTGTGACGTATGAAACATCTAATTTTTTCCTTGTCGATATTCAGTTGAGACGCTAAATTTCGTAGACGTGCTCTTGGATTCGCTTGATTTGCGGCTAAGATTATGTTATCTTCAGGATGCGGATGTATTCGACGGGGTTGATCATTCTGAGGCCTTTTAATAACACTGCCAGTTTCTTTGAAACGAGAATTTATGGTGGCTGAGGTTCCATGCAAAGAGTTTAACAACTCTTTAGTTCCATGTGTAATATCGACTCGTAAAGGATGTCTTCGGTTAAATTCGGTGGCCACTTCTCTGCTAGTACGAACCCCATCACCATAACCTTACTATTTCGATTTTTTCCCTTAAACGAAGACGCATTTTACGATTGTACACTAAAACTTTACACTATAACTCAAAGTTTTGTCAGGTTGGCATTTATTTTAATCATAGTTTCTGTTTCCATGGTATCCTATTAAATTGAAAACCAAAATGGGCTTGTTCCATGATATTCTGTTTATATGGTTTTTATACTTTTTCATAATATAGTACTCGATATTCTCATTATGCACTTAAAATTTGGTATTATTAACTTTTTCCGTTCTCGAGATATAAAGAGTTGAAATTAGTAATAGTTGCAAAAACCAAGCGCTCAATTGTGACGTCAGTATACGCAAGTGACGTAAGAAAAGTGACTTTCTGGGACCTTTTAAATTTAACCTGAAAGGTCGGAAAACATGGAATTTTCAAACGCTGGTAACTAAATAAATACGTCGAGTGGAAGTTCGTTCTATGTCTCTACGGAAAGGAGAAGGTCGGCGATGAATCCTAATCGTAATTGCACGGTCAAAATCGAAAATTCGTCCCGACAGGAGCGAGAGAAAATTGTAATTTTTTGACATTTCACCAAATTGTACTCCCCACTGTCAAGAAGTAAGCAAAACAAACAATACTTCGAAAACACTTGTAACTATAACAACTAAGGACCATCAAATCTAGTGAGATCGCCGAGTCTATGCGTATAGTGACGTAGCACCTGGCCACGCCCCATTTTCGCGAGGTGGAGATTTATAATAGTTTTTAAGATACTAAACGTGCGAATAAGATTCTGATTTTTTGCAGATACTTTATACTTGTACTGGGGCTCAAAATTAGATTCTGATCAACTTTTTCTAATAAGTTTTTTCGATATCTTCAACGCGAAGCAAAATATCGGAAATGGGCCCCATTTGGGAGGCTGCCGTTGTCTCAGTCTCTTACTTAAATTTAAGTTGGTAGTCTCGAAATGTACGTCTTATATAGGACTACAATTGTAGCAAAGCTCAAATCTGGATTTCAAAAAATTACGAAAATATCCGGTCTTTATTTTAAATGAGACACACTGTAGAAGGGTTGGCTATTAGTGCTGCAATGGATTGTCCAGGAAATTCGTAGCTAACGTCTCTAATCCCACATTTCAGAGGTACCAAGGTCTGTCTGCTTTCCTAATAATCCATAAACCCATAGAAGGCGTAAATGAAGAAGTAGAAATCTAGGATTTTTAGCAAGTTTTTTGCATTCTTCGCCAGTGATTTGCGAATATGAGATTGGAGCCCTTGTGAATGACATTGGCAACAGTGTTGTCCACAAGGGCTCCAAGCTATACCATTATTACCATCAATATCTGAGCTTGTAATTTTTAAATCTATCTATACGTATTTCTAGATTGCAATCACTGTTAATCAGTAAGTAATCAGTTTATTTTATTATGTTTTAATCACTAATTAACCTCAAACCGGCCTACCGCGTTTATGTTAAAGACGTTGATTTATTAATCGAAACCAAAGTCATAAATAGGGATTTATTTACAGTTACTTGCTTAATAAAAATATAATTGGAATTTAATGCAAACCACTTGCGTTTAATTTGCTGCGACGATTGCTAAAAGAAATGTATACAAGGCAATTTATGAGTAATGATCGGTATTAGTTTATGTTTTATATGGTTTCTTTAAATAGGACAGCTTTATCCAAGGTTCAATCCAACGATGTTTTCGAGCTACATGAAGTTCTAATCCTGTCAATTTATCAGATACGCATTTATTTTCTTTTAGAAGTGCTTAACAGATAAATACACACCGAGCCCAGTCATTAGAAATTTACCTCTGAACAAATTCGAGGCGGATGATTTTTTTAAATAGTTCTTTGGATGGCAAGCAATAACATCACGTAAAATTTTGCATAATTTCCACACCAACAACATTAAAAAGAGATTCAAAAGGAGAAAGTAAAAAATATTTTTAGAAAGAGCATCTAGTCCAGTCGACGAATGGCCCAAAGGGTGGTGTAGAGTGCGTGAGCAAGGACGTAAGCGATTCCTTTAGAAAGTTATTCAGGATGCTTAGAGAGTGAACATACTGAAAATCCTGACGCCTGGGTGGTGAGCCGGAGGGGGGGGCACAAAGAAAGTCCCACTTTTTTAGCTTATATCTCGAAAACGGTGCGTCATAGGTAAAAATCCTATACCTAATGAAAGCTCATGATTCTCTGCAACTTTCATTTTATATACTTTTTTCGAATTCGCAACCGTTTTCGAGCTACACGCTCCGGGAAAGTGAAAACTTTCGAAAAACAGATTTTTACCTCACATATTTCATCAAGCATTTCTTCAGTCCTTCATATCGTCTAAACTATTAATCTGAGAGGAAGTTGTAGAGAATTGAATTCCCTTCAAGAATATACATATGCCAATTTATCTCCAACCGGTTAACAGTTAGGTATACCAATTTTAAGATTTCTCGTAAAACATGGTAGTAGACGGAGGATTCCTACTGCACAGAGTAATTTGGAATAAAGATGCCTCCGTTGTCACCATTTGTGATGGATACATCACCTACGCCAACCGCCACTATCCTGCAATGAGTCGCGCGGTGGTATTTGATGGATACGCAGACTCAGCCAACAGTACGAAGTCCAGAGGCGACGATACCGACTGAGGAGGTTGGCTGACATCAACTTGACATAGAAAAAATCGATATCTGTGAAACAAGAATATTTTTTGTCCAATCCTACCAAAATTATGTTAATCTTCCTATTTCGTAGTTTTGAATCTAGCTATTTTGCAAATCACTGATATTATTGAGTTAAAATTCTTAGTAATATTCTTGTTATGGTTCTACTTAGGTACTCTTATAGCTTTTTAAACATGCGTACTAAGAAAAGAAAGTTATGGCCAAAAATAATAAATATTTCCCTATCGGATGTCTCTTTCTAGGGAATGGCCACCTTAACTGACATTTGCTTAAGGTAATGTAGTTTAAATAAACATTACTTCTGAAGTTATTATAATTTCGTAATATCAGAATTTGTAGAACAAATATACATATATACATGTTATCTGAACTCAGAGAACAAATTACTTAAATACATAAAACAAATTCGATTATAAGGTAAAAGATACCAGCTTTTCAAATATTCCAAAAAAAAAATGTAATTTTGCATGTTTTTATAAATCTACATATTGTGATTAGCAAAAATATCGATATTTACAGTGTCGGGAATGTAGTTCGCTAAGAAATATGATGTAAACTTTGATACTTACAGAATGAGTAGACAAGAGTATCACGCATACTATAACCTTGCTCTTTTGTTATATTAAATCCTCAATCATAATAAATAACTCAAAATAAAGCATGAGACCTCAGGGGGCAGATTACCATTGATAGTTTTGCTTAATATTGGTTATCACTTACCTTGACAAATAATAATAACAGGAAATATCCAAAAAATAAATACACAGCTCTACAAGGCTCAGCAAAAACGATAGTTGGACGCCACCTTATTTTGAGGTTACTAGAAATCAAATAATACCAATTTCTGCTCACTTTAAACTATAAGTTGGCCCGGCACAATAACGAAACACCGAGCTATCCCTGTTTAAATGAGTGCTAGCTTAATGAAATTAAACAACTACTAAAACAAATAATCTATTAACATTCGGAGTTATAAAAAACAAACAAAATACTCTTATAACTTACTCACTAAAGTTACTCGGGACTGTACAACAAATAGCATTTTAACAAGGATTAACCTGTTAAACTAATTACATCAATGAACATGGCATGCTAAATTTTAAAACTAAAAATTTTTCACAACCGAATACCCAAATTGGGGAGACATACAAAAAGCTTTCGGCACGTACCGGTTTTTCTATTGTTTCTGAACAACCTTAAATGTTGCTAGCGAGCAGACACTAATTAAGCCACTATGTATGCTTATTGAAGCATAGAAATTGTCAACAAATTTAGTCACTGTGGCCAATGTCTACAACTAACATGAAAGCGGTCAGTCAAATTGTTTGCCGATCTCACTCAGGTAGGAAAAATCCATCACGAAACTAGTTCTTTAACAACACTAAAATTATTTTTCTCCTCGCGCGTAGCCTTGAGTTGCCACAACTAGTACATAAAATAAAAAAACTTACAGTTTCTTTCCTGGACAACTAAACGTTGATGGACGTATAGCACTCTACCTATAATCGTACAAACCACAGACTAGGTAGGCACTTAAAATCACAAATTATCATGGATGGCATCAAAGCAACTAATTCAGATTAATCACGCAATTTGCTGCTGTTTAATACAGATTCTTTCTGTCATTTTATTGACTATTAAATATTGGCACTTTGTGATTTACACATTACTCTGATGCACCATTTAACGTCAAACGTAGCTGCAATACTCAAACACTTAATCCTCACCATAAAGAAGACTTTAAATTTTCTTCTTAAACAACTTGATTACCACTTAAATATATCGGAGAAGTCAAATTCACCATTCTCCCGTGGTGCATCTCGGCTATAACAACGAAAATTTACCTGCACGAAGTAAACAACGCCCCCTGTCCCCGAGTGCAGCGAGTGAAAGATCAAACGGTCTTTTACCTGCTAGAATTTAAGGTTTTTACGAACGTACGAAAACAATCTTATAAATGCACACATTTTATACATGCTCTTACTTAACTTAAGGTACTGAGTGTTCCTTCAAAACGTGACCGTTACAATACATAGCATATAGTGGAAAGGCACATTTGTCAATCTGTATATAATACAAAGCACTGTATTCAGGTACCGGCGCGGGAGCGTCGGCTTCGCTCGACTCCGATTTTACTGCTATTATGTTGTGTATGACTTTTTATAGAATATCATTTATAATTATTATTTTCTATTATTTCTTCTAACATATTGTTTAATAATGCAATTTTCATAATATACTTCGTACCTGAGGTAATATTATGCAAATATAGCACGACGCTGATTCGCACCCCGCTTGCTCCACTACTTCTACTTAAATAATTTTTGATGGAAATCCCTGTGACTGTAATAAATACATTTGTAGACATTTTTTGCTAAAAAATGTATGATCTTTATGAAAATATTTTTTATTTTCTCATACATCGACTCATGTTAAAAATTTTGAAAAAATATGGAGAAAGAAGTTTTTGTTTTTTTTTTAAGTTGTCGGTCTGGAAATCATGCAAACTTTAGATGATCTTATTAATTACATTTCTGAGTATTCCGAACATGTTTGAGATTTATAGACAAAATTAGTTACACGGCCTGCACTAACCGATGAATTTAAAGGAACGGAGATGATTTTTTTTTTCTAGCAGGGTGGAGTAGGAGTAGTTATAGAAGGAACAAAGGTTTGTAATTTCCACATATTTTTTTTCTCCTCATTAAAAGACTCCGCACAAACTTTATGGGAATTGGGTTTCGGTAGAATCGTCTGAATCTTTGGTATATTATAGCTTTTGTCATCCTGAACAAGTCTCCATGGCCACGATGCTTCATATTCAGTATTTTGGCTCCTATGGAGCACCAAAGTTCCACAGCTCCATCATAAGTTACTACTTTGAGTAGTTTTATAACATTTTTATAACGCATATTGAATATTGAAATACCTAACTTTATGTTTTTGAGGTTGCTGAATTCAAACCTAATGTCAAATAGACGATATTAACAGTTGAAAGCTGTCAATCAGTGTCAATTAGAAAGGAATTACTGGGATATTTTTTTAACCTGGAACTCAAATATCTCGAGTAATAAGCACTCTACAAAATAATGTTTTTTGGTCTCTTGCAATTTTTGTTCAAACTTTTGTTTCGAGTAAAAAAATCGTAAAGTTCTAAAATTTTGAGTTTTCCTCGCCGAATAACTAAAAAAATGACAATTTCAGAAAAAATGTTTCGGACAAAAATAGTCTATTTTTAGTCAGACAATCCGAATTTGCAACCAAAATAAGAGTTGCCATTTAAAAAAACCGATTTGACCTTGAATGGCGTTAGCCCTTCCACCCTAAGCCACAGTGACATATACTGCCGAACTGCCCCGATCCAATTCTACAACTTTTGTTTGAAACATTTTTTCGTAGAGTGCTTATTACTCAGGACATTTGAAAGTTTCAGGTTAAATAAATCACCCAGTAGTTCCTTGCTAACTGACAGTTGATTGACAGCTGCCAACTGTCAATATTGTCTATTTGACTTTAGATTTGAATTCAGCAACCTCAAAAACATAAAGTTAGGTATTTCAATAATTAAAATATGCGTTATAAAAATGTGGTAATTCTGGAGAATAACGGGGCATTGGAATTTTCACGTAATTTTTTCAGAATACACTAATTTGGGGTCGTAGAACACGAATCTGAAGTCTGTTTTCAATGCAAATGTATGGTTTAAAAAAAAATGAAATTTTCCATTATAACGCGAACTTTTTGTCAGTGTAAACACTAAAAACACCTCGATTTCGGTCGATTAGGATCCCGTATTCACAATGTAAGTGCTTTTTAGAACAATGCACTTTTTACACAGTGCAAGAAGAAATTGCTTTTTATAATAATAAATAGTATAAATAGTAATATTCTTTATCAGAATTCAGAACTCCATTATTTAACATATAAGCCATTAGATAATCGCGCATGCGTGTTAACAATACCCAGAAAAGTTGGTGTCTCAAGGCACAACAAAGAATATATTTTATGAGTACCTATTTACAAACTGATAAAATAAATTTAATTTAAATGCTTTTATGATCATCATAGACAATACCAAAAACGGGTGTTCTGTTAAGAATATTTTCAGTATACCTATTGTGTGTCCCAAATTATTTTACTTACAAATGGCCCCTTTTTGTTATTGCCCAGTAAGGACCAGCGAGGACGTGAGATGACATACCTTGCCGGGAAAGGAAATGCTCTTTGCCCTTCTCAGACACCACCTATACTGACTTTCAACCTGGTTATCAATAATAAGTGGTATCCGAGAAGGGCAAGGAACACTTGCGCCTTCCTTGCCCTTCTCGGATACCACCTACAGACCTTCAACCTGGTTATCAGTAATAACTGATATCCGAGAAGGGCAAGGAACATTTGCGCCGGTGTAAATGTTCCTTGCCCTTCTCGGATACCACCTACATACCTTCAACCTGATTATCGGTAATAAGTGGTATCCGAGAAGGGCAAGGAGCATTTCATTTCCTGGCAAGGTATTTGATCTCACCTCCTCGCTGGTCCTGGCTGGGCAATAACAAAAACAGGCCATTTCTAAGTAAACTAATTTGGGACACACCATACATTGAAAATAGAATATCAGTTTTTGGTATTGTCTATGGTGATAATAAAATCATGCTTATTTAAATTATATTTTTTATTTTATCAATTTGTAAATAGGTATTTACAAAATAAATTTGTTTGTTGTACTTTGAAACACCAACTTTTCAGGGTATTTTAACACGTATGCGCGATTATCATATGGCTGATCTGTCAAATGAATTCTGAATTCTGATAAGTAATGTTACTATTCATACTATGTATTATTATGCAAAAGATTTTTTTTTGCATTGCGTAAAAAGTGCATTGTTCTAAAAAACACTTACGTTGTGGATACGGGATCCGAATCGGCCAAAATCGAGATCTTTTTAGTGTTTAACTGACAAAAAGTTCGCGTTAAGGTGGAAAATTTCATTTTTTTTTTTTTTGAGAAACTATGCATTTGCATTGAAAACTGACTTCACATCCCTGTTCTACGACCACAAATTAGTGTACCCTGAAAAAATTACGCGAAAATTCCAATGCCTCGTTATTTTCCAAAACTACCGAAAATGTTATAAAGCTACTCAAAGAATTAACTTATGATGGAGCTATGAAGCTTTGGTGCTCCACAGGAGCCAAAATACTGAATATGGAGCATTCTGGCTGTGGAGACTTTTGTTCAGGATGACAAAAGGAATAATATACCAAAAATTCAGACGATTCTACCGAAACCCAATTCCCATAGGGTTTGTGCGGGGTCTCTCTCTTAAAATCTAAGCTCCTGGTATATTGGCACATCTTGGGGCATGCTGCAGACGAACTACAAAAAGTGTGTTGTTCGGCAAGACGTTGAGTCCTCCCACTGTACGTTCGCGAACCTTCCCGTCCCTTTTACCATTCCCACGTTCCTATCCCATTAATTTCCTTCATCAGGAGTGCTAGTTATTCACGAGCAGACCCAACGTTAAGGAAAAGTGGGTGTCGTCTGATTAACATTCACGAGAACGCCTTTTAACTTGTCGTCGAAATGTTCAAACAATAGGCGTAAACGTTCATAGATTTGAATATTAATCGGATTATTTGACACCATAAATGTACCGATGTACCGTTCCATGTCAGTATTAGAATCATTTCATGTTCAATTAGCCTGTCAACAATAAACAGCCGACAAGTCATTGTTTCAATTTTTGCGGATTAACTCGAATGTGTAAATTGACAATGCGATTAGGTGACGGTAAATTATACGGCTAGTGAACAACAATGGGTGTTTTAGTGGAAATAAAAACGTGAATATTCATTTCCGGATTGTGCGGTAGAGTTTCCTACGCGCCTGTCGTCAAGAAAGCCTGTCACAAGGGTCAGTTTATTTGATATGTTATTAGTTTGTTGTGTGTGTGTGAACAGAATCGTATTTAGCCATAATGTGGCCGTGTCAGGATAGAGATTATTAGACAGCCATCATAATGCAATTGTTTTCTAAATACTTTCTTATTCATTTCTGAAGTCACCGTCAAAATTCCAAAACAATCGCACATTCCGTTCTTAAATTATTGTGTTGAGAAAAAAACGTGACGGGCGGACAGACGGACATACGGACGGGCGTTTTGAAAGTTGTTCAGAATTTGATCATTAACACGGTATTTTTCTTCCTCTGCGATCGATATTTACGGCTTTAGAAATGTGCCGATCAAATGCGATATACTCTGCCTGTAGTGGCTCAAAATACCAAGAAAGATATTGTCGGCAATTTAAACAAATAACTATCCATAACACCCAGTTTGCCTGGGGTAAAAAAGAGGTGATTTTGCAAATTTTGTATACCATTTGAGTTAGCAACGGATTTTTATAGGAAAGATTCCGCTGAACAAGATTTTCTTATGAAAAAAATTCCTAAACCGCGAGCTTCATGGTCAAATAATTGTTTAAACTAAATTTGTTTCGTTTTTATTTAATAAAATGAAAACGGTTTGACGGATCCGAAAAAATCTTGATTCAATCGAAAGTTATTTTCAATACGCGGCGTTTGGCGCCAGGTACAACTCATTTTGTCAACCCGTTCATTCATTCATATAGCCAAAATAAACTTCTTAATTAACAAATTGATTACTTCGAAACTAATGAGGTCAAGATATTGTTTTTTTCCAAATATATGCCTTTTATACCAAAGAATATACCTTTTTTTTTCGGCCCGATATCTTCAATACTTTTTAATTGTTTAAACAATTGGCATAATTTATTAATCAGCAAATAACTTTTTTTTCGAAAGTTTGAACGACTTCAAACCAACTTTAAACGATAAATATTAATGCAACTTTTTGCTTTTGTTTATTTAAAGTTTAAATTAATTTTGCAAATTAACAAAAGGAATATCTCGGCTCTGGATAAGCGTATCGAAATTTTATGCATATGAAAGTGCTTGGAAAATGGAAAATTTTGAGACCAGAAAGAACTTGATCTGATAACCGGAACCGGAAATAAAAGTGATATTGCGTGAGAGGCTCTAATTTGTTTATTAACAACTTTTTGAACACGAGGTTTGGTGCAAATGAAAAGTAACAAATTTTTCCGATTGAGAGAGAGTGAAATATAGAGAGAGAAGTTGTGAGAAAGAGAGAGGAGATGTCAGGTCAGCTCTTTCGATTCCCGCGGGGTCCCGCGCGTGTCCTGCGTTGTTCCCGCGTGTGTCCCCCCGAATTCCCGCGCGATTCCCGCGTGATTAAAGGAAAGGGGAGAACAGAGAGAGATCGGAAAAAAGAGCGAGAGATACAAAAGGGAGACAAAAGAGAGAGAACAGAGATTGAAAAGGGAGTGGAAAGTGAGAAAGAGAAAACAGGAGAGAAACGGATGGAAAGAGGGCACAGAGAAGAGAAAATAACGTCGCACAGCTATTTTACTTGTAATATAATAATCAGTCCAGCTCAGGTCAGGTCAGGTCAATTCAGGTCAGCTCTTTCGATTCCCGCGGTGTCTCGCGCGTTTTATACCAAAGAATATACCTTTTTTTTTCGGCCCGATATCTTCAATACTTTTTAATTGTTTAAACAATTGGCATAATTTATTAATCAGCAAATAACTTTTTTTTCGAAAGTTTGAACGACTTCAAACCAACTTTAAACGATAAATATTAATGCAACTTTTTGCTTTTGTTTATTTAAAGTTTAAATTAATTTTGCAAATTAACAAAAGGAATATCTCGGCTCTGGATAAGCGTATCGAAATTTTATGCATATGAAAGTGCTTGGAAAATGGAAAATTTTGAGACCAGAAAGAACTTGATCTGATAACCGGAACCGGAAATAAAAGTGATATTGCGTGAGAGGCTCTAATTTGTTTATTAACAACTTTTTGAACACGAGGTTTGGTGCAAATGAAAAGTAACAAATTTTTCCGATTGAGAGAGAGTGAAATATAGAGAGAGAAGTTGTGAGAAAGAGAGAGGAGATGTCAGGTCAGCTCTTTCGATTCCCGCGGGGTCCCGCGCGTGTCCTGCGTTGTTCCCGCGTGTGTCCCCCCGAATTCCCGCGCGATTCCCGCGTGATTAAAGGAAAGGGGAGAACAGAGAGAGATCGGAAAAAAGAGCGAGAGATACAAAAGGGAGACAAAAGAGAGAGAACAGAGATTGAAAAGGGAGTGGAAAGTGAGAAAGAGAAAACAGGAGAGAAACGGATGGAAAGAGGGCACAGAGAAGAGAAAATAACGTCGCACAGCTATTTTACTTGTAATATAATAATCAGTCCAGCTCAGGTCAGGTCAGGTCAATTCAGGTCAGCTCTTTCGATTCCCGCGGTGTCTCGCGCGTGTCCTGCGATGTTCCCGCGTGTGTCCCTCCGAATTCCCGCCCGATTCCCACGTGATTACGGAACAATTGCCAGCTGTCCGCGTACCCGCGTGCCGCGTGCCCGCTGCCCGCGTGCCGCGTGCCCGCTGCCCGCGTGCCCGCGTGCCCGCTGTCCGCTGCATGCTGCCCGCTTTCCGCTGCACGCGTGCCCGCGGGTTGGGTTAGATTGAGAGAGATGTTGTGAGAAAGAGAGAGGAGGAGAGAAGTAGAGAGAAAAGGGACGAGAGAGATAAGTGAAAATAGAGAGAAATTACAGAGCAAATGAGAGAGAGAGATAGAGAGAGAGAGAGGTGGAGAAAGGAAAGGGGAGAACCGAGAGAGATTGGAAAAAAGAGCGAGAGATGCAGAAGGGAGACAAAAGAGATAGAACAGAGATAGAATAGGGAGAGGAAAGTGAGAAAGAGAAAACAGGAGAGAAACAGATGGAAAGAGAGCACAGAGAAGAGAAAATAACGTCGCACAGCTTTGTAATACCTTTTCATTTGATACCAATGCCGAGGAGGTTGTCATTTTGTGCCGGTCTCCATATGGGATTTAGAATGATGTCACGCAGCTTATTGTTTATATATAGGGTATATATGAGACCCTTGTGAATTTGGCTGCCGCCAAATCGGATCTGCTATCTTAATATTAGTACAATATAGATATCGTATTGTCTTCAGGATTAAAGTTGCGTGCGAAATTTCAGCACGATTGGATATTGGGATACCTCCCGATAAAAAACACATTCGATCACCAGATTAAACACATGCACCATTTCGATTTAAAGAAAACCAGTGTAAAGGGGAATAAAGAGGGAGAGAGGAAAGAACAACTAAATCCTTAAAATTAAAATTAAAGCCTAAACCTAAAATATATAAAACGTTTACCATGTAATATATAGATAGATAGGTAGATTTTCTTGGTCATAAAATGCACCGTGGTGCATTAACACGTCAAATAGTACAATAAATAGGTACAATAAAAAATAATTTGTAAGAATGTACAATGATACACATAGGTGTATATAACAAACATAAAACATACATAACAAATAACATTAAAAATTTAACTGAGTCAAGGTGTAAGTTAGAAGTGTACATGACAATTACTAAACATAGATAACAAGTGAAAAAAACTACATTTTGATGTGCTTTTTGTTCAATTTTTTGGGATGATTCATTACATATTCAGCAGAGGGTCGCAAGATGACTCAGTGCTTTGACATGTTTTATTTTTCTTTTTTTTTTCTTTTTGCATTGACTAAAGTAAAAGCTAACTACATTTTGAAACACGGAAAGGGCATCGGTTCTATTTTTATTTAGTAAATGAAAATAAGGAAATGAATGATATTTTAAACATAACATTACATTATTTGTTTGCACCTATATTGCACGGAGAATGTATCAATTTGTAATATTTTTTTAAATAATTCTATGGAATGCATTTTCGTAAATAACTCGTTTATTTTAAGTTTTTCGAAAAAACTATTTCAGATTTTTTGTCCAAAAAGGTCCATGTCTTATACTGGTTATAGAGATAGATCGACGGAATAGTTAATTTTCGATTTTTATTAGAAAACTGTTCGGAATTTGTAGAATTAATCAAAAAAATCAAGTTTTCCAGGATTTGTAGATTCGCTTTTGTTTTGTCAAATTTTTCACAGACGTCAACTAAGACCTAATCGAGCCTTACCACAAGAAGTTCTACAAAAAATATTCAATCCCTGAAGAGTTATACACGTTTTTGACCCTTAAAGAAACTCTCCCGCAACGTGAAAATAGTAAGATTTGACGCGCAATGGGGTGGCGGATTCGATCCTCGGTGTGGGAAAGTTTTTTTTCGTCAAATTTGCGTTTTTTTCATGTATCCAAGTATTTTTTATGATAATAAATGATTTTACTTTCTGAGACATTTTTAAAGACGTCGTAAATATTATTATTATTAATTTGTGTCAAATTATGTATATTAAATTCTTTTTTCTAGTATAGGCATTGTAGGGGTTAAAGTTACAACTTTTTGAAATATTGGCGATTTTCTGATGTGTGCTTCGCTTGCCACTCTCCGCGCTGTATGTCGAGAATGCTTGACGATACGAAAATATGCTTGAAACGATAATTGTAGATAATTTTACGATCTACTAGTCTTAACCTTAAATGACGAAATTCGCATAGGAAACGAGATAATTGCGAAAAACCGAATTTTTGTGACCTTTGACCTTGAATATCTCGCGACGCAGACACGAGATTATATGAGACTTTTCTACTAGTATTCATAATGCCAAAACCGAGATTTATACTTTACAACAGCTCAACATATCGATATGTGATTTGAATCACATATTCTTTCGGTGTGGAAATCATCAAGAGTTAAACTATAGATTGGCGTAGGTCTAGAGTTGTATCCTATTGTTTAACCTTATGTTGTGAACACCTACCAACCGTGGTCCCCAATTTTGTGTGTTTATATAAAGTCGCCTTGAAAGACCCCTGGGCGTGAAGAGTGTGTTCTTGTTTATCCCTTCATTGTTTCTCTTCTTTTTCTCTTTCTCATTCTCGATTAGGTTAGAATAGACATAATGACTTTCGCAATACCCACAATTGTCGTGGCTATGCGGGCTACGTTCCCAAAGCCATTTCCTTAGGGAAAAAAAAAACTTTACAACAGCTTAATTCTCTCACATTCAGAGGTTTGCCCCTTATTTTGCCTTATTTTCCTGGAGTAATTGTATTTAAATAATATACTGTTATGAATTACACCCCCTTGGAACTAGAGGTGATACGCCTATGCCTACTAATAGTGACTGGAAGCTTGTAGAAGGAGCCATGGACTTTTCTAGAGTGTGGTTGGAGAAGATTCTGGTTTAATCTAGAGGTAATTTCAGAGTATATAAGGCGCGATTACCGGCGCAGAAGAAGAAGTTTATTAAGAAGGCCGCAGTTTATAAAAGTAAACAAGTTGAAAAGTGAAAAGTGAGGTTAAATATCAAGTAAACAAAGTGTAAAGGTTATTTTGAATTTAAAGTATTATGTAGTCAGTAAATTGTTAAATAAAGTGTTAATGGTGTTTATCTCTTGTTGAAATTATTTAGAACCCACGCTTTCATACAGGGTGTTTCCTAAAAGGTGGAAAACACGCAACAATACATAATAATTGATAAGTCATGATTAGTTAATGTTGGCTGTGTAAGTATTAATTGAGAAGCCTACATTTTTTATCAGTACCTACTTAAGTATCCTTGACTTTAATCATTATCGCACTTCAATACTCGTATTAGCACAGATTTATTGTCTATTAAGTTGCCAAATAAGAATCTGGTTGAACTTCATAGTCATACGCCCAGCTCATTTGAAGAAGTTCATTTATAAATAACAAATGATGGTAAAGAAAGTAAATTATACACTACAATAAATAGCTGTTACCAACCTTGAGGATGCAGAAGAAAATTGAACCACCTTTAAAAAACGGTCATTAAAGATTATGAAATACAATTTCACCATCGCGTCATTCGGTTAATGGGTCCTTATTACCTTGTATCGATATTGAGGTCAATAAAGAATGTACGGGTGGGATAAAAGTATGGGAACAACAGGATAACTTGAAAAATACGTATCCTAGAAAAGAACTTTAAATACAAAAGTTGTAGGAAATTTTTCTGGTTATCTGATGGTGACCTTGTACGACCTTGGCCGCGGCATCCAAGGTCATTTGAAGGTCAAGTCGATTTTTTTCTCAAATGGAATCCTCTACTTTTTACCCCGGAAATGAAATGAGCGGAAAATTTTACGTTCGGGTATGACCTTCTGCACTTATATAATTGCCCTATAAAGTTATCCAGCTGTTCCCATACTTTTATGCCACTCGGTATATGTATTTACTTATGTAATTCATAAATGTACAGATGTTATGTACACTTACAGGTAATCTTTTGGTTTGATTCCTTTGCAGCGTCCTATCACCTCTCCAAATTTAAAAAATGTGTAGAGAAAATTGTTCGCAATAAAATGATCTACAAAAATCATCTGATGTGTGTTTAAAGTGGTAGTGGTAAAAAAATTTTGAAAATATATGTATTTTTTAAATACGTTTAGAATGTCAAGAAACGTGGACATTTTAAATTTCATCTATTCTGTAGTAGTAGTGGTAAAACATTTTCAAACATTTTTTTTTTATTTTCAAAATCATTTTTTTTAAACAATTTTCAAACAATTATTTTTTCTGAAATAGGTTTAGAATATTGTCTAAATTATTTATGGCATTATCTTAATTTTTGTTCCAATTCTTTGGGACTTCCTGCCACATGAATTTTTTTCTATTTAAGCGGTGCTCGGGGAATCTACAAAATATCACAATTAACCAGTATGTTACTGATAAATAACCTCTACGCCTGTGACTTTTACGTCAACTGATCCTTTGACGTAAAAGTCACAGGCGTAGAGGTTATTTACCAGTAACATACTGGTTAATTGCGATATTTTGTAGATTCCCCGAGCACCGCTTAAAAAGAAAAAAATACATGTGATAGGAAGTATCAAAGAATTGGAAAAAAAGGTTTAGAATGTCGCGAAACGTGGAAATTTTAAATTTGAGCAAAAAAATTTTTTTTCCATTATCTATTCCCTTTAGATGATCCACCCTGTATGTTTTCCAGTGAAAGTCTTATCATTTCTTCGGTGGCAGTGTCAGCTACTTACCAAATTTCACTGTTTTCCGTCAAGTAGTTTTTTAGTTAATGTACCGACAGACAGACTGACGGAATTGAAAAACCTATTTTCGTATTCTACACGATCTGAAACGTGAAAATTCGAAAAACTCTCGGAGGGTGATTTTTTCTCGAATGCAATAGTACAGGAGCTCATCGACAAAAGTGGATCGGGCACAGCAGTTGCCGCCGCTTGGTGGAGATGTTGTATGCATCTGTAGGTACCATTTCCCCCAACGGCATGTCACATGACCGCGCCCTCTTCGAGGGAGAGGCCGCTTAAATGTTGCCAAAAAAATACAGCAAAAACTCAGGCTCATTTTTGGGCAAAAAAATTACAAAAAAGAAAATTAGTTTTTTATAATTTTTTTACGGGAGAAGGAAGCATTTTAAAGAAAAGGTTTAAGAGGAAAAAGTTGTTTTTTTTCGTCTAAATGCCTGAGTTTTTTGGGATTTTTCTGAAGAAATTATAAAAAATTTAGGGAAATTCTTGACCGAAATTATTTTTGTCTTAAAAATTCTGTGTTGTTTCGACATAAATAAGCCATTTTTGGGTCTTGGAGTTTTTCTCTAAAACACCCTAAATTAATTAATAAAAGTCTAAAAAGGAAGCACTTTGAGAAAAAACACCAAGAGACAAAAGATGCTTATTTTTGTCCCAATATAAATAACTCCTTTAAAACGGGAATAGTACCCAATCATTTGAAAGTATCAGTTATCACACCAATCCACAAGGCAGGAAATCACAGAATATTTCAAATTTTAGATCCATCAGTCTCATTAATCACTTCGCTAAAGTTTTTGAGAAATGCCTAAAAGACCGGCTGACTGACTTCCTAAATATTAATAACATCCTGTCCCAAAACCAGTTTGATTTTGTAAAAGGCCAAAGCACTGAAGATGCACTGTATACAGTAACTAAGAAAATTACAGCCTCTCTAGACAACAGCGATAAGTGCATTGCAGTATTCCTGGACCTGGCAAAGACCTTGATACTGTACCCCATGACATACTTTTGAAATTACCTGGGCCTAAGAACACAATTTATAAAAATTATAAATACCCTCAGTGAACCCCTATTTATTAAAATCGGAATTCCGCAAGGAACAGTTCTAGGTCCCATATTATTTAACCTGTATATTATTAACTCATTAACCAAACTTCAAATTGATGAAAATATTATATCATATGCAGTTGACACTGCTACTATTTTCTAACAATACTTGGAATTTAACAAGAGATCTGCTGATGGAAGGAATGCAAAAAGTTGTAGACTGGCTTCATACAATAAAATTATCCCTAAACATAAAAACAAAAAACAAAATGTGTTGCCTTCTCTATAACCAACACAAATCGACCAAATTTTAACACTATTGCAATAGATAACCTAAATGAAAAGATCCAAGAAGCAACACACACACACATAAAGTACTTAGGAGCAATAATCAACAAATACCTAAAATGGGATATTCATATAGCACAACTAACTAAGAAAAACAGATAATTGCCTTCTACATAAATTCTATATACTTAGAGAAATACTGAACCAAAAATTTATTACTTACTATATGCAAAAGCCTAGTAGTCACTATTACACTCCTGTACTCTGGCGAAATTCGTAATGTTAGAACTTTATACTTTCTATCAGCCTGCACCTTTATTCAAAAAAATGAAAAACTAAAAATATACTGTACGTGTACACATCAACATGAAACCAGAAAAAAGAGTAACAAACATATTGTAATTACCCCACAGTAACAGGAACATGCACCAAAGATCTCTAAATTACCTGAGTTCCAAACTGTATAACTCAATCCCTTTGGAGATTAAGCTACTAAAAAATCTAAATAATTGTATACACCCAAGGTAACCAATTTATTACTCAAAATTATTCTATCTTTATGAACACTATATAATGCCTGATAACCGCCACGCTCAGTATGATGATTGAACATATCAAATTGTTAAGAATTCATTCTCTTATATTTTTTGATTTTAGTTAACACTTTAATTTTTAGCTAATAAGTAAGTAGATATAAGTCCTTCCTCTCTTTTGTTTTCTCTTATATTTCTTCTATAGCTTAGATAAGTATACCTAGTTATTGTGCAATGTAGTTATTTAAGTTATATTACCGGCTCGGTGGCGCAATGCTAAGTCCTTTGGCTTGCGACCACGGAGTCTCGGGATCGAATCCTGACCAGGGTATGGATGTTTAGTGACGTTTTTCATGTGTTACCGAGATGATAGCGGTGTACTAGACCGCTGTTGGGTGGCACAACATGTCTAGTCGCTGTTATCTATCCTGAGTTCGAGTCTCAGCTGCAGTAGATGAAAATATCGCAGGGGATGGTCGTTGTGCTGATGTCTATGTGTACGTGTCCTGGTTGAGTGGCGGAATAGCATTAGCTAACTCCGCCAGGACGTTAATATGAAAAAGACGATTAAAAAAAATGTATATATAAGCACCTCTAAAACGGCACATACAGATGGTTTCAGATTTAGGTGACACAAGCATACCATAGTACTGATTTACACAATTTGCTAGACTAAAGTTAAGTAAATGAAATGTAATAACTTGGTAAACAAATTTGATTTCATTTGATTTAATTTGATAGCATACAGTTGGGGAGAATGTTAGTGAATATACCTACGGAACCCTGTCATGTGTGCCCAACTGGTTTTTAAATCTAATTTGACTGGATTACTGACTGTGTTTTCTGTACCACACAGCCACAACTTGACTAGCCGGTTATCCGAATATTTTTGAGCGCGCCGGTTTTAATAACTTTTACTTCCCTCGCATACCGAAGGGAAGTATTGTATTCGAGAAAAAATCACCATCCGAGATTTTTTCGGATTTTGACGTTTCAGAACACGTAGATTACGAAAATATAGGTTTTTCAATTCAGTCAGTCTGTCTGTCTGTATGTCTGTCTGTCTGTCTGTCTGTTGGTGCATTTACTAAAAAACTACTTGACGGAGAGCAGTCAAATTTGGTAGGTAGTTGACGCTGGTGGACCGAATAAAGGGAATAAACGATGAAAAAAATTTTTTTTTGCTCAAATTTAAAATTTCCACGTTTCATGACACGCTTAACCTATTTCAGAAAAAAAAAATTTGAAAATTTTTTCCACCAACATTTTTGAAAATTTTTTTACCAAGATGAAAAAATTTTTTTTTTCTCAAATTTAAAATTTCCACATTTCATGGCATGCTGATTTAATTTGAAAATATTTCAGAAAAAAAAAAATTGAAAACTTTTTTCACCAATATTTTTGAAAAATTTTTTACCAAGATGACAAAAATTTTTCTTTCTTCAAATTTAAAATTTTCACGTTTCATGGCATTCTAAGCATAATTCAAAAAAAAATTGAAATTTTTTTTCCAACATTTTTGAAAATTTTTTTACCACCAAAATATATGGAAATTTTTTTATTTCTTCAGATTTAAAATTTCCACGTTTCATAGCGTTCTAAATCTATTTAGAAGAAAAATTAGAATTTTTTTTTACTATTTTTAAAAATATTTACCACTAAGATTTTTTTTCTTTGTTCAGATTTAAACTATCCACGTTTTCATGGCATTCTAAAACTATTCAAAAAAATTTAAAAATGTTTTTGAAAAATTAAAAAAAAATTTAAAACATGTTTAATCTATTTATCACTACTATAGAATAGACGATACATTTTTTTTTGCTCAAATTTCCACGTTTCATGACATTCCAAACCAATTGCAGAAAAAAAAATTTTTGCAACATTTTACCAGTTTGGAAAAAAATTTAACACTAGGATAGATGGAAACTTTTTTTTGCTCAAATTTAAGTGTCACGTTTCATGACTTTCTAAACCTATTTCGGAAAAAAAAATTTTGTACATTTTTTTCACCAACATTTTTCAAAAAGTTTTTACCACTAAAATAGATCGATTTTTTTTTATTTGCTCAAATTTAAAATGTTCACGTTTCATAGCATTCTAAACCTATTTATAAAATATGTATGATTTTTAAATTTTAAACTTTTTTATCACCACTGTAGAATAGAAGGAAACTTTCCTTTTTGTTCAAATTTAAAATTTCTACGTTTGACATTTTAAACCTATTTCAGAAGAAAAAATTTGAAAATTTTTTTACCGACATTTTTGAAAAATTAAAAAAAAAATGAAATATTTTAACCACCACTATACTTCCATTCCATTACGTAAATGTTGGATTGAAAATGTGACAGATGGCAATAATATCTGGCATATGCACCTATTATACTTTTATTGAAAATGTACGGGGTGGTTATCCCAAGAAATAATTCAGTCATGGTGGACATTTGTAAAGGTATATTTGCGCAAGTCTGCCATATGTGGCACCTGCTATTTAGTATTGAACTTTTGCTGTTGGATGAGCAATATGTATATATTTTTGACCAAAGCTTATCAAGTTTTCTATGTAATAATAGCAATAACTATATTCCGATTATTATTCTCAATGTCATTTCGTAATTATTAATTTTTTAGAGTGACCGCCATGCAGAAATAACGAGGGAAGTTCTGTGTAAATACCTTTACCGATTTTTTTGTACATGAACGTGGCGCCAGTAAATACTAATTTTTTGTAGATCTACTGTACCCCCCAAGCTCTTTCAAACTATGTGCCTAATAATTAAAAATAAATGTTAAATAGTCCTATTACAACCTAGTCTTTACATCTTAGTTATAATCACGTCTAAAACATTGACCCACCTTCTTATCTCTTTTTCTGTTTGTTTCAGATGACTTGCTCAAATGAACCCGTAACCAAAGTAAATAAGTTCTATTAAAATGGATCGCAATAGCCTGACCATACAGCGGGGCAGGCCCGTCTCCGGACTGGACGCCGCCCACGCCAATGAATACTTCGAACAGTTTCTAAGCGCGAGCAGCTTAAAACACATACTAGGATACTACAGGGGACTGATCGACAATCTCCACCTCAAACCGAACGTCTTTTCGTTGTTTTATCCGAAATTAAGGAGTAATCTGACCTCGTGGAAGGCGAAAGCGCTGTGGAAAAAATTCGATGCGAGGGCCTCGCACAAGTGCTACCAGAAGGGCAAGGCAGCATCTAATACCAGGGTGCTCATTATCGGTGGCGGGCCTTGTGGTATGAGGGCGGCCATCGAGGCGCAACTACTCGGTGCTAAAGTGGTGAGTAAAAATGTGTATATAGTTGACTACATTGTTTTAGTTCAAACGTCCAAGTCATTTTTTTCAAATGGAAGCCTGTATATTTTCATAGAATTTAATAGAGTGTTGAATTCTGTATTGATTGATATTAGCATTCCCTATACCTATCTCTCTCGGTTTTTTTTATTATGGATGAAGTTTTGTAAAATTTAGATTTACAGTTATCACTGTATAATGTACATACAGCCATAAACATAATAGGCAATGAAAAATTTCAGTTTTATTTTATCAATATAAATACCACTTAGAACAGATTTCTGTATAAGTATCATATCTACTAGAAAAATTCAAATAGCAATAAATACGTGGAAATTTTGTGAACAGCAGTTGTTACTTTTATTGATAATAATTTGCCCCTAAATATTTATTATTCATTCTATGTAATATCAAGTGGATGGTTGCGGTCCACATAATACATGATTGGTGTATGACGAATAGTAGTATCGTTTGAATTTAGGTGGTTAGGCTACCGAGGATCTTGGAGATGGCCAGCAAGGTTCCCTGGTTTGATTCCCTTAGACTTTTACCTTTGAGGTTACATAAAAAATATTGTTTATGCCACCCCAGCAACTACCAAAGAAGATTTGAAGAACAGAGTACGAGCTACATTTCGGAAAATAAATTCACTGAGCCACTGTAAGTGTCGTAAATTCCATGATATTGGCTTGTCAGCAGCAAAGTGGAGGGCATTTTGAACAGTTGTCGCATTAAATATTTATATTCATTGTATTCATTAAATTTGTAAATTTTGTTCCGAAGTATTTGTTATAAATTTAATATAAAATGATATCTTGTTTTTGATGTTATCTTGATAATAAACAAATAATTATCAAATAATTATCAATTATACATGATTATTCTCGTTTATGATAAAAAAGAAACAAGTTAGGCGACTTGTATTGGCTACTAACAAACAGTGCCAACTTGGTATGTACATTTTACAAAAATTCGTCCATAATAAAAAACAAAGAGAGAATAGGGAATGCTAATATCAATCGATGCCAGTGCTAGATTACCCTATCGCCAATTACGCACGGGCGTAAAGCGGCAAATTTTTAGGGGCGGCAGACTAGTCTTGTTTACAATAATCACAACTTAACAGTTTATTTTCTGTTAAGATAGCGTAATATCACAATGTTATTGTAAGGAGGCAACAAGTATCGTCCCCTTGAAAAGATAGTCTCTAAGTCGGCCACATGATAGTAGATATCTTTTTCCTTTTTCCGAAGGGAAAGAACCGTCAAACACCTCCAAAAATATTAATTATTTTGAAAACTGGTAGGTTTAAGAGCATATTGTTATATAAACCCAAGCTAAAATTCTATGAGGCACCAAAATATGAAATAAAATATGGGGTGTTCCATTTAAAATAACAAAGTTAGGTGCTACATCCGGTGTAAGCGGAAGTAATACATGCATGAAAATTTCATTAGATCCGCCATATCCAAAAACCTCCTTAGCCTAATTTTCAAATTTCTAAACTGATCATATCCCAAGAAACGTTTAATACCCACTTTCCGTAATAACCCTGTATAAAATATTATTCGTATTTTGACACAAGCAAAACAGAGTAATTTGTTTTAATATGTCGGTGTACCAAGTAACTATTTATTTGCCAAAGTTAATATTTCTAAAGAATAATGTTAAAAAGAAGGCTTTTTTGGACCATCGGTGGTAAAGTGTCGAAGCCATTTTTTTTAAAACCAATTTTCTGGTGCTGAAAACGAATCCGTCACCTGTTTTGGCGAAAAATCTCGGCGAAATTCTAGTGGCAAGTTATAATATCAGTTTCACTATCACCTCCAAATAAGGGTTGTTTTTTAATGTGTTTCCGAGATTTTTTGCCAAAACGGGTGACGAACTCATTTTGAGCACCACAAAATTAGTAAAAAAGATGGCTTCCATACTTTACCACGGATGGCCCTAAAAAGCCCTTTTTTAACATTGTTCTTTCTACTGTCATTATGCACAAAGAATTTAAGTACGGCTCTGTGAATGTCAACAAATCAAGTCAATGCGGCCAGTGTCCGCGACTAACACGAAAGCTATCAAATTGTCTACCGATCTCACTCGGGAAATAAAAAATCAATCACGATACAAGTTCTTTAACGGCACTAAAACATATTGTTTTTCCTCGCGCGTAGCTTGAGCTACCACAACATAGTACTTAAAATAAAAAACTTACAGTTTCATTCCTGGACACATGAAGATCAATTGACAGATATCACTCCGAAAACAGAACGTACAAACTCAGACAAGTTACTTAAGATCACAAATTATCGTTGATTGCATCAAAGCAAATAATTCAGATTAATCACGCAATTTGCTGCTATTTGCTACAGATTCATTCTGTCATATAATTGACTCGTAAATATTTGCACTTTGTGATTTACACATTACTCTGGAAATAAAAAATCAATCACGATACAAGTTCTTTAACGGCACTAAAACATATTGTTTTTCCTCGCGCGTAGCTTGAGCTACCACAACATAGTACATAAAATAAAAAAACTTACAGTTTCATTCCTGGACACATGAAGGTTAATTGACGGATATCATTCCGAAAACTGAACGTATAAACTCAGACAAGTTACTTAAAATCACAAATTATCGTTGATTGCATCAAAGCAAATAATTTAGATTAATCACGCAATTTGCTGCTATTTACTACAGATTCATTCTGTCATTTAATTGACTCGTAAATATTTGCACTTTGTGATTTACACATTACTCTGATGTACAATTTAACATAAAATGTAGCTGCAATACTAGAACACCAATCATAACCATAAAAAGACTTCAAATTTGCAGACTCAAACGACAGCTCGACCGTGTTCCAACACAGCCACAGTTCGAATTATATTACTACACCTAATTAATTCGGGGAGGTCAAATTCGCCTTCTCCCGTGATGTATCGGCCCGAGGCCAAAACTCGACTACGTCTCAAACCAAAAAGTCTACCTCTTCGAAACAAATAACCCCCGCTGCACGTCCCTTCTCCGCAACGCGTTAAAGGTCAAACGGTTTTTATACCTGGGTACAAGTTAAAGTTTTACGATCGTACCAAAACAATTTTACCAGTACACACGTTTTAAACATATTTTTATTCATTAATGTACTGAGTGTTATTTCAAACCATACCGTTACAAGTTTCCACCGAAAATACATTTTTTAAATCTCTAATGTATTATTTTGTTAATTCTAATACAGAAATATTTGAAATGCAGCTCTGTAGTACCATGTCGGCGGGTAATAGCGCTGTCTTTGATATTTGGATGGCTGGTTTTTATTGCCTTTTTTGTGTGCAGTAAATATGTGAAGACATACACTTTGAATCCAGTGCTGAATAAAAATGTTCACACGTTTAACTAATTAATCCATTTCTTTCTAGGTGGTGGTAGAAAAACGGGATAGATTTTCTAGGAATAATGTGCTTCATCTGTGGCCGTTTGTTATTGAGGACCTCCGAATGCTGGGAGCGAAGAAATTTTATGGGAAATTTTGTGCTGGTGCTATTGACCACATAAGCATTAGGCGGTTACAGTGTATTTTGTTAAAAGTAGCGCTGTTACTTGGTGTAGAGGTCCACACTGAAGTCGGCTTCGAAAAATTAATAGAACCTAATGCAACAGAAAGTAAGTAGACACTTGGGATTCAGATTCAGACAATAAACTATACTAGGTACCAGTTAAACAAAACTTATCTGTTTCATCCACAGCTGGCTGTCTATACTGCCTTATAAACACATCTTGCTTATTATATCATCCACTTGAAAAAGGGACCCAGGTATAGATTTTATGACCAGGCACTGCACTTTCTGGGGTTGTTTATATGCGCTTTTGTGATGCTTGTTCAACTAATATAATTTAATCAAATATCAGCTAGCCAAACTCGTACTAATTTATATCAATCAATGTAGAATTATTCACGCTTTAATTCAACACAATTTCGTACGATTTATTACCGTTTTAACCGACTTTATTTCGAGATTTTGTAGGAGCTACCAAATACGCGTCTGTCGCCGAACTCGATCCACTTTGAACTTCCATAAAATGTAATATATTTAATAATGTATAAAAACTTCAATGCAATAATACGTAAGACACATTCACATACATAAATAATAAATAACCCCCCCCCCCAAAAAAAAAGAAATATAGGCGTTGTCAAACCAGGTACAGTGTAGATTGAAATAAATTTTACAAAGTATTTAAATTTAGTGGTAGAACAAGAGTGTTCATAAATTGCATTAAGGTTACAGAAACTAGTAGTTGTTATGCTTGTCTAGAAACTCCTTTATTGAGTAAAAACTATTTTTTTTTATAGAATTTACAGTTTTTTTAATAGGATTTGAAAGATGTAATATTATGTATTTACTAATATTTTACATATTTGGTTTTGATATTAAAAAAAAAAATACTTTTTGCTTATTTTATTGGTGTAACCTGGTACATCCATGTGATAACTTGTAAATGGTTAATACATAAATAGGTATAAGAATAACGCCAACAATTATTTTTCCAATGAATGCTTTTCAACCATTTGAACTCGCACTGAGGGAAGTTTTTTGCAGTGACAGCCAAAAATCAAGCTACAGCAGCAAAAAACTCTATTTAAATAGGCGCCAGCCAAGAATTTTGTAAAGGCAGTAAAATTCATTTTGCTGAAGTTACTTTACTGCAATAGTAAAGTTACTTTATAAGATATTCTTCATTGCAGCCACCGAAAATAAGCTTTACTGTTATAGTAAAGTAATTTTATTGTAGCAAAGTGGAATATATCACTAAATATGCAAACTACCTAGCTAGGGTAGCAACAGTTCTTTTTAATTCTGACAATAATTTTTGCTACTATTTAATAGCTTTTTTGCTATTGTAGTTGATCTCATTTTTGTTGTACCAAAAATATTTATTAGCTATCGCAAAGTATCTGGCTATGATAGGATGAATTCTTTTCACTTGCAGCAACATTTTTTATTACCACTATGATTTTCCTGGTACTGTAGTTAATTCTTTTTTTTGCTGTAGCAAAGTTACTGATTGGATAGAGCAAGAACTTGGCTGCAGTAGTATTACTGATTATTATTTACAGCAAAAAGTTTCACTACCATTGCAAAATTTTTTACTACCCTAGTAAATTTCTTTTTTATTGTGGCATATATTATTATTCTTTCTTAATTTAGCAAAAAATTAGCCTGCCTCAGAAAACATATTTGGTCACGTCAAAAAGTTTTAGATCAATAACAGTAGAATTTCTTAATTAGAATAGAAAGGTCATTTTGCTACTATTAAAAAGATATCTGCTGTAGGGATAAACATTTTTTTGCTAAAAAATAGACGGAGCTAAAAATACCTACTCTTTTGATGAAATTTTTTTGGATAGAAATATATTTAGTTTTATAAGGAAAATAATGTTGTTTATATGTTATTTACTTTTTATCAATTATTAATTAGTTTGTCATTGCCAGTTTATCGCATTATAACAAGCAATTTTTTTATCAATGATATAATTTAAGAAAATATGAATTCGTTCATACACCATAGTGTATGATGGCATAAAATGCTTCTTTCCTCCAGAATAAATTCATGTGTTCATAATTTTTTTTGCGTATAATTATTATGAAAACTGGCATTATACCAAAATACTAACTGATTATAATGTAAATTGAACTTTATAACAAAACCATTTACTTAAACCAATTTCAATCCAAGAAAATTTTATAAATAAATATTTTTGGGCCATGTGCGTCCCTACATGTAGTTTTCAGGAGAAATGTTTATTCCTAAAATACAACTTTACAAAATGCGCAATCTTATCTAATTAAAAAAAATCTGTTATTGGTCACCTTAAGCTCTTAGACGTGACAAACTTTTGTGACAAACCAATGTTTTATTTACACGTATACGAATTTTTCATTTGTAATTTAATATTCGCTTGATAAGCATTGAAATTAAATGTTACATAATGACATATAGATATATAGATACATCACTTTGCGGCTATATGAAAAACATTATGTTTTAAGATTTTTTTTTTTATAAGAGGAAACGAATAATAAATATTAAATTACCTATATAAACATGAAACTACAAGCAAAAAATTGGTATACCTTGGACTAACAAATGGTTAAGGATTTGGCTCAAAGAGACTAAAATCAATAAAAAATAAATAAACATTTATTTTCATAGATGATAAATTAACAGATTTTCTTTATAAGTAAAAAACATAAAACATATAAAACATTAAATTGTATTATTTGCCTAAAACAAAAACAAAATTAAAAAAAAGAATAAATAGACATTTATTTTGATACGTAATAAATTAACAATCTTTCCCTAGGAGTAAGAAAAACACATTTATTTTGACATGTTTAAAAGTAAAATACATAAAATGTAAAGAAAACACTAAATTGGTGAATGTCATTCTGGTAATTCTACTGCCATCGGCCGTGGGTCAAAACAACGCCTATTATTTTAGTAGTACTTACTGTCAAGGTTCTTTAGAAACACTTCCATTCCCCCATTCAACAACCATTTCTTTATACGTTTCTGTCATGGTGACATATCACTAGGTATATCCTATTACCTATGGTAAACTGAATTTAAATCAAGTTAACTTGAAATTCCACAGACAGAGCTGCCCCACACACATGTGATGGGGAAAGCAGGTGAAGTTTTTTATGATAAACAAGAATAGCCTAGTTGCTTTGCTCTCGCTCGCTTCTATTGCCATACCTAAACAAACATTTTCCGAATCCATACACACCGATAGAATCGACCCTGCGATTTAAGAAACCAAAAACAAAAAACGACTTGCCCAAAAGTCTCCTGTGATTTTTATTATAATGAAACACACCACACATAAAAATATAGTACATAATATTCAACACGCACAAAAGCACAAGTATATAAACGCGACATTATTTACTTATTTACCAAGTGTATCGTTGAGGTCACAGCGTAGAATGACATCGGGGCAGAGCGCAGAGCCAATGAGAGGCAACCTGTGTGTTTTCCCCCGAATCCGGAGTTGACCGATTCAGTCCGATTGATGTTGTGGTGACGTAATTTAACACAAAACTTTGTAATTCCAACAAAGTTTTTATTTACCGCAGTTAAATCTTTCTTTATATTGTCTTCTTTTTAATGGTAGCTAAATGCTCTAGTGCTCTAGTAAAGCAACTAATAAAAACTCTAAAGTACTTTTTAAGGGCTAATACAAACACTCAGTAAAGTTATTTATTCTAGTATAGTGAACAGATATTTCTAACCTAATTAAAATTATTGCTACTCTAGTTAAAAAACGCGTAGCAAATAATTTTTTGCTGTGGCTTTTCTCAGTGCGGACCTAAAGGCTCTTATATCTCAGATTTTTATGCCCAGATACTGTTTTACATTAGACAACCATGTCTTAATTTGTACAAATCAGACATTTTATGCAATAAATACAGGGTGTAATTAGTTTCATAGGTAGGGAACGACAAGACAAACAAAAAACCTTATATAACATGGGGTCTAAAGCTCATAGTTTTGGAGAAAAAAAAATAAACAAAAATTTCGAAAATTTTCAATAAAATTTTTTGAGAACTGGTGGAATATTGAGGTAGGTTTAGATCTAGATCTGATCTGAAGAAAACTATACTCTAACTCTCCCTTGTGCAATATTTTAATTACTGTGGGTGTTTCGTTATGTACACACGTCCAACCCGCCGTTCGTTGTTTTTGTTACTTTTGAATTTCGCGTCATTGTGTATTTATAGTTAAGATTTATTTTATTGACTTACCGTTCAAGTTGTCAAATTCTTGATTAGGTACAGACACAACTTACTTGTTCGTTTTTTTTGTATTCCTTTTTGGCTTTTGTACCAAGTTTTTATTTTATTTTGCTTTATTGACAACGTTAGTTGATAGTTTAGTGTTTAGTGTTGAACTAAGTGCGTATGTACTTAATTCGACGTACCGAACTGTGTATTGATACAGATGCAGAGATTTTGAATCATTTAGGTGGGTAGTAAGCTTTTAACCCAGGACACTCATTTATGTTACAAATGTTAATAAACCATATTTAAATTTTCTAAATTATAAACAATCCAATATTTTGTTCCAAATTAAAAAACACACATGTAAAGAAATGCTCTTTTTAAACCTCTATGGCCATTATTTGCTTGCAATTATGCACGAAGAGAGAACGAATTATTTACCTCTTTATACTTGCCTCATTTCAGTTGAGGCGGTCCATCAAAGGCGGTCGATGATCCTTTGACACCGCGTGTGCCGGCGAGCACTTTTTTATGACAATTTAAAAGTTGTATAATTGGGAAGTACAAGTCCATCGACCAAGAGAAGCAGTGATTCTCAATAATTGTCTACCATAATATTAAATATGTTAACCTAGATTAGTTTTTTTCAAAATGTCCCTAGAGGGAAAAGTCATAAAGGTTTTTTGTTTGTCTAGTCGGTCCCCATTACTGTTTTTTTTAATGACATGAAACTGATTACACCCTGTATAATATACGTATTTTTAATTGTCGTAATTTTGTTTGTTTTAGAGACTGGTTGGAGGGCTGAATTTAAACCGTCAGACCATCCTGTTTCTCAGTATGAATTCGATGTGATAATTGGGGCCGATGGCAAACGAAATACTCTACAGGGTTTTAGCCGCAAGGAATTTAGGGGCAAGCTTGCAATAGCCATTACTGCCAATTTTATTAACAAGAAAACTGAAGCTGAGGCTCGCGTAGAGGAAATTAGTGGAGTAGCCTTTATATTTAATCAAAAATTTTTCAAGGATTTGCTAGAGGAAACGCGAATTGATTTAGAGAACATAGTTTATTATAAGGACGATACACATTACTTTGTTATGACTGCCAAGAAGGCTAGCTTAATAGAAAAGGGAGTTATTAAACAGGTGAGTGGTTTTTCGTTTTTTACAAAATCGACATTTGGGCAAATACCAGACTCTTTTGGAAACCTATCTGTTTTCTTTCTCAAAACTTTATTATAGACTCTTTTATACTATGTATACTAATAGCTAGGGTGTTGGTGGCAAAACAGGTATAGTTCATTTCAGTTCAGTTCAGTTTTTATTTAGTTTCATTTGACATATTATTACAGAAAAAAATATGTATAAAACAGGTCAAAGGGGTAAGCAATATAAACTAAACACATAATACTTACATATTGCAGAGATAAAAAGATAAAATTCTACACTAAGTGTAATAAAGATAAAACTTAAAATTAATTAGAATTGTTAAAAATTAAGAAATTCTTGGATTGAATATGGTTCTATATCACACACATATTGGAAAACTTCCCCTTTGAAATCCTTTTGAAGAATTCTGTTTTTGAGAAAATCAGGCAATACATTAAAGAATTTGGTTGAGTTTATTGTAGTTAACAATAATATGGAATGAAGGTATTGATATAACTGACCAATTAGAGCAGCTACCGAGTTCAGCTGCTGCTGATTTTTTAAATTAATGAATTTAAAATTTGCAAAAAAATGCTCCTGTTATTTTATTGTTTCAGCCATTGCTATAAAATTGTTCATTTACAAGATGTAAATAAAAAATGGTTGGCTGAAGTGCATGCCTCTGATTTTTTTTTATAAAACTAATTGTTAACTTGCAAAAAAAGCGCTATCTAGTCATTTCGTTGTACTTCGCATTGGTTTTAGTTTGTTAGTTTCTATATCCATAAGTAGAAAAACATTGGCTGACGTGTACGTTGCTGATTTTCAGAAATATTTCCAATTTACTTAAAAAAATGTGCAAGTAAGAAAATAGTCCAATCAATCGGGGTTTTTGCCCTTCAAAAAGTGGAGTAGTAATTATTTTGATATATATTGTTTAAGTCAAGGCCCTGATAAAAAACACAACTTTTCGACCTTGGGGGTGGAGTGAGGTGCGAACCGCCATCTCGAATTAAAGGTGCACGGAATTACGTGTTTTCACTATATGCAAATTAGCTTTTTCGATATTATTAAAACAAAGTACTTAATGTATCAAAGCATTTCCCTGTATTTAAAAAGCAATCTGTTGCCTATTAAATTAATATTTCAACAAATAAATAACAAAAAATTTGAATATTTGAACAGCTTACCCGAAACACACCACTATTAGTGGTGACACTGGCGACGTCATCGACTACATGAAACAGTAATATCGCATGTACGTAGTATATACACATAGCATTTTAAAGACTTTTGTACGTTTTTACCTGTGATTTAGTTCGAAATGGCTAATACAGGATTCGTAAGAGCTGCTTCAGTAAATTTACCGGCAGTGGATGTGTTCATGATCACTGAATTTATGAAGAAAGATGAACGTTTCAACACAGCAGAAGTTAGGGGCTCTAAAGCTGCAACATAAGTACTAAACTTTTTATTCTCTTTGTGTTTATCATTATTATTTTAACATAGTCTATTAATTTCTATATTATAATTAATGTATATAGTTGAATATAGTATACATACAAGGTTGATATTATATAAACATAACCTATAAATGTTGCTCATAAACTTGTAATGTAAACAGGGTTAGATAGCTAGTTATTCATTATTTTAGACTAATACTCATGCATGATAATCAAGTTTTGAACTTACTTTACTTACTCAACTTACTTTGAAATGATCCTCGCAGCAGAAAAATAATACTGATGCTGATATAGGTGGATCACGTCTAGCGGCTTTAAGTCACTTTATTTTGCGTTATTTTTGTTTTGGTATTGCCACGAAAACCTTTTCAGGTGCGTTCTTTGATGTATTTTGCATCCTGGCACAAAACACCACTTATTTTCCGTTATAAAACGTTAAGGTTTTGCAAAATAACGTGTGGTTATAATACACAACCCATGTTTGTTTACAAACAATGTAACCTCTGACGTCATCAGTGCTGAATACGGTGACGTACGGTTTTTCACACTAAAATTTAAATTAAAATTTAAAAAAGGGTTTATTTTAAGGAATAAATCGATTGCTTGAGAAAATTCAATTTTTTTTAACCATAATTAAATATTATCTTCACAGTCAAAGAGATTTTAAAATTTGTGAAAACACCGAATTGGCTTTTAAAAAACAAAATTATTATCGAAAACCAAACAAGCTGTTCTTTGGAATTTATCATGTTTAATACTAACTTTGTTGTTTTCTGCATTTATAATATTCCATACAATAATATAATCTCACTAGTCGCTTTTGATTGATCACTTAGGCAGATGTTAATTTATTTTTTTTTTTTTTCTCAAGAACGGCCGATTTTACGAAATTTCTTTAAGAGCTACAGAAGTTTATAAGAGAATTATAATGTTTAATTGTTTTTTTTTAATTCAAAGAAAAAATAGCAGGCAGAAAGATATTTACAGAATTATAAGAAGGGTAGATAATATCACCAATTTGTATACACTCTAGGTAAATGAAATAATTTAGTTAGATGCCTTTTCATTAGTAATCGAGATGTGCCAAATTTGGTTTTTTCTAATTTTCTAATTAAAAATTTTATATGATGAATATTTTCGATACGGAATTGATAGTTAAATTCTTTGCACGTAATTACGAAACACCATGTACGTACATAAAAGCAAAGGAGAAAGAAAATAATTGTAAAAAACTTCGAATATTTCTTGGGATTACCTAGATAGCGATATAATAGCGATAGCGATAGCTTTGTAAAAATAACACAGGCCGACAAAAGAGGGGCTGTTTTGTTGATCAAAACCATCTGATCCTGTTTTGACATGCTCAAACCGATTCTGATACTAAAAAAAAATCTACCACATCAGTCTTTCTATACCACCCCTTTCGTCCCACAAAAAGGGGAGAAATGGTCTTGTCCTAAGGTTTTGATGTAACTTTTCTGAAGTATTTTGCGTGCCGAAGCCAATTTTGAACAAAAAATTATACTTACTAATACCACCCCTTTTAGCCCCTAAAATGGGCCAAATAAAGATCTTGTTCTAAGGTTCTGATCTAACTTTTTTGAAGTATTTTGACACGCAAGGGGATTGTAGAGGGAAACTGACACAACAGAAAATTGGTTTTGTCCAAAATTGGCTTCAGTGTGTTCAAATATTCCAGAAAACTTAGATCAGAACCTTGGAACAAGATCTTCATTTTGCTCTTTTTAGGGGATAAAAGGGGTGATAGATAACAACTGATGATTTTTTCGGCCTGTGTAATAATTAAGAAACGTCAGCCAATGAAAAATCTGCATCGCAGCCACTATTTTTTTTGTTTTTTACATATAAAGCTTCCTGCTAAGTGGCTGACACAATAAAATAATATAGCGTTTTTTTTTACCCCATTTTTGAAAATTCACCCGTTTTAAACGCAGCAGTACACAGGTGGCTGAAGTTTGTTTTATTGTTTCTTATCACTTTGCGAAACTTTTGATATAAGGTACATCGGCAATAAAAATCACCTAATTTTTAGTGTATTGTAAATGAATTTAAAGAATTAAATTACACAAAAACGCCAACACATGCATTTTAGCTGACTGCATTTATATTAATATCACATTGACAAGCAAAGTTTAAGATAAGTGGCTGACACAATAAAATCATATATACTCCGTTCGCCCGAGAGATTCAGCTAAGCCACTCCCCACAAATGTGCGCTAAATTTGAATATAATATTTCTATTGGTTGAATTTTTAAAACCCGTATTGCAACCAACTATATCGAAAACGCTAATATATGAGGTATTTGTTCTCCAAGACAAATCGTTTTCAGCCTCAAATCTGACGTATGGTTTTTAGAAATAACTCTTGTTATTTGCTGTTATTCCTATTCATCTAATAAAATAGTGTTTTTCAATTAACGCATTAACAAATCTCAATACACAAGGAAAAATTATATCATATGCAGACGATACGGTACTTGTATTCCGCGGAGCGACTTGGCAGGAAACCAAAGAAACAGTACAAGAAGAAGTCAAAAAAGTTAAGAATTGTCTAGATACACTTAAATTATCACTTAACATCAGTAAAACGAATTACATATCCTTCTCTATCACAGAAGCGAATCGTCCAAATTTCAACACCATTAAAATTGACAACCTTAAAGATGAGATTAAAGAAACTGCCTCAACTAAATACCTTGGCATAATTATAGATAAAAATTTGAAATGGGATGAACAAGTAACCTCTTTAACCAAGAAACTCAGAGGGCTTATACATAAATTTTATCTACTGAGAGAAATTTTACCAAAAAAATTACTACAAAACATTTATAAGGCACTAGTTGAATCACTACTAAGATATGGAATATTAGTCTGGGGTGGTCTATATAAAAATGCATTAGAAAAACTAAACGTAATTCAAAATACAATATTAAAGATAATAAACAAGGAAAATAAGTACTACCCAACGAACCTGCTATACAACGAAGAAGTACCTAATGTGAGAACTCTGTACATAATCAGCGTCTGTACTTTTATACATAAAAATGACAGTCTAAAAAACATTACCTCGCATGCTTATGAAACCAGAACTAAAACAAACTATCACATAAAAATTCCGACAAGTAATAGAAACATACACAAAAGATTTGTGAACTACATGGCTCCCAAATTCTACAACTTACTACCCATGCAGATCAAATGTATAAAAAACATTAAAAAATTTATTACTTGTACTAAAACATATATCACTATGAACTATGCTGATTTTATAAAACATCTAGATAACATGTGAACTCCTTAGCTTAAACTGTTCTTATTGTGTAATAAATACTGTGATGCTACTGTTTTTATTATAATTACTGTGGCTTATATTTTATATACTTTAGTTATAGCTTTTAGTGTACAGTTTTTATTATTATTATTATTGTTATTATTTTTCTCTTTCCTTCGCATATAACATCCTATCTATAAAAAACTGTAATCAAACAGGCACATACAGGGGCATCACGCACCTAGGTGCCATATACAAATGCTGCACCATGTCATAATTTCTTTACTTACTTATATATACTTACTGTGTAATTTATTTTAATAAATTTTATTCTTATTCTAATACTGTGGTGCATATTTGTGTATATCAAGGTACGCAATAAAAATGATTTATAATATTGATTAAATGTCAGAACCACTTTTTCTTTTTTAAGTTAAAAATTCATTCTTGTCAAATTAATTATGAATCAAGTTCAAACCCTTTCTCCGCCGAAAAAAACGGAAAAGCAAACATTTTTCGGTTAAAGAGAAGAAAAATATTGTGAATATCTTTAAGGCTTCTGTTGCTGATACAATTATTAAATTTTCCATTCCTTTAAATAAGCTTCACTTGTAAATACGTAACTTTTAAGTTCATTAATTAATAACGGTGTATGTATAATATATATGTAATATTTATTTTTATACATTATTGTTATAGCATTAGCACTTAGTTTTCGTAGATATTTATACAGATAGGTACCTCTCGTAAGTTTCTTCTTGGTTCTTCTTACGAGTTGTAATCAATCCTTGTGATTATAAAAAGTACATGTAGTAAAGTAGTAAGTAATATTTTGTTTTATTTATTTACACTTAATTTACGCAATCAGTATTGTTAAAAAGTGTATTTCTTGAATAACAACTGCTCCTCGCTGGTTCTCACTTGTAATAATATAAAAGAATATATACAATCTATTATACCATTCAATAATTTTTTAATTTTGCCGCTTTTATAAATTTGTAGCGTGTGAAGCTGGTTGTTGCCCTCAATGGTCTAAGCAAAATGGGGAGTGACTTAGCTGAATCTCTTTGGGTGAACGGAGTATAGGAGCATTTTTTCATTGCATGTTTAATTTACTGTTAATTTAAAAAATCAGCAACGAAAAAACTGGTGGGATATATCTGCCTCGAGCGTCTTCTTCCTATTTGGCGATTACACTAACAATATTCTTTAACCCATTTTTAAACTTTTAAGTTAACATTTTCTTAGAAGAATATGCCTTCTTTTGACCGAAGTATTATGGTATACCTCTTTTAATACACTTCTTTTAAATTTAGGATCTGGCAGACACAGAGAAGTTACTAGCTCCTGAAAATGTAGATAGGGAAGCTCTGGAAGAATATGCCATTGAGGCTGCCAATTTTAGTACAAATTATCAAATGCCAAATTTGGAATTTGCAGTGAATCATTACGGACAGCCCGACATTGCCATGTTTGATTTCACTTCAATGTTTGCCGCAGATAATGCTTCGAAAGTAGTTGAACGCGACGGTTATCGATTACTCATGATACTCGTAGGAGATAGTTTACTTGAGGTAACGTTACAAAAACGAGCAAGCATGGTGAAATAAATTAATATGATGTCTTTTTACAGCCCTTTTGGCCAACTGGTTCTGGTTGCGCGAGAGGCTTTCTGTCCTCTCTGGACGCAGCTTGGGCTATAAGAAGTTGGTCTTTAGGTACGTTTACACCTTTAGATGTACTAGCCGAACGTGAATCGATCTATAGATTACTCGCACAAACGACCCCCGACAACTTGAATAAGGATTGGAAATCCTACACGTTAGATCCGGCGACGAGGTATCCAAATCTAAATAAGGCCGTGGTTTTGCCTCAACAGACAGTTCTCCTCTACGATACCGATAATCCTGCTAGCATTGAACGAATGAAGCGAAACGCACAAGATCGTCCAAATGAAGTTACTAGAAAGAGGAGGAGAGGTAAAAAGAATTCAAAGTTCTTATGTTAAACTTATTATTATTATTATTTTTGCAGGAAACGTTGATAACGAAGTATTACTTAACTGGATCACAGAACAGTTACGTAAACACGAGGATATTACTGTGACAGATATAGGCTCAATATTTAAGGATGGCAAAGTTTTATGTGCAATAATACATCACTATAGGCCGGATTTGTTAGACTACAGTGCAATCAAAGATGGCGATCCTATTAAAAATAATCAATCTGCCATTGACATACTGGAAAAGGAATTGGGTGAGTGTTATTTAAAATTTTTAAAAATTGATCATTTTAAAGGCAGAAGGACCTCGGTCAATAAATAGCCTGTTGAATCAATATTGGTTCAATAATTGCATATATTATTATTACTGATAATTTTAAGGGCGAAAATAGAAAGCAGCAGGAATGGTTGTTGGGTTGTTATCTGTACGTACATTTCCTGGTTGTGTGGTGGAATAGCTAAGCCAGGAATTAATAAAAATAAGACAAAAAGAAATGTTATAGAACAGAAATTAAGTTTATATTGTGTGAACAAAAACCTGTTCAACCTTTCTTGCAAGCTGTACACTCCATGTTTGCTCGAGAGAGTACCCCAACCCACGATGTATGATAATTGTGAATATGCAAGTACATAAGAAATGTTTCCTTTGTGGTAGTTTCCACAAACACCAACACGTGAACACAGCACTCGCCAACCATGTTGCGAAAGTGCAAGTATAAAATAATGGATCTGCAAAAAATCAGAATTTTATTTACACTTTTAGTGTCTTAAAAATAATTACAAACCTCCACCTAGCGAAAATGGGGCATGGCCAGCCGCTATGTCACTATACGCAGAGACTCGAGATCTCAGTCCACTTGTTGCTATTTAGTTATTATCTATACAGGGTGTAACATAACGGAATGTCATAAATGAAGGAGCGTATTCCTCGTACAGATTTAAGAATATTTTGTCATATAAACAATTGTCATTAGAGCCCTCGTTTACAAGATACAGGGCGTTGTAGTTTTCAAAAATAATAATAATAATAATAATAATCATTTATTGGTGCTAATACATCAAAATGTTTACACAAGTCCAGGGTAGAAAGTATATCATTAAAATAGACAGTGACAGCTTAAAACACAATATACAGTTATCTTAAAATTAAATTAAAAAACAGAAAAAAGATAAAATTTTTATAACTAAATGTCGCAGAAACGTTCCTCTAAATATTCATCGCAGCTGTAGAAGGCCTTCCTGAGAAGGTATTTTTTAATTTTTTTCTTAAAAATGTTAAAATCCAAGCCTCTGACATTGTCAGGTAGCTTATTAAAAAATTTTATACAGTAATAGCTAGTGCCAACTCTTGATTTTGCAAGTCGAAAAAAATTCTGCGCAATATTATTACGGAGACGAGTGGGATATAAGTGTGAATCACCCTGACTATTAAATTTCTGCAAATTACTCTTAATGTACAGAAGACATTCAAGTATATAGGCTGATGGCATGGTGAGGATATTAAAATCTCTAAACTTATCACGGCAGTCGTCTCTGTAGTTCAAACCTGCCATAATTCGTAAGCATCTGCGTTGCAAACTAAAAATTATTTTACTGTGGGATGAGTGTCCCCAGATTAATACAGCATATGTCATAGTGGAGTGAAAAATACCATGATAAGCTGAGACAAGAACTTGCCTTGAAACAGTATTTGTTAGATTTCGCAGCAGAAATATTTTCTTTGATAAAGTTTTAGATAGCTTCAAAACATGTTTATCCCAACTGAGTAATGGATCGATGTATACCCCAAGAAATTTCACTGAGTCAACATCTGAGGTCTGATTGACGACAGTGTGACGGAGAGTAAACGTCATTGTTTGTGTTTTGTTTAGATTTAGGGTAAGCTTATTTGCTAGGAACCACTGTTTAATTTTCAATTGTGTATTCACAATCTGCTCGGCGAGATGATCAGAATTTTTGTCAACATTGAGAGCTGTTGTGTCATCAGCAAATAAAATAAGGGGCGTGTTGTCACAATTGGCAAGGTCGTTATATGATAAATAGCACTGGACCAAGTACTGAACCCTGTGGGACACCATGCTTTATGACTGTATGATTGGAATCATTATTTTTATAAGAAACATATTGTTTCCTGTCTGATAGGTAAGAATCGATCAGTGATATGCTATTTTTATCAAATTTGTAATGGCTTAGTTTATCTAAAAGAATACTATGAGACACACAATCGAAGGCCTTTGTCAAATCATAGAAAGTGCCGCTGGTTATGTTGCCTAATTCAAAATTATGCAAAATGATTTGAGTCAGATTATTGATAGCCAAAGTTGTTGACTGCTTATTTCTAAAACCAAACTGACTTGTACGGAATAAGTTGTTATCCTCGAAGTAACGTGTAATTTGGATTTTTAAAATCATTTCGAAAATCTTAGACAGTATTGGGACTAATGAAATGGGCCTGTAGTTGGAAACGTCATTAACAGATTCCTTTTTGAAAATTGGGATGACTTTGGATAATTTAAGTATCGTTGGGAAAATGTTAAGCCTGATACACTGATTAATTATATTTGTCAGGGGATATATTATAATATTTTTAATTACTTTTATTATTTGCACATTAATATTGTATGCATCCTTACTGTTACTATTTTTTAGATTATCAATAACATCTCTCATTTCATTGTAAGAGACTTCCCTGAATTTAAAACATATGTTGGGACTTACTTTAGGGAGAAACTCTGAAAATGACTTGGTGGATGGGACTAGTAGAAGATCGTTTAATAAGTTTTCTGCTACGTTTGAAAAATAAGTATTGAAGTCGTTTGCATTTATCACTAGGTACTGTCTGGAGATTTCTATTATTGTCTTTTATGATCTCCCACATTGCAGCTTGTGTATTTCGAGACTTATTTATGTAATTATCGTTGGCAGCTTTTTTTGCCTTACAAATTTCAATGCGGTATTTATTGCGATAAGCATTTACAGCTGCCTTAGATATCAAGAGAGGGTCTCGCTTGTTTGTGTCAATAAGAAAATTGAGTTGTTTTCGCATAGTTTGTAGATTTTCATTGAACCAACTGACTTTCCGGGATTTAAAATTATTTTGCATTTTAGATTTCATAGGCAAGCAGGTATCAATAGCGTCTAATAATGTTTCGAGAAACTGTTGTACTTTAGTGTCAATGTCTGTGTCTGTCCCATTGAGAAAGTTCCAGTTGACTTGTTCAATTTTGCGATACAGTTGGAATAGCCCATTGTCGGTTATTGGTCTAAAGTTAACTCTGACATTTTTTGTTTTAGCTTTAACTTCACAGATTTCAAATTTCAGAAAAATACCCAAATGATCTGAGAGTTTGGTATCGTGTATAGTTGTGGTGTGCATATTGGGATTTATGTTTGTAAAAATATTATCCAAGCAGGAATTATTTCTGGTATCTGCAAATACTGTTTGTTTTAATCCAAAAGAAGTTAAAATGTTGGTAAGTAATAAGGTGTTGTTGTCAGAGGTGTTGAATTTAACATTGAAATCCCCTGTAATGATTGTAGTTTTGTTCTTGCTCAGCTTACCAAGCATTTCACTTAATTTAGCCAAAAATGTGTTAAAATCACCTGAAGGGGATCTGTAAATTGTTATGATTTGACAATTGGCAAATTCAATACCTGACATTTCGCAGTGCAATTCCTCTGAGATATTACCAATATTGAAGGAGATCGATGAGCACTTTAGGGAGTCTCTTGCATAAATACTAACACCGCCATGAATTTTATTCGACCTACAGAAACTAGAGACGACTTGAAAACCCTCAATTTTGGTTGACTCGATTTCATCATTTGTGAGCCAGTGTTCATTCAAACATAAAAAGTCAAAGTTGTTATTTTTTAAGAATACTTCAAGTTCATGGATTTTGTTTCTGAGGCATTGTACATTAAGGTGCAATAGCTGAAAGTCGGATGCCATGTGGGTTATTCTGGCTTGGAGTGACTCTAGATGTAGAGCATCAGTTGTAATGGAGTTGCATTTTGCTCCTAGGTCCTCATAAGTTGGCTTTAAAATGCTGTTAATTGCTGGTGTGTTGTTGGACCTCTCTCTCCTACTAGTTAAGTCTGTACTCAAAAATCCCCCGGTGTTTGAGAAGTATACTTGCGGTATTTCTTAAAGTCGAACCTCCTGAATGCCATACTTCTCGGCCAGGTTGATGGGTTGTATATATCATCTTTAAAATCCCAGTTAATTCCAAACATAAAACATTTGTTTTGAGATTCAAGGGTCGGTAGCTCCTTAATGCTAATATCAGCATCCTTAAACTTCGGCTGCTTGGTGATAAATTCCTTGATTCGTTCTGAAGTTATGTGTCTTTTGATTCTATAAAGATAGAGCCAGGCCTTTCTACTAATGGCAAATTCATCGTCTTCCTTGTCACCATAAAATTTCGTAACCGCTCTTCTTGATTTTTTATGGTACGTTACTGGTTTGAATTCATCCTCCTCTTTGTTAATGTTTGTTAAGTTTATGATATCATTCATTTTACTCCGCTGTGCTGTCTCTAGCTGCACATGTTTAGCAGATTTACCGGAATTCGATGCTAGATTTACATTTCCCTCCCTGTTTTGATCTGTTTTTGTTTGGGAAGTTGATGACTGTTTTTTAGTTGCAGAGCTGTATGAATCATTTGTTTGGATTTTATGTGGAATGTTTTTGTTGGTTTCATTTATGGGATTAAGTGTCTGGTTTTTTGTCATGTTCACTTTTTCTTCAAGTAGTTTTTTGTTCTCCTCTAAGAGTTTATTATTACTTTCCAATAATCTATTTTTAAGTTTAAAAATGAATTATTATTTGTTTGCTTATAATTGTATTGAAACATTCTTTATAGGATTTTGCAAACAGCAGAAAAATTAACTATCTATAAAAGAAAAACCTTGTGTAGAAATATTAATGAAATCATTGCTTTCTTTCGATAACCTGAATTCTGGTTATGCTAGCAAGTTGAAATCCTAAAATGAATTTGTCTAATTTCTTATTTGACAATTCTCATTCTAACACTAGCATCCACACAGTCCCCTACGGCCATGCAGATTAAACTAGTATCCACATAACCCCCTACGATTATGAAGATTCAGTTAAAAATGAGAACAAAGACCTAAAATGAATTTATTTATCTACCTTGTCTTAAAAAATTTTTCATTCCAATGGATTACATTTTCATGAAATCTATCATTCTGTTTCCTGGAAATGCTTAGCCTTTGAAACGTTTTTCGCCCTTATTCTGGAGCTCATCAGAAAGACATAAAGCCATTCATAAAGATGTTTCATGCAAAACCAAGACAATTTCTATGAATAAGTGTGAAATGATTATATTTGACATTGACTGATAAAAAACAACCTCACCTATCTATTAGCTAACTAGTATTGGAGCCTATATACTCTATGCATGTTTAAAAATGAATTATTATTTGTTTGCTTATAATTGTATTGAAACATTCTTTATAGGATTTTGCAAACAGCAGAAAAATTAACTATCTATAAAAGAAAAACCTTGTGTAGAAATATTAATGAAATCATTGCTTTCTTTCGATAACCTGAATTCTGGTTATGCTAGCAAGTTGAAATCCTAAAATGAATTTGTCTAATTTCTTATTTGACAATTCTCATTCTAACACTAGCATCCACACAGTCCCCTACGGCCATGCAGATTAAACTAGTATCCACATAACCCCCTACGATTATGAAGATTCAGTTAAAAATGAGAACAAAGACCTAAAATGAATTTATTTATCTACCTTGTCTTAAAAAATTTTTCATTCCAATGGATTACATTTTCATGAAATCTATCATTCTGTTTCCTGGAAATGCTTAGGCTTTGAAACGTTTTTCGCCCTTATTCTGGAGCTCATCAGAAAGACATAAAGCCATTCATAAAGATGTTTCATGCAAAACCAAGACAATTTCTATGAATAAGTGTGAAATGATTATATTTGACATTGACTGATAAAAAACAACCTCACCTATCTATTAGCTAACTAGTATTGGAGCCTATATACTCTATGCATGTTTAAAAATGAATTATTATTTGTTTGCTTATAATTGTATTGAAACATTCTTTATAGGATTTTGCAAACAGCAGAAAAATTAACTATCTATAAAAGAAAAACCTTGTGTAGAAATATTAATGAAATCATTGCTTTCTTTCGATAACCTGAATTCTGGTTATGCTAGCAAGTTGAAATCCTAAAATGAATTTGTCTAATTTCTTATTTGACAATTCTCATTCTAACACTAGCATCCACACAGTCCCCTACGGCCATGCAGATTAAACTAGTATCCACATAACCCCCTACGATTATGAAGATTCAGTTAAAAATGAGAACAAAGACCTAAAATGAATTTATTTATCTACCTTGTCTTAAAAAATTTTTCATTCCAATGGATTACATTTTCATGAAATCTATCATTCTGTTTCCTGGAAATGCTTAGCCTTTGAAACGTTTTTCGCCAACTAGCCAACCTACAATTCCTTGATGAAGAACAAATAAAAGAAATCATAGGAACAGTTAAAAAAATTAATAAAGAAAAATCACAATATAAAAACCAGCCTTCTGAAATTGATAAAATAAACCCACAAAAAATTATTAGTCCTGTAAACATCACTCAAAACCAAAACAACAAAAAATCCATCAATAGAAATCATTCATCTACTATGAAAGAAATAATAAACAAACAATTTTTAAATTTATTCTACATAACTGCTACAGACAGTATTAAAAATCGAACACAAATGGCTGATATCTGGGAAGAAGTTAGAGCAAATAACCAGGATGTTATTCTAAAAACTTCCAAGGGTTACCTATTAAAAACAAACACACCTAAAGTAATTGTGGCCAATACATTAAAAAACTTAGAAAAATACAAGAAAATGGTATATTTTATTGAAACCACACAATATAAAAGTCACTCTAAAAATGCCACACAACCAACACCATCATACTCTTGTATTATAAAAGGAGTAGAGCATGACATAAAAGACACTGACATTAGTAATAAACTTTCAAACTTAAATATTGAATTTCAATATTGTAAGAGAATTATTTCAAGGGTTGGTTGGTTGGTAATAAAAAAACTTGATTATAACATACATTTATATATACTGAAAATTTATAACCACTGTATCGCTCATCAATACTTCCCTAAAATATGGAAAAAAGGCATCGTAATAGTCATTCCGAAACCAAACACAGATCACTCAAGAGCAAACAACTATAGGCCAATTACTTTGCTTCCTGTATTAGGCAAACTTCTTGAGAAACTCCTTAAAAATAAAATTCAGGCTTTAATGACAGACAAAATTCCGAGACATCAGTTTGGTTTTAAACAAAAATGCTCCACGTTACACCCACTCACCATTTTAACATCAAATACGCAGTCAGCTAAACTAAATAATTATAAAACAGCTGCTTTATTCCTGGACTTCAAAAAGGCATTTGATAGTGTATGGCATAAAGGATTATTATGGAAACTGAAAAGACTCGACTTACCAGACAAAATTATTTACATGGTGAAAAGTTTCCTTGAGAACAGAAACTTAACAGTGAAAATAAACGATACCATATCTCAAGAATTTACAGCTGAACAAGGAGTCCCGCAAGGTTCCTCACTATCTCCACTTTTATATAACATTTATTGTTCCGACATATTTAATAATCAACCTGAACAACTGTCATACATTTTACAATATGCAGACGATAGATAGATAGATAGATAGATAGATCATTTATTGGTCTTCTTACACCGTAGTGCTTAGACAGGTCAAAGATACATAGATATATAAAAAACATATTAGGTAAACAATTATTATAAAATAAAATAAAATAAATATATCACACAGTACAAAAAATATACTAAAGTCAAACAACAAATAATAAAATGTGTAAGTATATCAACATGCAACAAAAATACATTATATTTAAAATTTTACCTAAAACTAAAGTTATCTACGTCATAGTAAACATTTTCAATTAAATGTTTCTTTATGATTAATTTATACCTAGATACAGCCTTGATCTCACATGAACGTTCCATTGCAAAGGCAAGGGACAATCTTCAAATATTACTGAATAATACTCTAGCATGGACAAGCAAATGGAGACTGCAAATCAATCCGCTGAAATCACAATTCATTTTATTCAATCACGCAATATCCAATAATTCTCCCTCTATCGAAATAAGTGATCACCAAATTCATCCAGTAACCAATGTCAAGTATTTGGGGGTTTATTTAGACAATAAATTAAATTTCAACATGCATTCTAAAATGATAAAAAAAAAAATGCATATCCAGAGCGAAACATTTCAGAGTATTAACATTCAAAAATAAGGGGATAAAAACCACAGCAGCTGCCAAAATATACAAAACAATTTGTAGACCTATTTTAGAATATGGACATACATTATACATGAACAGCAGAAATCCAGCTAAAAAAAATTTAAGGACAGCTGAAACGACTGCACTAAGGAAAATTACAAAGATTCGACACCCACACAATCCTTTACACAACCCTCCTAATGCACTTTTGTATGAATTGGTGCAAATACTGCCTATAGAGGAGAGAATACAACTTCTCAACGAAAAATGCAACCTCTAATAATCGCTCGAAACAACAATACACCCAGATTCGCATATCCGGAAAGACCAATTTTTGACCAGATGATATTGATGTCGCAGGAGTACTGAAGCACTACGTCTCACATTGGATTTTTCTTTTTTTACAATTTATCTATGTAATCAACCTTTTGTTTCCCACCATATTTTTTATACAAAATGTTAAATTTAATATTATTATCTCCTTGGCTGAAGGACTTAGGTCGATGGCCTTTTGATTGTATTATATTACATTGTATATTAATGCAATCAATAAATAACTTTTATTATTATTATTATTTTAGAATGTTAAAGAAACATTTGTATTATTATTAAATTATCTTAAAATTGTTGTTTTATTGCAAAAAAATAAATTAATTTACTGGAAATTAAAAAAAAACTGTATGAGAGCAATGCTCTAAAATATGGCAAAAAATGATCAATTTTGAATGACGATATCTTGGTCACCGTTGGGCGTATAGAACAGCAAAAAAGCCATTTCTTTGTTCTTTCAAGTACTTTTTTTTCACTAAATGCTTACATATACCTAGGATACCGTAAAAAAAGTTATAGAGAAATTACTGGAAAAGAAAAAGAAGTGAATTTTCGTAAATTTTGAATTTCATTCTTTAATTACTTTTAATACTAAAAATAGGAAAAATAGATTTTTACAACGTGCTACGATGGGAAATTTAATTTTGTACAAAAAAGTGTTCTTGTAGAAATATCCAATTTACATTGTTTTTGAGTTATTATGAAAAAACTAAAAACGGGCTTTGCTTGGCTTTGAAAAACGCACCCCGGCATTTAGTAGCACTTTGTGATTTTATCATTTTTAGGTACCTATCATATTAACATATTAAACAATAAAAACCCTTTAACGCAATTGTTCCTTACTAAAGGGCATATTCAATAGCCTATAAAGCAAGCTGGTACAGAAACTTGGGATTCGGTGTATATACTAGAAGCCAAGGCCTCAGATTTATTTATAACATTTTTCAACCCTCCACCACCTCCACTCCATTATTGAAGGGGTAGATAAAATAAAATTGTGATATTCATTTGAAATTTGGTACACGCATTTATTGTAATGACACCTAATTGAGATGATTTCGTTGAAGGGGTGGGGGGGTAAATAGGGGAAATAATTAAAGCAAGATAATGAGAGTCCAGAAATTTCATTTTTGGCGTATATGCTAGAAGCCAACGTCTCAGATTCTTTGTGACATTTGCCTCAAGTATTATTGTTGAGTTAAAACATTAACTGTACATTTTTTTTTAATAATTTAATAATTCGTATAGAACACCTTTGTCACTTATTGCCTTTGTCACTAACTAATATATATATAACAGAGTGTGTGTTATGTCACTTGAACTTGAACTGTCGTTAAAAATAAACTTCATATAAATTACACTTCGTTTTCATTAATATGGTAGCAGAGCGTGGTTCCCAGAATTCTCGAAACTGGTAATTAGTACAATAGCAAATGGAGTTCCAAGGCGTGGAAAAACTACGTGGAGCTGACAACTGGAATTTGTGGAAGTTTGTTGTGCGGAATTTGTTAAGAGGAACTGAGAACGCGCATGAAGTGTGTATTGGCGAGTTGAACAAACCGGAACCGGTTGGAGCAGCGGCAAATCAAGATCAGAGGAATCAATATGCTGCAGAGCTAAAGACTTGGGACAAGGCGGACAGGTTAGCTAGTCAAGTAATTGTAAAAACGCTGGAAAGTAAAGTTATGTCTTTGCTGGTTACATGTCAAACTGCTCGTGAAATGTGGCTGAAATTACACGCTATTTTTGAACAGCAGACGCAACAAGCAGCTCATACTGTTCAAACAGAATTCTTCAATTTCAAAATTTGAAAGTGTAATTTTGAGGTTGCAACAATTGAATGTCAAGCCTGATGATTCATCCCTCATGGTGAAGCTCTTGGATACTTTGCCAGATGAATTTGAAAGCTTACGTCAAGCTTGGTGGGTGCGATCTGAAGATCAGCGAACTTTGACCAACCTCATAAGTGTGCTGACATCAGAAGATAGACGTCGTCAGCAGAGATCAGCGAAGCAAGAAGAGTTGGCAGCTTTGGTTGCAACAAAAACAAAGAATTTTCAAAAGGAAAATCATGACAAAGTAAAGAAGAAATTCCATTCTAAGCCTGAGGAGAAGAAATCAACGTTCAGGTGTTACAAATGCCAAGATATAGGTCATTTTCGTCGAGATGGCCCATTTTTGAAGTCTGGAAAAGTTAAGATACAACATACCAGGGATCAAGCTTATATAAGTGAATGTTTGACTTCAGAAGTGGATTCGGAAGCATGGATCGTTGATTCTGGTTCGACAGATCATTTAACTCGTCAGCGAGAATGGTTTTCTACATTTGAGGAGTTCAAAGTTCCTAGAAAGATTTTCATCGGGAATAACTCAACAATGGATGCACTTGGACAGGGAAGGATCAACTTTGAGTCAAATATCGATGGAAAATGGTTGCGAGGTCATATGGAAAACGTCTTGTTTGCACCACTCGCTAGAAAAAACCTGTTTTCTGTTATTTCTGCGTTGGACAAGGGTCTATCGTTCCAATCTACATCTTCTGGATGTGTCTTTTCAAACGGAAGGGAAGTCAAAGCTTGCGGTGTGAGGAAAGGAAATTTGTTCGAAATGAAGATTCGACTGATTGCTCCAGATGCGTCGAGCACAAGTGAAGCTAATGTAGCAATCAAGAATTCTCTGCAGATTTGGCACGAAAAGTTAGCTCATCAAAATAAAAATCATGTTTTGAAGATTCTGAAGAAGAATGGGATTGAAGTTGCTGAAGATAACGTGTTTTGTGGATCTTGTGTCGAGGGAAAACAGCACCGAATCCCTTTCCAGTCTAGAAAACAACGAGCAACTGAGTGTGCTGAAATTTTGCATGCTGATTTGTGTGGTTCAATGGAAACTACTTCTTTGGGAGGAGCAAAATATTTTTTGTGTTTCACATGTGATTTTTCAAGAATGCGCTTCGTCTATTTCTTAAAAAAGAAAAATCAAACTGGCACAAAAATCTCTGAAGTGTTGCAGATTGTCAAGAATAGCTATGGGAAGTCAGTAAAAAGTTTGCAGTGTGATGGTGGGCTGGCATTCAATAATGAAGCTGTGAAGAAACTGCTGATTTCAAATGGTGTAAAGCTTATTATTACAAACCCGTATACTCCACAACAAAATGGATATGCAGAGCGGACAAACAGGACTGTAGTTGAACTAGCTAGGACAATGCTCATTGCGAAGAACTTATCGAAGAATCTGTGGGCCGAAGCTGTGAATACAGCAGTCTTCGTACTCAATCGTGCAGGACCTAGTAGCATTGAGGGGAAGACACCTATTGAGCTGTTCACAGGAAAATCAGGACACTTGAACAAGTTGCACATATTTGGAAGTAAATGTTATGTTCATGTACCTGATGTGAAGAGAAAAAAATGGGATGCAAAAGGAATAAAAGGAATTTTTGTGGGCTACGTTGATGAAATCGATGGGTTTCGTGTCTTGATGCAGCCAGGAAATCATATGATCAGAAGTCGAGAGGTTGTGTTTGCACCAGAAGAAGTTGAGAAGACTTTAGCAGTTTTTGGACTGAAAGTAAATTGTAACCAAGGAAATCAAGAACTTAGAGATGAACAAATTCAACATATGGTTGAAGAAGAAGTATTGCCGGATGAAGGAATTCAACATCCAGTTGAAGGAGAAGTGATACCCGTTGGAGATCAATCTGTTCTTGGGGAAGAAGATGGAAGAACTGGTTATCAAGAATTAATTGATCAAGACGAACCAATGATGGGAGAGTCACGTGCTCTTAGAGACAGAACAAAACTTCAACCACCAGACCGACTATGTTTTATGATGATCTCAGAAGTAGTGGAGCCGAAGAATTACAACGAAGCTATGAAGTCTGATGAAAGAGTACATTGGAAGAAAGCGATGGAAAGTGAGATGGCATCTTTGAAGAAAAATTCTACCTGGACTTTGGTTGATTTACCAATAGACCGGAGAGCTATGACCAATCGTTGGGTTTACGTGGTTAAACGTGACAGCGAAGGGAACATCAGTCGATTCAAGGCACGTCTCGTTGTTAGAGGATTCAGTCAAAGGGAAGGTATCGACTACAAGGAAACATTTAGTCCGGTTGCTCGGTTTGATACTATTCGCTCAGTTTTAAGCGTTGCTGCAAATGAGAAATTGGAATTGCGACAATTTGATATAGAAACAGCATTTTTAAATGGAAAACTTGGAGAAGAGATCTATATGGAGCAGCCTGAGGGTTTCTGTGATAGTACTGGACGAGTGTGTAAACTTCAAAGAAGCTTGTATGGTTTGAAACAGTCGCCCAGGTGTTGGAACAAGACGTTCCGAGATGTTCTATTGAGTTTTGGAATGAAAGAGAGTACTGCTGATTCTTGCCTGTTCTATCAGGTCAAGGGTCAAGAGAAAATCATTGTTGTCCTTTATGTAGATGATGGTTTGGTTGCAGCTTCGAGTTCCAAGCTCATTGATGAGTTTCTAGACAGGTTGCAGAAGAATTTCAAGTTGTTGTCTGGACCGGTAGGACATTATCTGAATATTCTTATCAGGCACCAGAGTGATGGGTCCATTTCGATAAGTCAAGAAAAGTATGCAGAATCTGTTCTTCAACGTTTCAAGATGAATGAAGCAAACAAGGTGTCGACTCCGATGGTGGCTTATTTAGGCAGAGAAGATTTATCTGAAGTTAAGTTGACAGCAGCCCCTTATCGTGAAGCAGTTGGTTGTTTGATGTATTTAGCTGTCGCTTCTAGACCAGATATAGCCTTTGCAGTCAACTATGTGTCTCAATTTCTTGAGAAGCCAGAAGAAAAACATTGGGAGATGGTAAAACGGGTTTTAAGATATGTTAAAGGTACAAAAGGACTTGGTATCAGGTATGGCTCGGAAGAAGGAATGGGGAAACTGGAAATTTACAGTGATGCGGATTATGCAAGCAACCCAACTACACGACGATCAGTCAGTGGAATTGTGAGCAAGTATGCAGGTGGAGCTGTTTCATGGGCGAGTCGGAGGCAACAGAGTGTTACTTTATCAACTACCGAGGCTGAATACATTGCAGCAAGTGAGGCTGCACGGGAGGCAGTTTGGTTAAAGAAAGTGTTTGAGGAGATAAGCAATTTTGAAGAAGTTCCAACTTTGTTCATAGACAACGCCAGTGCTATTAAATTAACAAAGAATCCGGAATTACATAAACGTTCGAAAGATATAGATGTTCGATATCATTACATTCGTGAGCAAGTGCAACAAGGTCTCATTCTTGTTCAACATGTTCCATCTCAATTGCAGGTGGCTGATATTTTGACTAAACCGTTTTCGAATAAAGAACAGTTTGTTCGTCTATGGAAACTATTGGGAATGATTTAAATTATTTTTAATATGATATTTGATTAGAAATGATAACTAAAATGTAATGTTTTAGGGAAGGTGTTGAGTTAAAACATTAACTGTACATTTTTTTTTGATAATTCGTATAGAACACCTTTGTCACTTATTGTCTTTGTCACTAACTAATATATATATAACAGAGTGTGTGTTATGTCACTTGAACTTGAACTGTCGTTAAAAATAAACTTCATATAAATTACACTTCGTTTTCATTAATAATTATATTATTAAAATTCTGTCGCCGGTTACTTCCACATATTAGAGTACAAATATAGTCAATATGTTTTCCTTTAAAGAGACTTGGATGTGAAAGGATTTTTTAGGCAGCGATTTTATAATGTAAAATATGAATAAAAAAAAAACATTTAAATAACGTGAAAAAAGTAAATGTGTCTATACAATCATAATTGGCTCTTTATTATGAGGTCCTTTTTCTGGAAGAAACTTCCTGTTACAGGGTTTTTTTTATGGTTTCTTGTTTTGCAAAGAGGTCGATGTATTTCTATGTTGTGGAGAATTTGATGGATAATTTAGATAGTCTTGTAGAATTGGCTCTGTATTATTTTTTGTTATTAACATTTGATAAAAATTTTAAAATGTTTTACTTGTAGGCGTTCCACCAATTATGACCGGTGAAGAAATAACAAATACAGAAGACTATTTAACGATGGCTACATATCTAACTCAAGTTTATGACACGTTCCGAGGAGAAATCCCTCATATTAAGCAACCTAAACTGGTAAGTAAAAAATAATGTGTAAATAAGTTTGACTTTTCATACATAAAAAGTTAGATAAAACGTACCGCACACAGAAAAAGAATTGGTTGATCGAAATCATATTCGATTAAATCAAACAAATAATTTGAATGTATACGCACAAGCAAATATGTTTTTTATATAATTAAATATTTATGTTGAAATTGAATTATTTTATTATTTCATGCAATTTAATTTAAATTGTTTTTGTTATTCTTAGAAAACTCCTTCTGAGCAACTCTTTCTGAACCACGATTTTAATCGAACTGATTAAATATTTTTGCTACACCTATTTAATTATATGACCATTTTAAAAAAAATTTATATTCAAGTGATTTATAAAATTTTATTGGACTCGTGTTTTTTTATTTTACATTCCAAATTCATTTTAATAGTGAAATAATTACTTAAGTCACAAAATTTTGAATTGGCACCTATGGTGACGCCAGAGGTGAGAGCTTGCGCAGTTAACAAATAGAGGAATAATCGACGGGCGTCGTTCGTTTACTGTTATAGTATCGACGTGAGTCATTGTTATATTAATTGTCTTCAAACTATTGTTATGGTCATTATTTAACTTGGATTAAAATATGAAGTACACTGTAAGCTAAAGTAAGTATGTAAATGATTTTCTATTAATAATATACGGTTGGAAATATGTTTTAAAATAGAAAATAAAATAAAAAATTTTTAGGTTATAATTTACAAAGGAAGATCAACACAATGTAAACAACAAATACGCAACAAATCAACCGATCACTACTACCAACATGATCAACGAAAACATGAAAATTCTCTAAAATTGAATTCTCATTCAATTCCCGATGATTTAAAGATAGGCAAAGTTATACCGGTTTATAAAAGGGGGCAAAAAATGACATGTGCAATTATAGACCCATCTCACTGCTCCCGGCTGTGTCAAAGGTTATCGAACGAGTAATATATAATCGAATACTGTCCTTCCTAAGTAAACATGCCATCTTAGTGAAACACCAATATGGATTCCGGGAAGAAAAGTCCACCGAACTTGCAATCTTCAATGCATTAAAACAAATTCATGACGCGTTAGACAAAAGAAACAAAATTACTGGGCTGCACTTTGATATGTCGAAGGCATTCGACACCATAAACCACGAGATTCTTTACCTAAAATTAGCAAGCTATGGTATCAGAGGCAAATGTTTGGATCTTATAAAGTCGTATTTAACAAACAGGTATCAAGTTGTAAGTGTCAGTCAACACTACTCCTCAGGTAAAAACAAAATAATGCAAGGCATCCCACAAGGATCCGTATTGGGCCCTTTGATTTTTTCAATTTATGTAAATGATGTAAGTGATAAACTAGGAGCAGACTTGGTCTTTCAGTTTGTTGATGATACATCGGTTATCCTAGCCAGCCCTGACTATCCGACACTATCGCGTAAATCCTCACTTGTTATCAATAATAATAATAATAATCTTTATTAATCACGTTGGCTGTCTCATGAGAACAGATGTGAAAGTCAATTAAATACAGTGTCAATAATTTACACAAAATAGACAAATAAGTAAAAAAAACATTTAAATAAGTACACAAAAAACAATAGAGCAAGTTAAAATATATATATATATATAAAGTTAAGTAAATTCATTAATATTATACACACACTTTTGAATTAAGTATTGTTTCAGTAGTCTTTTAAAACAATTAAAATTACTGGCATTTAGAATGTGTATTGGCAATCTGTTATATATTTTGATGCCTGAAAGATATGGTGATCGTTCATATAGAGACAAATTATGGATAGGTATAGTTAAAGAAGATCCATGTCTGGTAGTGTAGGTGTGAAAACTACCATTATGACTCAGTGGTGTAATGAAAATAGTCGTAAGCTAAATACTGATAAAACTTCACTGGTTACATTTTCAAAAACCAAAAATACAACTGAATCTTTATATGTTAAACTTGATTTAAAATCTATACCAAATGCCGACGTAACAAAATTTTGGGAGTCACGATAGATACTACCCTAAGTTGGGACTATCATATACACCAGTTAAATTCTAAATTAAGGGCAGCTTGTGGAGTTTTGAGAATGCTCAGAGTCCAGTTGTCCATCGAGTCGCTAAGAATATTCTGTTTTTCCTACATTCAGTCTATCATCTCATATGGTATCATATTCTGGGCATCTTCTGCTATCACCAGCAAAATATTTGTCACTCAAAAACGTATCCTAAGGTGCATGTATAATTGTAGAGGAAACACCTCTTGCACCTTTATTTAAAGAGCAGAACGTCCTGACTATTCCATCATTGTATTACTTGAACCTTGTAATGTTTGTCAAAAGATGTCGGAGTGTATTTACAACAAACAAAGACAGCTACTCAGAGAATGTGAATGTTGTGACAAGAAATGCTGACAGATTGAGGACGCCTCAGCACAACTCTGCCTTTTACGAGAAGGGACCTTATTATAGGGCTCTCACTGCTTACAATCAGTTACCATTTGAAATACAGAACATATACAGACTGTCTATTTTACGAGGGCCACACCAAATATCTCGCTTAATATCTATTGTAGAAGAATAAAGTTTTAGAAACAGTTATCCCATTTTTTGTGAGCTATATTTCAGTAAAAAGAAATTTGAAATCCATAGCCTACTTTATGAGATATATTACAAAAACCTGAAAAATAGGAAAACCACAAACGGTTATAGCTTCCTTATTTGAGGAGATACGAAAAAAGTTAAAGGAATGAAAGTTGACGGCAAAGACAATAAGAATAATAACGTGTAACAAAAAAATCGAAAAATGCAGTTGGCTTTGACATACGCTATTGTGCAAAAATGAAAAATACATATCTCAAAGTAGGCCATGACGCCATTAATTCCGTTATTTTTTTCTCATTCCAACGATATAAAACATGTCACAGAAATTTTAACCGATAGTGTCAGTATTTAATATTTTACAAATACCACAATTCATATAATTGAATCGTAACAATCAGCTGTGCCATAATAGTAAAAATTCACTTTATAATAATTATAATTCCGTAATTATTTATTACAATTTAATACAAACCAATAAATATCTCATAAATAAAAATACAAGTACAAAACGAACATCCAAAGAAAAAAAACGAAAAACTATGTATAACAGTACTACCTACTACTATATTGAAAAGAAATTGTGTGTATTTATTTTTCTAACTACAAATGCTCAAATTGTGCACCATGCATTCTGACACATAAACGTGCTCTACGAGACACGTCACGCATTACATTTTGGAGCATTTCAGGAGTAATTGCCTCACATGCGTTTCGAATTCTGGTTTTGATGTCCTCAATATTTTCAGGGCAGTTTGAAATACCTTGTCTTTAATGTAACCCCAGACGAAAAAATCCAAGGGAGTAATATCTGGTGATCGAGCTGGCCATAGAATGGGTCCATAGGTGCCTATCCAGCTATCTGGCATAACTTGATTTAAATAATTTGTACATATTACAGTAGTGTGAGGTGGAGCCCCATCTTGTTGAAAATATGAATAATTTAATCTTTCTGCCACTGTTAATTCATAAAGAAAATCTTGAAATTCGTTTTACAGGAAATTAAGGTATCTACGAGCGGTTAATTTGCCATCATAAAAATAAGGTCCAATTACTTTAGTCCCTAAAAGACCCAACCAAACATTCGTAGAAAATCTTTCTTGGAAAGCAGTCTCTCTGCACCAATGTGTATTTTCTCGTGTCCACTTATAATGCATAAGAATAAGAACTTTATTTTCCCATTTGGATCTAGTATAAGATATTGGATGTGTCAAAATATACAATTATAATAACTATAAACTACAACTAAGAATAAGGCACAAACTAACATAGTAAAAATATCACACACTAATACACTTAAGACTAACAAATATAAAAATAAAGGAAGTTACTAAACATGTGAGCATAGTGTTTTGTATACAGTTTATAAAAAAATAATTTATTACAATGTATATATCATCATTTAGTGCATAACAGAATTAAAAAGAATGTACATGTAATTGTGTGAATTTGTTGACCATATTTCTATTGAAAAATCCATTATTAGAAAAATTTGATTCGTCCGACCAAAGAATTTTGCTACATATCAGCGCGTCATTCCTTTTCTTATTTAATAACCATCTACAAAATCTTACTCTCCTTGGCTCTCCCTCATTTAAATGTTGAACTTTCCTCATTTTGTAGCATCGAAATCCGTTTTTTTTTCAATACTTTTCTTGCACTGTCTTTTTTTATGCGACAGTTTCTCTGAATTTGTCTCAAAGAGGTTTCCTCATTTTGGTTAACATAATTCATTACTCTATTCACTTTTCTTACATTATCCGCAACATGCGCTCGCCTTACTACTTTTTTTGAAAATGAACCGTGCGTTTTTAGATTTTGAACTAACTTCCTAAACATAGTTCGATTTGGCTGCGGAGCATCTGGAAATCTATCTCCGTAAACCGTGACTGCCATCTCAGCGTCAAAATTGCACTGACAATAAATGCTAATCATATCGAATTTGTTATTATTGGTGTACACCATAATTACTGATATAAAATTTGTCTTAGAACTCGACAACGCAACATACAACAGTGACAATCTGTCAAATTTATTAATAACTGTATACATTGTTTTTCACTAATTATGGCACAGCTGATTGTTACGATTCAATTATATGAACTGTGGTATTCGTAAAATATTAAATATTGACACTATCGGTTAAAATTTCTGTGACATGTTTTATATCGTTGGAATGAGAAAAAAATAACGGAATTAATGGCGTCATGGCCTACTTTGAGATATGTATTTTTCATTTTTGCACAATAGCGTATGTCAAAGCCAACTGCATTTTTCGATTTTTTTGTTACAGGTTATTATTCTTATTGTCTTTGCCGTCAACTTTCATTCCTTTAACTTTTTTCGTATCTCCTCAAATAAGGAAGCTATAACCGTTTGTGGTTTTCCTATTTTTCAGGTTTTTGTAATATATCTCATAAAGTAGGCTATGGATTTCAAATTTCTTTTTACTGAAATATAGCTCACAAAAAATGGGATAACTGTTTCTAAAACTTTATTCTTCTACAATAGATATTAAGCGAGATATTTGGTGTGGCCCTCGTAAAATAGACAGTCTGTATAGTGAACATAACTTCAGGGCCTCCGTAAGTATTTATCTACAGGATAAATGTTTTTACAGTTTCCACTGTTGGAAAAATGTAAATTTATAGTTACATTGTACTGCTCTTCGTCTCAATTCCTATGTTTTTAGTATGTAAACCCTAGGTAATTAAGTTTTAACTTATAAATTTGTAATTTGTACCTGACGATGCCCCGTCCATTTGGATGTAAACTATGGCAATAAAAGATTGATTGATTGATTACATACGTCATCATTTACCGACTTGTTATTTTGAAAACCAATTTATTCTTGCATGTGATTATTAGGACTTTCTTTAATATGATATATGAAATGTATATTTAGTATATTTTTTGATGGTATAATAAGATTTTATAAATTTTGTTGAAGGAAACGACCCTATTAGCATTTTTTCGGTGAAAAATCGTACCTATAATTGACTGTAGTGAATTATCGATTTATTATTTACCGCATCTGGCTAATCGCAAATACAAATTCCATAATTCACTGTTTATTTATTTATTTATTTTTTATTTATTTATTGTTGTTCACTGATCCAATGATATTTTAAATCGACCGTGATCAACTCTCGCTACTGCGGCTGATAATCAACTGACGTAATAGCCAAGTGTACCGCCATATTGTTTGTTTACCTTTTCCACTTCTTATAAGTAGGTGCCGATTAATTTTATCACTCTAAGTCACTTATTTTATCATTCACTGATAATGCTGCACGACTTGTCCAAGGCATTTGACTGTGTATCTCACAGCATTTTGGTGGAGAAGCTGGAAAATTATGAAATAAGGGATTTGCCTTTGTCACTAATCAAGTCATATTTGTCGGACAGAAGACAATGTGTTATATATCACAATAAGTCATCTTCAATAAATGTCATCAAAATGGTGTACCCCAAGGATCGGTACTGGGACCACTACTTTTTAATAGTTATATTAATGATTTTATTAATTTTATGTCACCGACGAAAAGTGCCTTATTTGCTTGAACTTTAACTGATAAAAATTACAACAATCTGATTCACAAATCTGGCGAAGCTCAAGAGAAGGCTGAACTTTGGTTCACTGTCACTCAAATTAAATGAGACTAAAACTCAAAAACTTTTATTTACCAATAATAACAGCGTATCTGAAGTGGGAGCTGCTAAAGTGTTGGGTGTTGTTATAGATATAGATAATAATTTAAATTGCTCAGGTCATATTGATTTCTTTAACAAAAAACTGTCAAGTATTATTTTCTTAATTAGACGGTTAAAACCTGTCCTGAATTTGGTCACTTTAATTAAATTAAAATCTACGTATTATTATTTATTCCAATCCCGTTTAATTTATGGTATTATATTGCGGGGTAACTCATCACATTCTATCAAAGTTTTTAGACAACAAAAAAAAGGTGGTTAGAATCCAAATGTTGATCCTCTTGAGCCGTGCCAACCATTATTTAAAATACTGGTGGGAATTATGGCTTTGCCTTCCCTTTATATTTTTTTTTTGATTTTTTCTAATACTTTGGGACTTCCTGCCACATGTATTTTTTCTTTTTGATGATAAATATCTTGTAATGGTCACTTTTAGGTTAGTTGTTATAACTCTTTAATAATGGTCGAAAGGCCGAAACATATGTCAGAGAAATCTGAATAATAATTGTGGAATAGTTATACCAAGTGTTTTTAATCCTTATTCTATTTAGTATGAACCTACCACAGACTCAGTCCAATTAATTTTTCTTTTTAACCGGTGTCGAGGAATCCACAAATTATCACAATTAACCAGTATATGTTACTGGGAAGTAACCTCTATGCCTGACTTTTATGTCAAAGGATCAGTTAGAGGTTGCTTTTCTTAAACAAATAACACAAATAAGTATAAAGACATGCTTGGGAGAACGGACATAGAATAAACTGGGACTCGGCAAAAATTTTATCAAAAGAGGCGGATAGCAGAAAAAGAAAAATTAAAGAATCAGCGATAATATTATTGAATGAGGATAGATGCGTGTCGAATTGTTCCGTAGAATAGAATAGAATAAATAGAATAAAATTTATTAACCTTCAATACTGTCAAAGTTACAAAAAATGGTTGCCTGAGCATAAGAATCATATGCCAAGTATTCAGAATATAAATATATAGTGATAATACAAATTTTTATACAAATATAAAACATAAAAAAGTAAGAGTATAACATTATTAACATTCATAGAAGTAGAAAAGAAAATAGAAAGCAATTTTTTGACCACTAAAAGCTGTTGTAAAAACATTCGTCAATATATATAAAGACATTAAATAAAACTACAGACCGGAAAGTAGTGACTAACAAAAATAAAAGGAAAAGAGAAAAAAGATCAATATGTAAAAATAGCAAATATGCACACATAAAATATAAATAAAAAATTAACCTGGTGACTAGATGTCTGTACAACCCACTGAACTATACATAATAAATGGAAGACCAATACAGATATATGCGCGTGAACAAAATACTTCAATCATGCGATTGAAGGTTCCCGGGATATGCGTCGCCGCAGTCGAAATCTAGTTTTAAAAGTATGTTGGAGCTTAAGTCAGAATGCTTGTGGGGGACGTTATGCGCCAACGCAATTTTTCTTTGATTTGTCTCCTATCGCGGGAGGTCTTAGATTAGTGCAGAATTTCAGAGCCGGCGTCAAGTAATCCTCTAGTGTGTTTATCGCTTGTTGAAATTTAAAATTCAATAATTGTGTTTTGAGCATGACAACTTTTATGTTCTTTAATAAAAATTAAGACATACGTTAATTATATATGAAATGTCAATCTATGCAAGCATATTTTTGATGATTTCTGAAAAAAAGACAAATTAAAAACACTTGCAATAAAAATAGAGCCGGCTCTGGCTTTCCACACACTGCGAATGCGCCCCTACCGGGGGTCGCCATACTTGCGCGAGATTCAATTTGACACACAAATAGGTATAGACATTAGCATTCCATTTATATGTATAGTTCAGTGGTACAACCTGGTTGCCAATGTTAAAAGAAGGACTTCACAAACTGTTAACTATATCAACAGTTCTATGTAATTGATATTGAATATAACAAACATTCTTAGAGCTGTGTATTTATCATACACAGCAAAAAAGATTTTTCAAAAAAAGGAAGCAGGTTAGATTTCCGAAACGTCGGCGAAATATTTACTTTCAAGTTTTTATTTGTGTAAAAAAAGCAACCTCTAACTGATCCTTTGACGTAAAAGTCACAGGCATAGAGGTTATTTACCAGTAACATACTAGTTAATTGTGATATTTTGGAGATTCCCCGAGCACCGGTTAAAAAGAAAGAAAAAAACAGTGGCAGGAAGTCACAAAGAATTAGAAAAAATTATGCCAGAAATAACATTTAGACAATATTTTTTTCTGCTTGTTGGAAATTAAGAACAGAGAGAGTTACGATACCTACTCCAATTATCATGATTATAACACAAGAGTATCTAGTCTACTTAAACCTCAACGATACAGACTTTTGAAATCAGATAAGAATTGACTTAATTTATCGTTATATAACATCCTGCCCCCCTCATATAAAACAACTAAATCAAAATAAATTTAAGCATACTGTTAAAGAGTTTGTCTTAAGTCATTGTTTCTACTCCACTGAATTTTGGTGCCTAAATATTGAACCTTGTGGACACAAATGAATTTGTTATCTGAAACTGCCTGCCATTTTATGCCATTGAGTCCAAATTGGATCTTTTTTTTTTTTCAAAATTAGTTCTGGACGCCAGCTTTCCGATGATATTAAAAAATATTTGTTTCAAAGTCATTCTGGCCATTTTTTTGGCATTTATTTATAAACCAAACGGCAACAAATAGATTTTCTCAGCCAGTTTGAAAGCATTTTTGAAGAACAATTATCAGAAAAGAAAGAGAATTGCGAGAACTTTAATTAAAAAAAAAAAGATGGTTGATAGACTCGACCTTTACTTGGTGAAAATCCATTATCACTAATGAAATAAAAAACAATAAACTGTTTTTAACGTTTTCACATATATTACGTCAACATAGTGCGCTCATCTGATGAAGCTAATGTTTTAGCGAAACGATCGTCATGTTGACGTAATATATGTGAAAACGTTATAAACAGTTTAGTGCTTTTTATTTAATTAGTTTAAAAAAAAAAAAGTAAATTTTCGTCCATCTGAACTCGAGATATTTAACTTTTAGTATTTTGGCCAATAGAGCACTAGCAGTGACGTCACAGTTTTGCCAACTGTCAGATACCTGGTGGAAAATTCCGAAATTTGACTTAAGAGTAGGTGTCAGTTTTCGTTCGATATAAATTAATGTGGAGGATTTCTGAATATAAGATATGTGTAGCGATGTTTATTAATGTTTTTTTAAAAGCCTAGTGTGAGAAAGAATTTTATATATACTTTATTAATGTTGTTTTTACGAGTGTAAAACTTGATATCATGTACGTTGACATCTTTGTGAATCCAAAAAATAGTGAAAATAAAGGCTATATTGGATTTTTTACTTTTTTTGTACATATGTAATATCACGACATATTTTAGTAAATGTTTAATTAATATAGGCTCAGTTACAGCTAAGCAATGATGTAGGTTAGGTAGTATTATTACACTAGGTTAAAAGTTGTCACAATATTCATTGATTTATGCCAATATATCAATCATATATTAATGGTTTTATAAACCTGTTATGAAACTTATGTTTTAGACAATTTAAAATATTTCCCATCAACTTTTTATTGATTATGTCTTTCATTAGGCTCAAAAGTTTTTAATAAGTTTAAGTGTTTACCACATTAATAACAATATTCAAAGGTTTGTATTGTGAAATGCAAATGTAATCGTAAATCTGATATAAAGATATGGCTGTAAGACCGTTCCAGTTTCCATTTAATTAAAATCATAGGCCAATATGCAAGGTAATATGCTCGCTATACTTTATAGGTATGTACCTAGTTTGGTATCTGTTTTACAATTATTATCACAGATGTTCAAAATATTGATAATGTATACAAATATAATATCAGTGAAGGTAAGTGAGCTAGAACACGACAGAGCTTAAAAGGAACACTTTTAACAGCATCTCAGTCTACCATAATTGAATGTTTTAAATTGTACACATTATACATAATTATAAAAGTAAGTATGAATAATAATAGTCTTATGGTTTAGATATTATCAATTTTATTTTCAAGAAGGTTCACAATGGTTCATTATTTCAACACTATGTTATATTATGTTATATCATCCAATGAGGCAATGTGAATCTCCCTCTTTTAAACCATATAGGTTAACTCCATTAATATATTCCAGCTTAGAAATGTGATGTGGGGACTCCTAAAATGTAGAATATAAATAAAATTATAATAAATTCCATAGAGGAGGGTTACTTTGCACCACTTTTGAAGGTTTGCAGTGAACTATTATTTACTTCTATATGTTAGGGGGTCAAATTTAATATATATGAAACATTTATATTTTGTCTATATTTTCTATCAATTTTAAGAATATTGGATTATCAGAAATATATTTTTTTAAAGGTTAAACATTTGGCAAAGTTCCCGCAAAATTGGGTAACTGTGCCTAGCCTATTTAGAGACGTTTAAAAGCAAAGTAAGCCACCGTAAAAGGTGTCTTTGCCTTTTTTTTGTATACTGAATTTTTTTCATCATGTTTTGATGTTATAATGAAAAACAACATGAAAATCGTTGAATAGCAGTTTTTATTGTAGAAAAATAAGCAAAAAATTAAAATATATAAAAAGAAAATAAAACATATATTTCTAAACTAGAAACTAAGTTCCCTACTACAGGTACATAAATAAAATGGGAACGAAATGAGTGTTATTAATATCTAAGTTTTCAGGTAAGTTTAATTTATTGAGAATTCTTCAAATTTAAAAGAGAAAATGAAAATATCAGGGCTTTTAGATGGCCTTGTTGGCTCTGGTAAGATTTTGACTACATCTTGTTCAGGAACATCACTTATATCATTGACAGCAGGAAAATAAAATGTATTCTGAGATTTTTGTCTTAAAAATTTTACGGTAAATGTTTCTTCATCAGTTTTTATCTTCTTCTTCTTCTTCTAGCGGGGCGAGGAATGGTCGCCGCACTCAGGCCTAGTGGCCCATTGTGCAACCGCTAATGAATTTATTGAAAGCCCCCACTCAGGCCAGATTCTAGTCCGAAGGCCAGAATCCTGCTTATGGGGGCATTTCTTATTTCCTCCAGCACTGGAAAGCCAATGCCGAGGTGTTTATACCTCAGGTTCATCAACCTAGGGCAGGAAGTCAGGACGTGGATAGAAGTTTCTTCCTCGTCCTCGCAAAACCTGCAGTCGGGGTGGTCCACCACCCCCATGGTATGCAGGTGTTTTCTGAAAGAGCCGTGTCCGGTCAAAAGACCTATTACGACTCTGACTTGTCTCCTGCTTAGTCGCAGAATTTGTTTTGTTCTCTCCGGCAAGGGTCCTGAGATGAGGAGCTTCGCTTGCCGGAGTCCTGGGTGGGATGTCCAGTAGTCAATGAACTGGGAGCGGGCCCAGTCCTCTATTGACCTCCTGGCGTTGGATCTAGGGTAACCTAGGGCCGGCTCCGGACCCAGTAGAGGCTTCCGAGAGCCTCCTCTTGCCAGAGCGTCTGCCCGCTCGTTACCTTCAATGTTGCTGTGTCCAGGCACCCAGAGGAGCCTGACCCAATTGGATGAGCCAAGTTCGCAGAGAGCCTGTTTACAGTTTTGAACCAATTTTGATTTGGTTCTTGCCGATGCAAGGGCCTTGAGGGCCGCTTGGCTGTCACTACATATGTGTATGTGTTTGTTGGAGTATTCCCTACGGATATTCTCCTGTGCACAGACCAAGATAGCAAAGATCTCAGTCTGGAATACTGTGGCGAAATTGCCCAGGGCATAAGAGAGCTCAGCCCTGGGCCTTTCTCCATATATCCCTGCTCCGGTACCTCCCTCTAGCCTCGATCCGTCTGTGAACCAGACGATATCGGCAGGCCCGAGTGTGCCCTCGAGTGGGTTCCAGTCTTCCCTTTTGGGGATGACCACCTCAAAGGGTTGTGCGAAGGAGAAGGAAGGCACGACGTCATCACTCCTGGCCTCCAGGAGTGGGTGGGCCTCTATCGCATCAGATAGGGCCCTTGTGTGGCCTAATTGTTCTCCTCCGAATTTCCACTGACCACCACATTTCAGTCTGTAGGCCGCTTTCCGAGCCTCGGCCACAATCACCAAGTGATCAGTTTTTATCACTTGACCCACATAATGTTTGACAGTCTTTTTTGTGGGAAATTGTACAATAACAAAATGTCCTTCCTGTACACAGTAATTTTCATGTTCATCTTCCGCAGCTAGCAAGTCTTCATTTGTGTGTTCTGCATTCAGAAATGTGTCTTCTTGATTGGCTTTGGCGTCTAATACATTTGCTTCATTATTGTTTCCATCCACGTTATTTGCTTTATTATCTTTTCCATCTAAGTCTTCTACCGAAACAGACTGACCTGGAGCAACTTTCAACATTTTTTTCTTTCCTTTTTTTTTTTAATTGGATCTGGTTTGCGCATATCTTGTAAATATTTCAACAGAGAGTCATCAATACTTCTACTAGAGTTCTCAAACTGTTTTTGCCCAGGCATTTTCTTTAGCACCTGACTCTTATCGAGTGGATATATTCCCGTTGCTTTGAAACCATTTTTGACATTCATGTTTATATCATCCATTAAGCATTTAAGCAAGGTAGGAAATGTAACCTTGTTTACCACACTCTCCCTCGGATTTCTTAGTTTATAATCGGTGATTATTTTTCGCCATGAGACTTTCAAAGGCTTGAAGAAGCTTAACATCAAGGGGCTGTGTCAAGTGGGTTGAGTTCGGTGGCAGAAATATAAATCTTATATTATTTCGTTGGCACCCTTTCAGAACTCATACATTTAGGTGAAATGATAAATTGTCGCCCACCAAAACTTTTGGACCTGTAAGAGATTTAGCCCAGGGAATTGCCACTTGTAGGAGCAAGTCTTCAAAACAATAGGAATCAAACCAGCCGCTTTTTGTTCTGTTATAACGTATTTTACGGGGTCCGCCTATACACCAAGCATCAAATAGACGTTCTGTCTTATATACAACATACGGTGGCAGGACCTTCCCTGACGCAGTGGCAGCAAACATTATCGAAATACAACTTTTTGTGAAATTGAGAACCCTTTCTGGGTATTTTGTCCCCCGTTTGAAAAGGCATTTTTTAGTTCCTGGTTCGTCGGAAAGATTCGTCTCGTCGTAGTTTAAACTTTTGTTAGGAGAAATATTCATCAAGTTTTTTTCAAGATTTGCAAAGTAGTCAGTCATGTCTTCTTCTGTTTTTTCTGCTCTAGCTTTTTTAATATTTTGGCATTGTCGGTTAGTTAGTAAATCTTTGTGACGCTTTAAAAAGTTTAGGCACCAATCCTTTCCTGGAACGTTATTAACAAACTTTTGGTTATGGGAACCATTCTCGCCGAGGTAAGATTTTACAACTAATTTCAAATCAAGCATTGTTAACGGACACCCATAGTCAGCGCTCGCAATGATAACATCCACGAGACTACGTTCAACTTCTTCAGGCAAAGCAGTTGGGGCACCTACATTTCCAGTATGCTTGTGTTTAATTTTATTTAATAAGGTTCTTCTCGGGATGTTGCACTGAATTGAGGCTTCTCTGGCCGTTAATCTACGACATCTAATGGCTCTCAAAGCCAATTGGAATGTTTCGTCTGAATAATTTTTGTAACGCCGACTACCAGGTATTCTTGTGTATTTACTTGGCATGATCTATAACAAAACAAAAGTTTCAATTATTTGTTGATAAGGCCACTTTTGAAGCATATTTCATTCTGACATAAAATTTTGGAAACGTGCGGGTAACTTTGCCAACCGCCATAATTTTAATTTTGTTTATGCTAGGTTAGGTCTGTTTGTACAGAAACAATCATTATATCAATGCACATTTGCCATATCAAAAGTATTTCAATTGAGAAAGCAATTTAGGCTACACAACCCTTAGCAACGCACACAGTATATAAAGCTAATTATTCTTAATTTTACTTACCTCGCAATTAAAAATCTCCAGCTGACAAGTTCACAATAATTCCCGGCAATTCCTGCCACATACAATACTACATCGTGTGGCGAATAAGTTCTATCGAAGTAGTCACCTGACTCGTACCAACCACGCTACACCAAATTTTTAAAGAAGCGAGGACACAATCGGGCAAAGATACCCGCTCTGGCAAAGTAACCCGCCTCTACGGTTCACTAAAATTCACTTACGATATGGAAAAGAAATAACTTTTGACATGTGAACAAGATGACAGGCCTATTTGAATATATAAATAAAGCATTAGATAAGTCAGTTGAGCAAATCACGAAATGAATAATAGATAAAGAACATTAACAATTAATTTTATATAAGAAAAACGTTTAAAAAAGCACTAAAAACACTTTAAAAACTCAAATAATTTTACATTGACACAAATGCAAACTAGGTTATTGTCCACCAAGCAGCTGTAGCGGCCATGTTGTGACGTCAGCTGCTACTGCTCTATCGTTAATTAACAAAAATGCCTATTTTTGGCTAATATTTGAACTGTATCATTTTGAAACATATTTACTTCATATGAAACGCCCAAAAAGCATTTTTAACTTATAAGAACAAATTTTCCAGCATTTACATTTCATTGTTGCTAATTAGCCTGTACAGCTTTTTTTTAAATTTATGTATCAAGATTACCTCTCGTTTTGTTGCACCGTACTCAATTGTTTCCGGATTACTTAAGTTGGTAGTTAATGTATATATTTAGGGGAATTTGATATTCTGCTAACTTCTCTTTATAAAATTATAACCTTATTTTTCTTGATTAGTGCAGTGTTGCTGTTTGTGTTACAATTGTAACAATATGTTACAATTCGAAGGCAAAATATTGTATTATTACAATACCTCCTGTTCTTATATTTACCAAAGAATTTTATTTATACATTTTATGTTACTTATTGTAACGTTTCTTTAAAGAATATCTAATTTATTTTATTATTTTGACAGGCATTTATTTTTATTAACCTCTTATATCAGTACCGGAGAGGTAAATAGTCGTAAGTCAATTATAATGAATTTTGAGATATGTTAAAAAGAAGAAGTTTTTTAAGTTCAAGTATTTTTTATATGTACTTTGATTATTGTTAACTCAGTAGTTCATTAATATAATAATAATAAATTAATATAATATTAATAATAATAGAATATTGAAGGCCAGAAGGAAGTAAACCATATTAACTCCGATTCTGCCAAAAGTGGAGTTACGACTATTTACCTCTCCGGTACTGATATGTACTCATTCTTGAAACAAATAGACCTCTATTACACTACTATATCGTTTAATTACGTGTTGTGTTACGGAATGTTACAATTTAAGTCTTGAAATTGTTACCAGAGCTACAACCTCAAGTGGCAACACTGTTTTAGTGTCAAATATTTGTTCTGTTCAGAGACAACTCTGTTTCTGTGTGTATTTACTGTAATTTTTCTTTTTACAAGATGCTAAAAAGTAAATATCTCAAGTTCAGATGGACGAAAATTCACTTCCTTTTTTTCAAATTAAAGTTCTCGTAATTCTCTTTCTTTTCTGATAAAAAAAAATTCAAAATTGTTTTTATAATGGCCGAGAAAATCTATTTGTTGTCATTTGATTTATAAAATTGGCCAATATTAAGAGTGGGTATGCCGTCTAAAAATCAGAAATAAATTACTCTCAAACGCCGCCCCGTCCGCGACAAATTATAATTAGACCATTGCAGTTACGAAATTTGTACATGCGAAAAATAGAAGAAAACATATCAATCTAGGTTTGTATCTTTTTAATATTTTGAGAAAAAATGGTATTAATTAATAAGATTTGTTTTAATTAGCAGCAAATTGCTGATTTTTTTAAAAATATTTAGAATCAAAATATGAGAAAAAGGACTCGATACAAACTTTCATTCATGTTTTCTGTGTATCGTACTATTTTTATTTTTCCAGAAAACATAATGCTTTTTGCAAAAACATGTATAGCACGGAACCGTGCAAAGGCACATTTTGCAACAAATGTTACACTGATACGAGCTCCCTCTGGATTTATTATTGTTTAAGCTCCGCCCTTCACCCAGAATTATTTTATGAATGAGAAAATATAACGAGGGAACGAAATAATAAATTAAACCAAATCATTTCTAATAACACGGGACGCCCAATAAAATACTAAATTCCATTAATTTACTATTATACTTAACAGGTACCCTACTCTTTGATTATACTACAAGTACGGAATTATAACAATATAGTAACTAGTTATATGTAGCCACCCATGCACTAACAATAATGTGTAATTGTGTTTCAATTCTTCTTTATAAAATGGTGGTATGCTGGTATATTTGAAAACATTTATTGGACAATACAATTGATACTAAATTTTAAAGATGTGTTCTTGTCGTAAATACATGAATATAGAATTATAAGGGGCGATGCGATTTGCAATGAAAGGAGTTAGAAACACAAAAGTAAAGCGCACATTTTCCCATTTTCTCATCAAGTCACACGCATCAGTTTGTTGCATTAGACCAAGTAACAGGATTTTTTTCATAATAACTTTTATTTCTGGGAAAAATAGAAAGAAATGTTTGGGATAAAAACTGTCGGCAGTATAGTTATCTATCGATCTGTCAAAATAATTCAATCTAGGCTCAAAATGTAAAAAGAAACAGAGAAACCAACTTACTCCTTTAAACCCGAAAATATTTTCCAGAAAAAAGCAACTTCGTGAAAATTTAACAAATCAGAGCTAAAAGTATTGTCCAGAAGGTGATGTGGACCGATGTTGAAAATATTTTCTTGTTGAGATCGCGCACCAATGTAGACGTTCTAAGACTCAAGTTGCAGGTTTTTATCTCTGCTTTCAAAATTTGTAGAGAAAACATTTTTGAATACAAATTTTAGCCATCCTTTTTACTTTCAAAATTTTGCAAATTTTTAGAATCGCTCTGACATTCGTATTTAAAAAAAATGCACTATTAAATTTCATTGATACAAATAATTGATGCTTTGGATTTTTAAAATCTAACCAGTAAAACCAGAGATATCCATATTTTTGAGAAATAACCTACTATGTCTAAAGTTATTAATGATATTTTGATGCGGGGTTTAGTTTAGAACATCTATCATTAAACTTTTGTCTACTATAAAAGCAAATTTGTAAGTTCTCCCCATCCATATATTTTTTAAGAAAATATGAATAATAATTCGTAAAACTAAGTGTACACCAGGCAAGTTATTTTATATAATATGTGCTAAGTATATAACACTAGTTCCTTGGTCAAATCGAGAACTACTACTCCTAGAAAGTAAAATTTCAAATAAAAGTTTGCCTCTATCCTTAATCTTTATTTATTCTCGATATATTTACTTGTTACTGACTTCGAAAAATTGGCATTTGCTTGCTACATTTACGTCTGCAAATTTCAGGTTAGGGTTGTAAAGAAATTCTTATTTTATACTATATACTATTAAAACAGTACCTGAGAGGTCAACTACTTGTAGAAATTACACGAACTGCCGAGACTGCCTTGCCTGCGGCGCCTGCGTAACTCCAACCAGTCGCACTTGCGGGGCTTTCAATTATATGACCGCCACTGCCATGGCTGCCGACAGCCTGCCTAAAATTCGGAGAACGAGTGCCGACGGTGGTTTACCTCTCGATAGACAACTAGTGAATTTCATAATGATCCGTTGAATAGTTTAATGCTTATAAATAATTACTTATCACTGACTTTCTGCGAATCATTTCTCTTATTCTCGGCGTCTATTGGATGTATAACAATAATAATTAAAATTATTTTTTTGTTTAACTTGCCATAATTCAAGAAACGAAAACATTAATGGATCTCAATTTTACTATGTCATCACTACATATTTATTAATGAACTGTGGTAATATGAAGGTCAAATTTTAATAATTGTAAAAAATACGTTTTTTTTTTTCAAAAACCATGTCGATAAAATGTGAGTATTTGCAAGGATCAGTTAACGAACGGAAAACCCTTTAAGTCTATGCTGAGAAGAAATAAAAATGGAGACACCTTTTTTATTTGAAACTTTTTTTCTGTTTAACAGTTTCTAAGAATATCGCGTATAGACAAATTAGACCAATAAATAACTGATACTATACGCATAACACTTATTGGATAAAACAACTTGCGTGGTGTATATTTTTGATTTTAACAATGGTTGCTAATTTTTGTTTATTGGTAAACTACCATTATTTGAGGGAGACTACAAAATAAAAATTCAAGAAGTCCTGAGGAATTCCCTGAGGATCCAAGAGTTTAAATTTTGATTTGTTGAATGATGTGATAGCTAAAGCTTTACACATACGAAAACTAAACAACATTAAAATGTTAAGTTTTCCATTTAGTTATAAACAAGAATTAGTACTATAATAACAAACAAGACTGCAGCTACCGACACGTATTTCGGAGTTATTGCTCTTCATATATGGCACATGAGGTACGAAGGTACAAAATAGAGTACCTACAATATACTGTGCTTTCCTATCTTTGTTGGTCTTGCTTTTAACAATATAACAATATTATTTATGCCATGCTACGCTGATGAGGAGCAATAACTCTGAAACGTGTGTCCGTAGCTGCAATATTGCATACCACTAATTTTTGTTTATAATTTTTATCGGACCACATCAACTCTTATTCTTTTTATTTAATATTATTATTTCCTTATTGACGATTATTATTAATTAATGCAGATTACTAATTATTGAATATCTTTTCCATTATGCAAAAATATAGATATACTCGTATACTCCATATTACAAATTAAAATTCTAGGGAAGCATAATACCTAGCCGTCTAAATTATAAATACTGTATTTATTAAAGGAATAATATTTTAAAAACGCATTTAGGTTAGAATGATAGGATAGATGTGTCGGGTGTCGGCATAACCTTTGAGCTTTGGCAGGTAGAATTTATATACAATCATTACTAATTTCGAGCTTATACGTAAGTGGAATCGCGGTCATTCATTTCTATTTACTACTACATAGTACTATAAACACATAAAATAATATTTTATCGTTTTTAAAGGACCGCCCACTGGAGTTTCCCTTTCACCTCCCCTGTTGCAAATTTTAGCAGCTTGTCGAGGCATACCTACTCTTAAATTAAATTAAATTAATTGAAAAATTTGTTGTCATACACAATATGCCATAGAATTAGACAAAAATGGTTATTTGGGAGTTTTTGGGGTCGCTAATTAATATATAAATTATTAATTAATAAATTAATTTGGGAAATTCAAAATGGCGGACCGGAAATCGGGCTATTTTCCATAAGAAATGAGAATGGATATCTTGGATTTGAAAATTTGTGTTCGGGGATTCTCGAGGTTGCTGATTACGAATCCGAGGTCTCATTTGGTAAATTCAAAATGGTGGACCGGAAGTAAAGTCAATTTATCAAGACAAACTCGTATCTTTTTCATTTTTGGGCTGAAAATGAGTACTCGGGGGTTTCTGAGGTCGCTGATCACGAATCAGAGGTCTAATTTACTAAATTCAAAATGGCGGACAGGAATAACAGTCCATTTCTCCGGAAAACTTGTATTATTTTCTTTTGTGGGCTGAAACTGAGAACACTGGGGTTTTCGTTATCGCTAATAACGAATCTGAAATACTTGTATTTTTCATACATTCAGCCCAAAAAAGTAAGAAATGCGAAGTTTTCCGGAGAGATTGACTGTTCTTCCGGTCCGCTATTTTGAATTTCGTAAACTGGACCTCTGATTCGTGATCAACAACCTCAAAAATCCCCCGAGTACTCATTTTTAGCCCAAGAACGAAAAAAATACGAGTTTTCCCTGATAAATTGACTTTACTTCCGGTCCGCCACTTTGAATTTACCAAATCAGACCTCGGATTCGTAATCAATGACCTCGAAAACCCGCGACTATAATAAATGGTTGATTGATTAATTGATATCTTTTTACCATCAGAAAAACACATGAGTTTTCCATTCAATAAATTAATACCTAAATGGCAAGCAAATAAACAAAAATATTTACAGATACACCGATGCCACTGCAATCACGACTGTTACACCCGAACCGAATGAGTAACTAACTGCGCACAATATAACAGCTTCCTAGACCCCTTTTCCAAATGAATAGTCAATTAAAATAATTTCAAATACCTATTCTGTGTGGCTAAATTAAATCCAGATAATTTCAGGAAACACCACATATATTTTTATATATAATTTTGCCTATATGACGAATCAGATACCACTATTAATAGAACGCCATTTTTTATTTTACATGCATGCGAATTCGTTAATACCACTTAAACCGTAACTATTTACATTTCGTCCTATTTACAATCAAAATAACATCACAATTACCTGGTGGAAATACACTATTTATTATCACTGGTCATAAGTATGTGCGTCAACTATTTTTTACAATTAGTAATACATTTGTTTCAACCACGAGAATATTTGTTATTTTACTTTATAATTCGTTTGTAAAGATACTTTTTATATCTTAAGTTGATACAATCTATTAGCTTTCTTTAAAAAAGGCATTGGATTACACTGTAATGTATTTTTCAATTCAATACTTATTATGTTGATAAACAAACAAATATTTTGTAGCAATAATTAGAAACTTACATTATTTGGAAAACAAATTTTTAAGTAAATAATTAATTTGTTGATAAATGAGAGAAATAATTTATTTAATTAAGCAATGACTTATATTGCAATGAAATGAAAATTAATGAATGAATAAAATTAACGTTTAATTGGAATAAATTCTGTTGACAAAAAATGTTTATTTGTTTTAACAATTCTTTTTTCTGTGTGCAGTAATAAAAATGAAACCAGCAAAAGTAGAAATATACATTTTACAGATATTTTGGGATTCGTCTATTCTTCTTCCTCATCTTTCATCTTATCCTATACATAAAATCGATATTTTTGTTAGATTCACTGAAATGTAATTAAAAAATGACATGCTACATAAATTACCTCATTATTTAGGGACTTTTAGGGCAAACTTTTTAAAATCATGTTCTATGTAAAAAGTACTACAAGTATGCACAAAGTGTGCTGAGTTAGCAAATTATTTTAGGGTTAAAATCTATAGAAAATAGACCAAGATGATACAATGACATATCACAAATAGAAGTATCAAACTGACTATGACTACTGCTACTATAATTGATTTATGCTAGCTTGGAAAATTATTAGTTACAAAAATATCCATCATGTTGCCACAGGCTTTATTTCATAAAATTTTGCCATATTTCTGACATTACTTCAAATTCTTACCAATGCAAATTACATTAATAATACTCTACAAGTCTTTAGCAATAGATCTGTCAAATTTTCTGTTGATTTTAGAAGTTACCATCCAAAATTCCTAAATGCCTTGCCTTGTCCTCTTCCACTTTGCTTAAAATGCGACAGAAAGGAGAGAAATCTAAGGATCAGTCAAAAGTTGAAATCAGATTGAGAAAAATCGAAAAACTGAAAAACAAATTATTTGGAAAGGAAAAAAGTGATGTTAGTGGAGAAAAGTTAGGTACGAAGTTGATTAAAAGAAAAAAAATAAAATCTGAAAAAAACTTCCCTGAACTAATGTTATCAAAGATTGATATAAAGAAGAACTTATCAGTTACCAGTGGGATTAAAAAAAGGAAAAAGAAAACAAGTAAATCTAAAATGGATGTGTCTTTGAAATCTGAAGATGAAACGGTGGTCAGAAAACACAGCAGTTGTGACAGTAAGAGGAAAAAAGTTTTAACTCCTAGAAGTAAAACCAGCACTGAAGGTGATTATGTCAATATAATGAAGAAGAGGAAATCTAAAGTAATGACCCTGCTTCGAGAGGAGAGTGAAATTTCACAAAGCATCAACACCAAAGATGAACTGAACACCATAATGATGGAAGGTCCTCTTCTAATAGATAACTCTGAAAATGACGTTTTTCTAACGTGTGACGATGAGAATAAGGCACCGAAACTGTGCAGTAAGCATAGTGTAAGATCGACAAAAACAAAACGATCACTAAAAATACGAACATCAAAAACTGTAAATGCAGCAGACGCATCAAGTACAATAACGATGGATGACTCTCCTCTAGTCGATAATTTTGATGAAATTGATAACATTGTCAATCCTCGTGGTTCTGAGAAATTATTAACAATTAACAAAAAGCACAGTCCAGAATCGATAAAAACACAGGAATTCAAAGAAGACATGTCTGACCAAATCTTGGGCGAGTTGATCAATTTGAAACTAAAAGCTAATACCTTCACTAAAAAATCAAGTAGTCATCTCATAATAAACAAGAAAAAAGTTAAGTTAAAGAAAAGCAAGCTTTCTGTGATCCCGGAGAATAAAATTGAAATTTGCGAAACTAAAAATAGTGCCAAGGAAATTCACTTGCCGCCCTTGACCGGTACTCCGCCGCAAGTAACAAGTAAGGAATATTTAACAGAGGAGCACGGCAAGTCTAATTTTAGTCATGGCAAGTTGTTTGAAGAGGAAAATGACGAGCCAGAAGTAGTGTTGGATGTCGACAATTGCAAAACTCTTTTTACTAACAGTTGTTGCTTCAATAAAAGTTCATGTTGTTCAGGAGAAGGAAGCCTTTCATATGAGTTGAAAGTCAAGGAGAAGCACAGTTTTTCAACTCTGGGCAAATTGAAATCGATAACTGAACCCCCGAGTAATGATAAATCGGTGACTATTCGATTAATAGAACAAGATAATGAAAATAATTACACCTACCAAAAAATTGAATTTCAGTCTCCCTTGAATCTAGTAACAATTTCATCCAAGGCTTGTCACCATGAAAAGCCCATAAGTTATAAATTGTTTTCCGATTTAATTACAAAACCCCAAGACAATTTATTTAGTAAGCCATTCAGGCCTCACCCAATGTGTAATCTGAAGACCCCGCAGCGGTTCTTTTCTAACAAGGAAGATAAGGAATCATACGGGGAGTCATCGTTCAAGAAACTGGCATGTGCTGGGGATAGTAATTTAATTTCACCAAAAACTCTCAGGGATAAATCAGGGAATAAACTAGATAGCTGTGATTATATTAAAAACCTGCCAAATTATAAATGTCACACAAAATTGAAATCCCATAAACGTAAATTACCATCCGTAAAAATGACTATGAGCGAGGGAGATGGTTTACCAGATCAAATTTATAGTAGAGTTTCCAACTGGATAAGCTCACATGATTTCCAAGTTGAGGATAGCGGAAAAGCAGATGCTGAAATGGAAACTGTGATATCGAATGATGTGCCATCAGATATCACTTCTGTAACGAGGACTATGTTGAAGAAGAAAGGTGAATATGATGATGTTATAGTTGAGGAGAGGACGGATGTTGTGAAATGCAGGGAGTGTGGCACCCCTGCCTCGTCTGAGGAAAATTTTGCAGAGATAATGAAAAATATTAGCAGCAATAAGTCAGTCAGAACTTTGTCAAAGTTCTCGCAGTACTCACCGTTCCAGAGTGGTGGCAATTTGAAGTCAACTTCTGCACCTCCCACCCAGTTCTCCGTCATTGTTGAAGGAGAAGAAACCGTAGGTTCCTCTGTCCTATATATCCTTGTTAATTCTATGCTTCTGTTGTACTTTACCGTTGCCATATACTTTTATGATTTTTGTTTGTTTTGCCCGTACTGAAGTGGACATTATGTAATTATTCTCTTGTGACGATTAAATTTCTGTAAAAGCTTTGTTGCTATTTCATTCAAAATTTCTGCTTTAGTCGAATGTACATAGTAAGGAGCAAACAAACAAATTTCTTATCTTTGCATAGTGCATATGTTTCTCAATTCAGCTATAGTCCAGTCAACGGGGGTTTCACCTCTAATTTGAGTGCTAGTGAATGGTTTTGATGAAACCTTGTGCTATATGTTTGTAATGACGTTAATAATGTAATGACGTTTTGGCCCAAACTAAGATGTTTTTATTCTGGTGAGAAATGCTTATTTTTCGAGATACAGCCATTCAAAAATTCCTAAAAGTGGAGGAAGGGAAATGTAAAAGTTGAAAAAAGAAATCTGAAAAAATTCAGGTGAATGTATCATCGAAATACAAGACTTTTTTTTATTTGCAACTTTTCTCTAAAATGCGTTTTCACCGAATTTTTCCGGAAAAACATGAAAAACTACCCTTTTCTTAGAAAATGTAGCACTTTAAAAATATGTAATTTAAAAATTTGAAAAAATTCAGACATATGCATTGAGGCCTTCTAAACATTTTTTATCTCTTGGATTTTTTTTGTAACTTGCTAATTTTCCGAGATACAGGCAGTTTTTCACAATGAATAATGTACTACATTTTTTACAAATTTTCTATTAAAAAATACATGAAAATTCAAAAAATGAACATGATTTGTATATATATTGTTATAAAAAAATGTGCAAAAAATGTAGTACATTACACTAACTGACAAATTTTAACTTTTATTTTGTATCGTTAACCAAAACCACTTATTGGTATTGTTTTGGTCTCGGCTACGTCTAACATAGCCCTAAAAAAAATTTGTTGGCTCTAAAAAATGTAATAACTCACATATTATGTTATAATTTTAGTAAAAATGCAATTAATTACATCATCATCGAAAAAATATTTGCCATTTTGATATATATTTCAAGTACATGTTATATAATATACAGATTCAGAAAGTATTCGTTTTGGTATCGCAATAATTGGCAATAAGTGGAAGCGAGAGCGAAGCAACTAGGCTATTCTTTTCTATCGTATGTATAACACATCGTACAAAGCGCCACCTGCTATCTCCACCACATGTGTGTGGACAATGGACATCCCTAGAGTTTAAATTTGTTTCCGTCTTACACACGTCAGTTCTCGTTTTGCCCTATACGATAGAAAAGAATAACCTAGTTGCTTCGCTCTCGCTTGCTCTTATTGCCAAATATTACCATGCCAAAACGAACACTTTCTGAATCTGTATATTTAATTAGAATATAAGCTCTTTAAACAAAAAATTAATTATTCTTCTTGCGATTCTTAGCCTGTCTCTTATAAGTTACTTCTGGAGCATCTCTTATACATGTCCAACAATAGTCTGCTAACATCACGGAAGTAAATTTGCCTTGATATCTTTTTTCCACATTTTGAATATCCTCGTGGAATCTCTCTCCATGCTCATCACTTACTGCACCACAGTTTTCTGGAAAATAATCTAGATGTGAATGTAGAAAGTGGGATTTTTAATAACATATTACGTCCTAATTTCTGGTAGCAAAAAAGAAGATTCCCAACAAGGTCTCTATAGTTTTCTGCTCTCTTGTTACCGAGATAGTGTGTTGCTACCATTTTAAACGAATTCCAAGCAGCTTTTTCATTGCCTTCTAGAATGTTGTCTAATTCAGCATTTTTGCTGTGCTCTATGTAATTTCTGTGTCAATGAATAATTTTCATGTATTGTTTTATATACCTACCAAAGTATTCTATGTTAAGTTAATTGGTTTTTGTTGTTTTGTCTCATTTTTAAGTGACACTATTCTATACCTGTATTCACAGGTCTGTTGAAATAAAGATATTTTGTATTTGTATTTGTATTTGAAAATGGTTCTTGATTTGAGGACCCACAAAAATTAATTTTCGTATCACTAAGTCTGGGAAATTTTTGTTTTAAATAACTGAAAGCACGTCTTTCTTTGTCCATAGCTCTTACCAAGTTCTTCATAAACCCCAGTTTTATGTGGAGTGGTGGCAGTATTACCTTTTGTGAATCAACTAATGGAATGTCATTTTTTGCTCCTGGTTCAAAAACCTGTCTTGGCGGCCAAATTTTACTATTGTAATGTTATAATCGCGCTCGACTGTCCCACTCACAAAGAGAACAACAGTATTTGGTATATCCTTGTAGCCTACCAAGTAAGATAGCTATCACTTTTAAGTCTCCACAAAACTGCCACATATACTTGTTATATTCTATAGTTTGTAGCAATACATTCGTGTTACTGTAATTTTCCTTCATGTGGACAGCATGGGCAATTGGAGTTGATGGCAATTTATTTGCATTGTGGAGTAGCACAGCTTTTAGATTAAGTTTCGAGGCGTCAGTAAAAAGTCTCCAGTCACTAGGATGATGGGGAATGTGTAAAGCACTCATTAAACCGTTAATGTCCTTGCATGCAACCAAGTCATTTACCATTTTGAAAAAAGGTATAAAGTCTTTTTGACGACTTCGATACATGGAAACTGGAGATACCAAAAGCTCCGCTTTCGCTTTGGACAGATCAAGGTCTCTTATAAAATCACTTAATTCGCATTGTTTAATTTTGTGTAGCTTATCACCGGACACTTCGGCAGAGAAATCGGGATCTTGTGATGTTAATGGCTGGACTAAGTCGTCATCTACATTGTCATCCGATTGTTCGTCAGAATCAAGACTGTATTATTGAGGTGCAGTAGGAATAGGTAGTTCATTACTATGGGGAACCGGGCGAATGGCAGATGGTAAATTGGAATGTTGTGTTACCATCCTTTTTTTCTCGTTAATACCCTGTTTAATAGGAGGTATCACACAAAAATAACAATCGGTAACATGATTTTTAGGTTCTCGCCAGATCATGGGCACAGCAAAAGTCATTGAACGTCCTCTTCCACTTGGCCAACTGCAAAGATTGTTCGCACAATTATTGCAAAATATGTGAGGTGCCCATTTTTTGTCCTCATCTCCAATTGCACAACCAAAATACAACTGGTACGCCTTCTTAATTTTTTGAGTAAAATTACGTTTTTGACGCGCAAAAGTCACTTTACCACAAATATAACAAAAGTTGTATTTACACAATCTCGTGGCATATTTTCAAAATAGCACTATTTACTTTCGAGAATGAACACTTCATGCACAAGGTACAAATACGATTACCTCAGAATGAATATTAGTTTCAGTGACGAATAAAGATGTAGGTAGTTAGCACGGTCAGTATAGTATGTCTATTGTTCGTGTAATTCTAATACTACCTGTTATTTGTGATAGGACCTCCCATAAACTAGGGTTTATACCTGCGTTACATTTTATTATCTGTATTGGGAAAACCAGAGCTAACTTAAACTTTTGCTTTTTATATTGTTATTTAGCATGACGGAGTTACTAAGAATTTGCTATTTTTACTCCTAATATATGTAGGCTGTCGGCTTGTGTTATTTATTGTGAAAAACTACAAGTTACAAAAAAATTCCAAGAGATAAAAAATGTTTGGAAGACCTCAATAATGCATACATCTGAATTTTTCAAATTTTTAATTACATATTTTTAAAGCGTTACAACTTCAAAGAAAGGTGTAGTTTTTCCTGTTTTTCCGGAAAATTCGGTGAAAACGCACTTTACCGAAAAGTTGCAAAAAGTTGTATTTCGATGATGCATTAATTAATTAAGAAATTCAAAATGTTGGTTCGATATAACAGAACTTTTTTTCAAGAATTAATCAATATATGCGAGAAATTTGATGTTCAATGGTTTTTGGAGCCGCTAATAATTGTGAAACTAATCCTAACATGAAATTGATAGTGGTGAGTCCAAAACAACCGAAGAATGTTCAGAAAATCAGAAAATTAACCTATGAAAATGAGTGCTCTTGATAACCAGAAAAACTGATTCTAAAATTGTGAAATTCAGAATAGAAATCCAAGACCAATTATTGCATGGTTTCGCATCTCAAAGCATCTTACAGTTAACCCAATCAATATGTATGTAGAAGGGTATACCAAAATTCATACCCGGGAACAAAAAATACGGTTGTATAGAAAAAAAATTCTAAGATTTGTGACTCGATGGACGCGATTTAAAGTGGCGAACTTAACCTAAAAAATTTGAAAAATTAAAAAAACAGTTTTTCGTAAATAGAGAGGAAACTATGACTCTGATAAAAAAAAGTTGAATGAGAAATTTGTAGGTGCTAAAAAGATCACTTTTAGAGATATATCGAAAAAAACCATCCAAAATCGGCTTTTCGTTGTATTCTGTTCAAATGTATGTTTATTTACTTACTATCAACCGAAAGTATAGCTCACGGCAAGCCGAAAAAGTATGTTTTTGAAAAATTTAAAAATATCTTTCATTTTTCGAGATATATCGATTTTTCGAAAAAAAGAAGATCTCGAAAATCGGGTAGACTTGCTCCACAGAGGGTTCTGCAGTAACGATCTAGGCCTTATTTTCTTTATAAAGAGTTGTACTATCATGCTGTGAAACGATATTAACAGTTTTATTAATTTTAAAGGTAAATAAATGGTTTTAAAATAATTTCATTTTCTTAGGTTAGGTTTCTTTATTAAAAAATTCTGCCAATTTCAATTTTACAGAAACGAGTTATACGGGAATCGATTACTGACATTTTTTAATGAATTTACAAAAAAAAAAATTGTCCTACGATTTTCTGGAGTCCAAAAATTAGCAAAATTATTAAAGAGAAAACCTAACCTAAAAAAATGCTAATATTTTAAAGCCATTTATTTACCCTTAAAATTAATAAAACCGTTACAATTATTCTTTCACAGCATGATAGTAAAACTCTTTATAAAGAAAATGATTGTTACTGTAGAACCCTCCATGGAGCAAGTCTATCCGATTTTTGAGAACGTCTCTTTTTCGAAAAATCGATATACCTCGAAAAATAAAAGATGTTTTTAAAAATTTCAAAAACGTACTTTTTCGGCTTGTCGTGAGCTAGATTTTCAGTTAATAGTAAATATTTAAATGTAAATTTGAAAATGATACGGCGAAAACAAGAAAAGCCGATTTTTGACGGTTTTTTCGATACCTATAACTCGAAAAGTGTTGTCGCAACTGATACTTGAAAAAATAACAATTGAAAGATCTTTTTAGCACCTACAACTTTCTCATTCAACTTTTTTTGATTAGTCATAGTGTTTTTCTATTTACGAAAAACTGTTTTTTTCAATTTTGCAATTTTTTTAGGTTAACTTCGCCACTTCAGATCGCATCCATCGAATCACAAATTCTTAGAATTTTTTGTACTGTACTTTTTGTTTCCGGGTATGAATTTTGGTGAATTTAACAATAGGCCATCACAGGTTGATTGGGTTACATGTGTCCAGGTTTTCTGCTAGGCACAGAGCCTCGCTAAAGTTCTTTGTCGATTCTACTAAAAATTGGTGTCTGGGGATTCTTGAGGTCGCGATTAGAAATATGTGATCAAAACTCAAAAATTGAAAATGGCGACGTCAATATGGCGCAAGAGATTTATCATTTACTATCTGACTCGATTGAAAATCAGTATCTGAGAATTATCGACGTATAATTTATGGTTTGATTCGTATGAAAATCGGTATCTGGGGATTTTAGAGGTTGCAGATTTTAAATATGTAGTCGAAATTCGATGATTCAAAACGGCGACTTCAGGATTACGAATAGGTTTTGTCATTTAAAAGAAAGGAATTTTATCGAACAAGAACATTATTCTAATTTGAATAAAGCTAAAAAGAAGAAAATTTAAAAAAATAAAAAACCTGCTTTAAAAACAAACTAAAATTGTTAAAAAATGCACTGAAAGGAAGAAAATAATATTAATAATAACAATAACAAGATAACCATTATACGCTTCACCGATTTACTGCACTTCTTAAACAATTGTTGCACATTCTATGGAATACTCTTCGCAGTTTTTTTTCGTAAATAGTGTTAGTTCTAGACATTATTAGTTTAATACTCTTTTTGCTATTTTGTTATCTTTCGTATTTTTTTATCGACCCTAGTGTAATTTTGTAATTATTTTGGGTTAATAAAGACTATTTCATTCAATTATAAAACACAAAAAAAATTATTTAAAAAACTCTTAATTATTGATCGATATTGTTTAAAATTATAAAATAGGGTTCTTCCTCTAGATAACACTAACTTACTGTCCAAATTTCAATGCAATCGGACTTTTCGTTCTTAAGTTATCGTGCTTACAAGAAACGTGACGGAGAGACGGACGGACGGACAAGTTGTTCAGAATTCGATCACCAACACAGTGATATATTTTTTTTTTCTCTACGAGGAATATTACCGGTTTTAGAAATGTGCCGATCTAATGAAATAAATATACTCTTCGTTTTGTATTTGTGAAAAGTATAATAGTCCAGTCGGTAAAGTAAAAAATACACTAGAAGCTCGCAAAAAATGTTATCTGAGATTTTCCTTCTGTAACTGTTAGTGCGAGGATTAAACATCACAGAATCACAAAGATCAGTTCTGGGGGAGCCGCGCAACCCCCAAAAAAAGCCACCCCTTCTGTGAAAAAAACCTTATTTTACTGATAAATCGTTAACCGTTAAAGATACAAAAACATTGAATCATAAAAAAGAAATCTTGACTAAATGCCTAAAAAAAGTCCTCTTGTAATTTTCTTGTATATGCCATGGTTTTCGAGAAAATCGATATTGACGAAAATTGCAAAATTTGTATTTTTAATGTGCGCGAATTTTCGTTTATTTTCGTAAATTTCTTGCGCACGCACTATAGAAAAAATTGAATTGCTCGAAAACCAAACAAGCTAGGAAGAAAAATCAAAATAGGTTTTAAAGGGGATATAAAATACTCTCTTGTTTTTCCATTTTTGATGGCTATTGATATCTATTAGTATATAAAAATAACAATATAATATAGTTACCTCTTGATTTTTTGCGCTTTTAACTATTTACAGGCCCATAAAAAATAACTGACTTTAATATAAGTTATAAATGCATTATCTCTTAGTTCAAAGTAGTACTTCAATGCAGAAAAAGTTAGGAATAAAAATATTCACATTTATAAATTTAGCAGCATGCTGAAGTTAGCCAAAAAAAATCCAAAAAAGACTGCATATCCAATTTTTTTATGATATTTTTTCAATACAGTTTTTTAACTATTAAATGATTAGAAACAATAGCTATATGATATATAAACTGAGCTAAATTTTCAAGATATTTGGGTCTTTTTTTATTTTTAGGAAACAATAAAACATTGGCCAAAATTTGGCTAACTTCAACATGCTGGTATATTTGTAAATGTGAATATTTTTATTCCTGATTTTTTCTGCATTGAAGTACTACCTTGAACTAATAGATAATGCATTTATAATTTATATTAAAGTCAATTATTTTTTATGGGCCTGTTAATAGTTAAAAGTGCAAAAAATGAAGAGGTAACTATATTATATTGTTATTTTTATATACTAATAGATATCAATAGCCATCAAAAATGGAAACACAAAAGAGAATTTTATATCTTCTTTAAAACCCATTTTGAGTTTTTTCCTAGCTTGTTTGATTCTCGAGCAATTCAATTTTTTCTATAGGCCGCGCGCAAAAAATGTCAAATTATCGAAAATTCGTGCGCATTAAAAATACAAATTTTGCAATTTTTTTCAATATCGATTTTCTCGAAAACCATGGCATATACAAGAAAATTACAAGCGGACTTTTTTTAGGCAATTAGTCAAGCTTTCTTTTTTATGATGAGCAATTCTTTTATATCTTCAACGGTTAACAAGTTATCAGTAAAATAATGCTTTTTTCACCGAAGGGGTGGTTTCTTGGGAGAGTTGCGCGGTACCCCCAGAACTGATTTTTGTGGTTCACTAACAGTTACTGAAGGGAAATCTCGGATAACATTTTTTGTTATGGAAATTTTTATAATTATTGGACTATAATAACAACAAACAGAAAATTTTACTCATCGGGCTCTCCACACTTTTATGTTTATTAACATAATTATTGTTATTGTTGACTTTATTTTTTTCTTTGTTGTGCATTCTTTAACAGTTTTAGTTTGTTTTAGAAGCATGTTTTTCAAAATTATTTATTTATTTTCTTCTGCACCCCCACTCCCTTCAGTGCTTACCTCTCCTGAGACATTTCTATGTAACTACTAAGTTATTTTGTATGGTTTGTAATCTCCCCCCACAGGCAACTCGCTCTAGCTGTGCCACACCACTGCTGCTCCTTGGTTAATTAAATTTTGAATTTAATTTTCAGGAATTACCCGAAAGCAATAAACGTAGTGAATTGTCATTTAAATCGTCTGCAAATATGCCACCTGCGATTACTCCAATTGCTCATCCAGTTCGACCTTCTAGCCGACATAAACGTCATATCGAAAGCACAATGGTTCCCAACAAACCACCTAGCATAGATAGAAAAACGAGAAAACGTCGGACAATTGAAAAAGTCGGCACTAATGTTGTAAGTATCTACGATATTTATATATTCTGTTATTTCTCATCTTTGCTGAAATTATTATTGCTTTTATTTACCAAATATTCCGTAGCAATGTTTGCCATTTTATTTTGTTAGATTTGCTTGCCTGAATTTTCAACAAAAGAATCTGTTTATAAATAATATTAATGATCTAAAATAATTTGTTTTTAAACGTTTAACCTTGTAATCAATAAAAAAAACGGAAAAAAAAACCTGTAACTTGTTAGTATTTTTTTTCCTTGAACTCTGTGATTCTACCTTTAGTACAGTCAATGAAGGTAAAAATAAGCTATTACTTCCGAAATCTTTCAACCGTCATCGATTCTTCTGAAAATTTGGGAGCAGGCTTGTTTTACCCTTATCTTCAAAAGTGACGGAATTGCGCTTTTTGCGTTTTAGGGGTGAAATCAACCCCTTTTCTGAAAAATTGAAAAAAAATGCTAATTTAAGCATTCTATCAATGGAATCTTACTTAGTTATGTAGAATAAATATTCTTTAACATTTTGAAGTATGATTTATGATTTCCATAAAGTTTTCAACCCTTAAAAACTACCCCGTAAAATCGTAAATCAGGAAAAAATCGTTTTTTTTGTCTCTGTGTCATGTGAACTCGCACATTAACGAAACAAAGAATTGTTTAGTGCTCATTATATATAATTTATTTATGAATTGTAAATTTTCAACCCTTTTCAACCTCTTTTCCTAAAATTAAAGAAAAACATATTTTTTAGCAGATTTAACTGTTTCAATTTTGGGTTTCCAATAAAAGATAAATAAAAATGGATTTTACTGAATATTTACAAGTTAATTAATTAATTTATTTATCAATTTATTGATTAATTTCAACTCCTAGAAATTACCCCTAACTTTAGAATCAATTAAAACAATTTTTTAGCAACTTTATTAGCTTCAGTTTTCCAGAATCGTTTTCACTGCTCATGATATATTTTATTTTATTTATTTATTTCTAATTTTCAACCCCCAAAATTACCCTTTATGTATAAATTGGTGAAAAATCACTTTTTTAAGATTTTAAAACATTTTACTAGTGTATCCGTGGCTTATAATAGTTTAATTTATTAGTTTAGATTTAGATTTTTAAAATAAGCATTGCAATATATAACATCTATATTTTTGTTTTGTACTAAATTTTATGTATCTATCACCCTTTCGAAGTTATTTTTAAAAAAGAAAATATTTTAGAAAAATTCAAAAAGCATGCATTTTAAATCAGTTAAACTTTTTGAGCATATGAATAACACTAAAATAAAACATATTGTAGGAGGAAAATGATGCATTTCAATTCTGGTGGTCGTGAGGTTAATTTTACTGTTCATTTTTTTTTTTTAAAGTTGAGTAGTCAATCTTTTTGGCATTGTATCTCGCTTAATTTAAATGCAATCGACTTTTTACAGTACTCACTTTAAAGGTCTTTTCAAGCACTACAAACATTGTTATTAGCATTATACCCCTAAAGTCGATTATTTTTCCGTTATTTCAAGTTGAATGCACCGATTCGAGCACTCACAAAAAAAAAGTTTCCTTTCGTTAACCATATCTCCCTTTATATTGCACCTAGGATATTTCTTAAAAAACGAATCTCTTTGTTTTTTTACAAGCTACAATTATGCCTCTTACACTTTTTTTCATTAGACGCATAATTTTTAATGAAAATGGCGAGTTTTCAATCACGAACAACTTAAAAAGTATGGAGTTTTCGAAAAAACTTCATAGAACATTTTTTGCTTAAAATTAGGTTCTCTATCGACTCCCGTGGTTATTTTGGCCATAAAAATTTCAGCCCACGAGAAGGGGTGGCATCCACCCCCAGGGTAAAAGCGCAAGTTGGCACCATGACACTTTTAATATCTGAAGCATACACTAACTTTTCCCAAATTTTCACGCAAATCGATGACGGTTAAAAGATTTCGGAAGCAAAAGCCTTCATTGACTGTACTACTTTATTTGTAAAATTTTTCAAAATTTCATTAACTTTGAAGACAGACCATGACCGGAAGATGTTAATGGATTTAAATAATATTTAAACATTATTTTCTGTAGCTATAATACGTAACAATTTGAGATATTACATTCGGGAAGAGGCTAACTTAAAATTGTTAAAAATTATCGTAAAAATATTAATTTTCTCGAATTTCGGCAAACTTTAGAGCACATGTGCGACCAAAAGATATGAACCGATTTTATTTCCTTTTTTACACCTTTTTAGTCTCCCCAATTAACAACTTTTGCTGTATTACGACATGAAAAAAAAATTTTTTCGGTTGACCCTAGTCCACATATCCTCTATGATGCCCAGATTCAGCTAAAATTCGCTGTTCTTTTATTTTAATTTTTTTCGTTTATCGTCCACTAATGATGTCGCTTTCCTATTTTAATGTACTATTATTTATTCATGCTTTCTGTACCTAAATAATGTTTTTCCCTGTGATCTTACCGTCCTTATTCCTTGTTCCAGATGTGTACCTTTTTCTTGCATGCATTTATCGAAACCGGCATTGTGGCAGTGATTTTGTTTGTTTTTGACATCGTAATTAATTCTGAACAATATGGTTACCAAAATTACATTTTCCAGTAGTCCTAACATAACATAACATAACATTTGTGAATGTATCAAATTTTATATTAAAGCATATATTATATACTGCCGATTATGTGTATATTTTTTGCCATTTTGTAATTTGTGAATATCATTTAATCACAAAGGAGGAGCGACAGAAAATGTTAGAAGAGATAGCATCTAATCGTTCAGAAAGACAGAACAAAAGAAGACAGCAGAGAAAGCTTCAAACCGAGCAATTCTTGAAGAGTATGCAGATGCTGCAAGCAAATGCTCCTGACTCTGAACCCTTTGAGGATTACTCTATATTTTTGTATCGTCAAACTGCACCTAAATTTGAGGATAGGGTGAAAGATTTAGAGAAACAGTTCACATACGTACCCGTAAGCTGTGTGGTGTTGTAGCATTTTTGTTCGTTTAACCGAATTGTTTGTTGCTTTGCCATACTAACAGATAAATCAAAGTTTACAGAAAGAAATGTTGAGGTGTACTGTACATGTACAGATGCAGTTTCAGCATTTGGCAGTAATGTTTTATACGAATACACACCCACCCAATCTTATTTTATTCTCTACACGATGTTTAGAACAAAATAAAAGGTGACTGTGTTCACGGGTAGGACATCTGGTGCAAAAGCAATGGTTGTGGGTTCTGTTTTAAATGAGACATAGGTAGAACTTAAGGATGCCACCCACAAAAATATTAAACTTGTTATGTCCTCTTTAATTGCAAAACAGAACCTGCGGGAAGACCTGAAAGTGTGTGTTAGGGATAGAACACAAAAATAAAAAATAGTATTAAATGCGTCTTATTTATTCTTAATTAATATCGATGGTAAAACTGCAATCATGTGCAAAAATATGTAAAGTGGGCTTAAAGTAAAATACTGATAAAATTCAAAACACAAAATCTATCATTATTGTTATTATTATTACTAATTAGGACTCAAGTAAATATATTTGCGTGTGAAATTTAATAAAGGTGATAAATATGTATCTAAATAAAATTGTGCAATTCTTCAATTAAACGAAATGTAAAACTGCAGTTAATATTGCTAATTAAAACAATGCAATAGATCTCACTGCTCAAGGATGTTACTTAATATGTTACTGCTCGGTAAGAACCTTAAAAACTCCTGTTGTGGTGATGTTCCTGCTTAATCTGCGTTATAGTTCTGTTAAATTCATGATTTAAAAACTCTACTGCTGGTTTTGATTTCCATAAAATCATTTTACATGAGTCACTAACTCCAGAAACAAAAATTCTCCAAATACCAATATATTGTCACGCAGTATTCGAGATTTATTTTAAACACTCGGCACAGAATAATAAAACAATCAGAATGGAATCTTTCAGGGAAGGGGAAGTTTCGCGCATTTCTAGGCGCGCATCCAATTCGCCATGTTCCTGGGGTAAAACAACTGATAATCGTGGGCTCTATACAGAGTTGCCAGATGTACAATAATTTCTGATGAACTAGGAATAAATAATTGTATAGTTTTGTCACAAAAGCATTAATATTCATGTAGTACATTTTGCAGTAATCAAATGTCTTCAAATTCAATTTCTTGAGAAATGAGATAGTTGGTTACATGAAAAAAATTATGTACTAAAATTAAGAATTTTCATATGTACCTTATAGTAATTTCAAAAACTCATCTGGCAACATTACGTATAACCTATTGGTCATAAGTTGACATATATTATTTATTTATTTCGTTTGTTTTGCTGTTTATTTACATTGATCAATGCCTGGCTGCATTTGTTTTGTATAATACTCTCATTTAAAATAACTCAATAATATTTTAAAGTAATATTGACATATCGTCTAATCCACTCATAATTCGTTCGAGCGTGGATACACAGGCGTAGGTATACTATAATATTATTTCCACGTCGATCTCGTACATCTTCATATTTTTGTGTGCCTAATCAATCCCGTCAGTAATGTTTTGCACTAAAATTATAATATAACATAGTCAATACATATATTCCTTTACACGCATACTGAAACAATTTATACACACCTCTCATATGACCTAATTTCAGTATAGGGTATATATTCGTTATTGTATTGTATTTTTTAGAAACAATTTTATATTGAATATTTCAGGACGGTATATTTACTATACTATTTAATTAATCATTGGCATTAAAATTTATAGATTTATTAATAAAACAAAATATACGTGTAATTATTACACAGGGATAAAGTCAATCGTATAGAATAAAAATAGACATTTATTGTCCTATGACATATTGATGAGTTAAAATCTTCAACAGTTTTGTAGAAAAATATTGTAATATGGTTAAACATTTAAAAATTCCTCTACAGAATACTTAGAAACAATTTTTAATGACATATGCGTATGCTTTCAGATTATATTAAAGAATTGTTGAATTGAAATGGCATTGTTTGACATATATGACAATTTATGTATTTACTGTAAAATAATGCATTTTAATAAAATGGGCTGTTCTTATAAAGTTCATATTGCAAGTCATTCACGCCCTTCGTATCATAATAGCTATTATTATTTAAACGCTGTGTAAAGATGTCAAAATTTGTTTTTAACATGACGTTAGTGTGATCCACTGTTTTTTACAAAATTAGTACGATAAAATGAGAAGTTCAGCACTAACATACAAAGGGAACTTTTAGAAAATTCAGAGGCAATTATTTTATAGAGTTTCTTGAGAAAAGCTGAAAAGTGTATTCTACAAAATTAAATTACAAATTCCTAAGTGCGGACCTGACTACAACAGTACAGAATACGCCCCTGATTATAACCCCAACAAGATGGCCGATTCTGGAGTTAAATTGTATATGGGCAATGCTCAGAGTTTCCCTTCTGATTCTTTTATTATTCTGTGCACTCGGTACAGCATTTTTTAGTAAAGGATGTCATTTATTACATTAGATTATTTAAATTATTTTATTGTTGAAATGAAGCGTGTTCCACATAGGAATGAAAAAATTTCCTAGTCAGCAGAAACAGTATATTCACCTATGCTATGTTGTAACTAGGGCGGAAAGGCTGAATTGCAAAAAAGTCACTGTGCAGGAAAAGAGTGAAGAGTCAGTCGGGTTTTGAGTTTGGTAAGATCAAGTTCTGGTAGGGTGCTGCGTAGCCCAACTCTCCACCTGGGAGGTGGCACCCCAGAAATGATTAGAATGTAAGTACGACCTTTATTTATATTTGTGTCTTTGTTAATAAATTTGTATCTTGTTTATTTGTGTCTTTGTTAATAAATTTTTATCTTGTTTTTTATCACTGTTTTATTTTACAGAGTATTAATTCAATAACTAAATTAAGCCCTCTCGTATGCCAAGCGAGTTGAAGTGACTTTGACCATGGGTATCACCGGTATTGCACTGGTGGGGTGAATATACTCAGTTTCTGCTTAGTAGGAAATTTGTCCATTCCGACGTAATAATTTAAATAATCTAATGTAATAAATGATATCCTTTACTAAAAAATGTTGTACCGGGTGTTTAAAATAAATCTCCAGTATTGCGTGACAATATCCCAAATCCAAAAATACTTTAGATTCAACAATACTCCCAAATAAGCTAAAGTACTTGTGTATCTCTAAATCATTGAGATCGTGAACTCTACGATGATTTCCCCTTGATCAAATCTCAAATAAAATTACTTTTAATGGCTTTAAATTTTAAACAGAAAGCTTTTCAATAAAGCCAACAGAGCTATAATGTTAGAAAAAAGAGAGAAAAATACAAGATTTACATGTGACATGAAATTCAGTTTTCAAAAATAAAATTTACCAAGAATATGGTAGGTGAAACTGCATAATTGGAGTAACACATTAAATACATTAAGTGACCTTTTCTAGCTACACTATGATTAACACGGATAGACCAAAAATAGTATTTCTTACTTAAATTACTATCTCGTAGTAGAATTGTTTTTGACTTGGTCAACTCAAAATGAGAAACAGGATCAAATCTTTACTATTGCAATAAAAGAAACTCTAACTGTAATAAATCAATACAGATGCTCCCATCTACCTTTTGATTACCTTATTACATCAATAAAAAGCGTTCGGATGGTCGCGTCTAATGTGAATTAAAGTTTAACAAAAGTTGAATTAAAAAATTTAAAAACAACGAGTGCTTTATAATTTTTTTTAGATAAAAAATTTTGTACTTTTCTGCTGTCGTTGGCCATAGAATGGAAATTCAAAAAATCTGTACCAGTTTTTATTAATCTTCAAATCGTTGGAAAATATAAATTTTCATGAAAAATTGTAAACTAACTTTTCCTCTTACTATATGATTCTATATCAGATTCAGTGGTTATTATTTTACTTACAAGAATGGAGATACGTCATTCGTGTTTCTTCCAAGATGGCTACCGGAAGCCAGCAGGTACAGTCCCGAGTTTTTGGTTTTAGACCCATGTCACTTTGGGCAAAAATCTCGATTCGTGCATTTTTTCAAAAACACTATTCTAAATATAGTAGACTAATTCTCTATTCAATATCTTTGAGAGGGTTTTTCTACTCATTTTCAAACTTAATAAGTCTAGAAGAAGAGAAAAAACTTCGAGATCTGATGAGAGAAGTGACAATAGAAATACAAAGAGAGGATGATAGGGGTTTTTACTCCTGAAGGCAGCTGAAATCTCCAGTATGGTGCTACTTCTGAAGTATTTACTGCAAACACCAAAACAGTTGAACTCTGTATTCAAATACTGTTACCAACTCGCATTTTGCCAACCATAAGAAAAATATTTAAACTCATTTTTATTCACCTCCAGATAATGCCAAGATGGTTGAATTCCAAAACGCGTCGAGTGTAATATTCAAGTGTTTTGGCGTTTGTCCTTCAGTTTTATTGTCAATCATCCCACAGGAGCATGAATTATATCTCTTTATGCCTATCGTAGCATTCAGCAGAAAGTGCAAAGCATTTTTCACCTATCTTCACTTTTATTGATTTTGTTACAAAAAATAATAGGACATTTAAAATATATATTAGTATGCATGTATAACTGTGAAAAAATTGTTTTATGCATTAGCGTAAAGCATAATTAGAGTGGTATTATTATGAGAAGATGCTTGGGGTGGAGCTAACGTGCGCAAATATTTTTACCAGTGACAGCATTATCTGGGGTAGAAGGTTATATAATAATTCTACTCAAATTATCGAGATCTAGGAGCTGTGTAATCCAGTAGATTAAAAATCGTCACACTCTGGTGTTTACGATGAAGACATCTTTCACTCAAAGTAGGGTTACATCACTTAATTCAATCAGAATCGGTGAACACAACAAGTATACTGCAGCACAGACTCTGTGGCTGCAAGTTGACAGTGCCACTGGATTCGGTGTCAAATATGACACAATTTGCTCTCGTTGGCTTAATGGATGCACGAAAACTCGTTTCTGCGCATTTTTTTGCAAGCATCTCATAATAATACTACTCTTCACAACATTGTTTTTACATATAACTCTTTAAATAACTTTTTTGCTAACTGATTATTGAAATTTGATTCATTTTTTTCTAATTCGGAACGTTTGTTCTTTATATCTATACTTTATTGGATTTTTAGGATCATGAAAACAAAGTCCCCAATCTCACAGCTCGTGGTGGAGGAACTGACGAAGATTTAGCAGCTAGAATTGAGAGTTTGGAAAAGAAATGGCGGGAACCCCAGCCCACCGAAAAGAAACCCAAAGATCTGCTTCGCGCCATCGGAAAGATTGAAACTTCTGACTGGAATATTAAGGAAATAGAGAAAAAGATACTGGAAAACAAATTAGGTAAACCCTCAAAGGCCTATGATAAAGAGAAAGTCCCAAAGTGGAGTAAAGAACAATTCTTAGCCAGACAAACAAAGATGGAAAAACAACATTTAGACAGACAGGACAGTGCCGAAGGTAACAGATAATATTGATTTAAAAAAAATGCATCAATAACATTGTCACATTTCAGCTAAATTTGCTGATATAGACAGAAGTATTAAACACTTGGATCAAAAATTAAAGGAGGGCACTGTCAGAGAATTGGGTCAAAATAAAGTAGCTACTATTACCGAGAAGCTAGTCAGCAAAGTCCCTCCAGAGCCAAAACCAGTGGAGAAAACTGTAAGTGCTGATCAAAAAACTAAGTTATAGTTGTCTACAAATATTCACTGCACATAAAAAAAAGCCATAAAACTGACCGTAAATCACTGTCTCGTTACCTCCTACAGAGCCGTACTTAAAATTATTGCGCATAATAGTGTAGTTTAGAAATGTTGTCTTTGGCACATAAATAATTACTTGGTACGGTAATAAATTTAATTGATATATGTAACAAATTACACCATAATTTAAAACCACATATTTAAATTAGGTATTAGACTAATATTCCACAGATGCACAGAACGAACCCTGCCATAGCTGTCACGTTGCGCGTTATCATAACAAGACAATATTATGGTCGAATTTAAAAATCTGTAACTCGAAAACTGTATAAGATATTGAGCTAATTTTTTTTTGCAAAAACTTTGTTGGTATTTAGACTATATTTCCTTCACATATAGTATACACAAAATTCAAACATTTAATGTATTGTATTTACTTATTTACGTTTTTATATAATATTTTTGTGTTTTTTCTTTTTCCTCTATGTACACGTTCTTTACATTTAGGTGTTACTATAATTTTAGGTTATAGGGAAGGCTGAAAGCTGTCTTTGGCAATGCCTTCTCCTTTTGATAGATTGTATATGTGTATGTATGCTTCTGTCAATAAATATTTTTATTATTATTATTATATAGTTGCGTGCACGTCGAAACTGTAAACAGGCAAATTTCGTTCCTGTGGTTCTGGATTTATTTAGAAAAAAACTGTAAGTGATTTTGAAATTCTACCAGTACAGATAGATGGGCTCATGTCAGTAGTATGTAAATATAAAAAATCAGATGAATATCGCACATAGTTAATTTTCTAGCGAGAGATATACATTTAAAAACACTAATCGACTAATACACTTAAGATTTTTTAAATATTTTAATTATATGAACCCATTGGTAAGGTCTGAATAATATCAAAATAATTATTAACCCAATTTTTTAATACCTGGATTAGATAAAAATTAAATGAATTGGTGGTCGTGACGTCATTCTACCTGGCATTAAATTGCCGTTTAATTACAATTATCCTATAATAAACATAATCTCTATGAAGTTTTTATGCATTTACTTTCTATTGATATCAAAATAATTTACAAATAAGGCAAATAATTGGGTTTTAAATTATTAAATTTTTATCAATTACGGCGATTACACACTACAATGCGGCCAGTGTCCGCGACTAACATGAAAGCGGTCAAATTGTCTACCGATCTCACTCGGAAATAAAAAATCAATCACAAAACAAGTTCTTTAATGGCACTAAAACATATTGTTTTCCTCGCGCGTAACTTGAGCTACCAAAACATAGTACATAAAATAAAAAAACACTGTTTCATTCCTGGACACATGAAGGTCAGATGGATATCACTCCGAGCTACAAACAAAGTACTTAAAATCACAAATTATCGTTGATTGCATCAAAGCAAATAATTCAGATTAATCACGCAATTTGCTATTATTTACTACAGATTCATTCTGTCATGTAACTGACCCGTAAATATCTGCACTTTGTGATTTACACATTACTCTGATGCACGATTTAACATAAAACGTAACTGCAATACTAGAACAACAATCATCACCATAAAAAGACTTCAGAATTGCAGACTCAAACGACAGCTCGACCATGTCTCAACACAGTCACAGTTCAAATGACTACACCTAATTAATTCGGGGAGGTCAAATTCACCTTCTCGTAGTGTATCGGCCCGAGGCCAGAACCCGACTCCTTGAACCAAAAACATATACCTTCTTTGAAGCAAACAATCCCCCTCTTCACGTTCCATCTGCGCAACGCGTCAAAGGTCAAACAGTCTTTATACCTGAGTAGGTACACGTTAAAGTTTTACGGTTGTGCAAAGCAATTTTACTAATACACAAATTTTAAACATATTTTTATTTTATTTAATGTACTGAGTGCTATTTATAAACAAGACCGTCACACTGAAAAAAGATGATATTAATTTGGAAATCTTTGGTGAAATTTGCAGTTTGCGAGAAAATCAGTCGGCACAGTTTTTACCTGCACACTTTTTTTGTATAAAGTCAGCTTTTCCTTCAAAACTTGAAAACTCTTTCACACTATGTCCTGCTCTCCTCTCAATGCATAAGCGGTAAAGCTTTGACGTTTTTCATGTGCAATAAATATCTGTAGTGACATATAACTGTATTTAATATAAAACTATTTTTTGCATAGAACACCCGCCCTCCAGTTCTACTGCCCGCTCAAGGAGGTTCAGAATTTTGTCACTTTTGTGGTAAAAGGGTTTATCTTATGGAACGGCTGTCGGCCGAGGGGAGATTTTTCCACCACGGGTGCTTCAAGTAAGTGAATGTTTTTACTCAACTTAGTGATTTTAAATAACTTGTCATTGTAGATGTCAGTATTGTAATACCCAACTCCGTCTTGGATCATATGCTTTCGACCGTGAAGGTCAATATGGACATAAGTTCTTCTGTATACATCATTATGGAATGGTCGGAGAGATTCAACCTCCCACCAAAGTCACACGGAAACCATTGCAGAAAGCCCCACGCGACGCTGGAAGAAGTCCAGAGAAGAAACCGTTGTCTGGTGTTGCAGGTGTCGATTTGCTGGATAGAGGTTTGTTGAATATTTTTCCCACAATCTAAACAAAAATTGGCCATAATGATTTGTATTTTGTTTAGTACAAACTCCAGAAAGGATAGAATTTTCAAATCTCTCTACCGGAAATATTTCTTCGGATCAGGAAGAATCTTTGAGTCAAATGGATGAAGATGAGTGGACAGATAAAAACTTTGGTGCTTCATGTGCAGAAATGGGTGATAGTGACGATGATTCCTCTAGTTTAAGGTAGTACAACATATTCACGGTCTCTTATCAAAGAACTTATCATTAGTTACATGCTTCTCACTGTAGATACTTCTCACTTAAATATTAGGAGTAATTATTGCAGACTTTTATTTATTTATTTATTTATTACACTATATATCAGACATTGTACAAATAATATATAGTGGTTACACTCGCTTGTTTGAAGATCCAAAAAGTTCTACATTATCTAGAATTGTATAGCAGTTCTTAAAATTCTAGTTATCGTCTCATTTTGTCGATAATTGGTATGATGAAAAGGTACATGAAATATACCTGCATTACAATACCTTCTATCATTTACTTTTAATTTTATCAGGTTAGTTCCGTCAGGGCACTAAATATAACCATTGAGTATTTTGTGCAGAAAGCACATATCAGCCTCCAATTTTCATATATTAACGTGTTAACATTAAACCAAGCAAGAAGGTCATCATAATCATATTCATATCTCAAATGCCCCAATTTAAATGCACAAAACCTTAAAAATTTCTTTTGAACACCTGTATTGTTATTATGAATATTATAATTAGGGCACCAGATTATATTTATTTATTTATTTATTTATTTTTATTTGTACTGTATACAAACAGACAAGGTCCAATTATATGTACACAGTTAGGTATTGTAATATAAAAATACAAGAATGTAAATATATGTATATAAATAAATATACATAACACACAAAAAAGGGGTGAAAAAAGAACATAATTTTCAATATACCAATACTGAAAGTACCAATCAACAGTATAACAATTTGAGACTGTCGACAGAAAAGTCTGCTCCAGATCTTTGAATGAAGCCCAGCATTTCCAATGACTTTGATATTATTTCACATATATGGATGTTAAAAGACAGTTTTATTATCAACAATAATTCCCAGTTCTTTTACGCGATTGGTCTCGTGAAACACATTAATTTTGTAAGGGTATCTATAAGGCGATTTTATTCTTGCAAATGTAATCTTGTAGCACTTATTCACATTTAAATGTAGAACATTTGAATCGCTCCAATGGGACAAACAGTACAAATCACATTGCAACAATTCAACATCAGAAAGATTTTTAATTACTCTGAATACTTTAAAATCATCCGCAAACATTAGAAATTTGCTATTTTCTATTACTGAAGCTAAGTCGTTCATAAAGAGATTAAATAATAGAGGACCAATGTGAGATTCTTGAGGAACTCCCGATGTCACTTTATACCATTAAGATAACTGCTAATCTATTTCAATATATATCCACTGACACGTAACCTTTCTAGTTTTGCAATAAATAGATCATGGCTGACTCTGTCTATTTCCAATAATGAAATTTTGTTTTTATTATTATTATTATTATTATTGGCGTAATATTTATACATTAACACCAAAAATATAAATTACCAGTTTTACTGTCCAAGATCTACAAAAAGTAGCAATCAGATTAGTATCGTCAGCGCATAATATGTGTAGTGAGGGAAATACATTTTTGTTTATTAATAGTAATAATAACCAGTACACTCCAAGTCCAGTGTTGGAGAATGATACCCACAAGCTGTACTGGGACCGTTCCGTGTTGACGGACCGAACAGTTGTCCACAACAGACCGGATATCATCTTGTTGGAGAAACTCAAAAAGGAAGCTTGCCTGATAGATGTAGGAATCCCTAATGACCACAACATCCAAAACTACTTTGCTGAAAAGGAAGGCAAATACCAGCGACTCGGACAAGAAATTCAACAAATGTGGCATCAAGAGAGTGTGGCGATAATCCCCTTGATAATCTCGACGACCGGAGTAGTTCCCAAAACACTTGTCGCCAATCTAACAAAGCTTGGAATCGCCGATAAGATTGCAGCCATCCAAAAAGCCGTAATCCTGTCGACTACCTCAATCGTCCGCTCATTCCTTAATTCAACGCCATAATCACAAGTATCTTGCTGCGGCCGATACTTGTCTGTGTACCCACCATTAGTGGGGATTGAATTTGAATAATAGTAATAATAATAATAATAATAAGTGATGGAGAAAGAGGCGGAAAAGATTTTAAAATATCAAGACCTCAATATAGAAATAGGCCGAATGTGGGGTGTTTCATCTACGGTAGTACCAATAGTAATCGGGGCCACTGGAACTGTCACAAACAAACTGGAGAAATACTTAAATAAGATACCAGGTCAAAACTATAAAACCAGTTTGCAGAAAAGTGTGCTTCTTGGAACAGCATATATTATACGTAGGGTACTAAATGCAGAGGGTTAGTGAAACACACAAACACGAAGCGGGATAGATTTAAGGAGCAGGGTATGCTCCCGATCTACCCCGGAGAAACCAGTTGACAAAGGCAACTGTGATTAAAGATGGATAATAATAATGATAATAAGCGGATGTGGAAGATGGAGACCGTGACGATAGTACCAATCGTGATAGGTGCCACCGGAGAGATACCAAAGAAGTTACACGATAGTATCAATATACTGAGGCTAGACAAGGGACTATATGTGCCTATGCAGAAATCAGTCCTGCTGGACACTTGTAGCATTGTCAGAAGGGTATTGGGAGATTAAGACCGGAAAGAGCTCGACAAACTGATGGGTCCCAAACAGAGCTTAATCCCTTGTTAAGCAATTACCCGGGATAAGTGGATAATACCAGTATTGTGCTGAGTGCTGAGGAACAGTAATAATAATAATAATTTATTAGTTCTGTAGATTGAGGTTAATTCCCATTAACAGCCAGTTTTTCAATGTTGAGTTAAAGTTCGAGTTAGATAACTCTTACTCGCACCTTAACTCGAGGCTAAATTCGAGTTAACGTTACAACTGTTTTTCATTACTATTTCTCATTCGAGTTAGTTAACTCGAGTTGTGTGAAATATTTTGTTATGTTGACATGAGAAGTATGAATTTTAACCATATTTTCGGAATTTTACACAAGTATTCTAATGTCTTCTATAGTTCTGTGATGTTAAAAATGTTACATTAACCTAACTTTCTGTGATATTATTTGTAAAATGTAATATTTATATAGGGACTGTCTACAAGGACGCCGCGGCGGACATGTAAGATTTCTTAGCTGTCCGCCGCGGCAATTGGTTTGGTTAGATACTATTTATTCCGTGCTATAGCGATATTTTCCACGTGGATCGCTGGCCTATGCGTAACGTTGTCGCGTTGTGGAGCGACAGGTCCCGGGTTCAAATACTGCCCACTGGACTTTTTTTTTTTAATATTTTGTAACGATTAATATCCTTTTTCACAAATTCTGGTTGGATTTGACGACAGAAATGTTCTTTTTTTTTCATATAATAATTTATCTCTTTCATGTGATGGTAGTTTGGTTAGTTAGGTTGATTTTTATTTTGCTAAATAATTGTTAATAAATTATCAGCGCCGCAGGCAGCATTAGCGTCGCAGACAAAAACGGGGGGTGCGGGGGGTGTCCCCCCGCCTTCTTTTCCAGAAAATTGCATAAAAACATTCCAATTTCTCTGTGCGGCGGTTCAATAAGTCGTACAAAAGCGAATGCGCATGCGCGGCGGACAGCTAAGAAATGATATATGTCCGCCGCGGCGTCCATGTAGCAACTCCCATTTATATATTTGTTTATACAATTTATTTTAACGAGGTCACTTTAATGATGGTCTGTTGATCGGCAATAGTGGCCATCCTGTGAAACTCTACCTTATGACGCCTCTTGTGTGGATCAGAAATAATGTTGAGAATTTATTTAATTAATCCCACATCAGAACGAGAAACACAGTGGAGAGGAGCATTAGCACTAAGGCTGCGCCTTAAAATGGATACCATGCAGACAGTTGCGGCTACAACAATTCTCCACAACATAGCATGCGATGAGAGGAAACCAGTTCCCTCATGTAAAATAAACATTGCATGTTAATATTTATACAACACAAGATAACAAATACATATTTGTAGAATACGAAATAATATATTGCACTTCTTTTAATATATTATCTACAGTTCTTGGAGGCAAATGAAATCGCGCAAAAAAAATCGTGTCGATCCCATTCTTCCATGTGGTTTGGCCTATCCCTATATCTGATTACCTTGGGTCTTTTAGCTTTTTCATCACTGCTGTAAGCATTTACATTAAAATCATAATCCATGATGTGTTTGAAAAATATCATAATTTATTTACACCATAAAATAATTTTAGGTTAGTTTTAAGCCGAAATTTGTAATTAACTCATACCTCGTCTAGAGTTATCTTAACCTCGATTTAACTCGAGGTTTCAAGTTAACTCGCATTTGAAATACGCAACAGTGCGCTTAATCCAGAGTTAACTCCAGTACAAGAGTTAACTCGACATTGAAAAACTGGCTGTAAGTGAAATTTATCCAAGAAAATGAAAAAGTATGTTTTTACTGACTTGTTCTACACCGCAAGGTATTACTGAATAAAGATGTTTTATTATTATTATTATTATTATTATTACTGTTTCCGGAAAGATGTGGCAACGCAAGATGCAGTACTATGCCTATATAATTTCATATTAAATAGTTTTGAAGATAAAAATAAAAGTGCATGTGTTTTCTTCGATCTAACGCGCATTTGACACGATCCAACAAGACTTGTTACTAGACAAACTTAGTAGGTACGGTGTTAGTGGACCTGCTCAAACTTGGTTAAAAACTTATTTGGTAGATCGGCAACAAAAAGTAATTTTGAGCCAAAATGGGAAAAGCTATGTTTCTAGACCCAGACAGGTGACTACGGGGGTTCCCCAAGGGAGTGTGTTGGGCCCCTTATTATTTATTGTATATTTCAATGATGTCCCTTCTTTGCACGACACATTTATTTCCCTATTCGCAGATGGCGCAGTTACCGCTGACAGTGAGAGTAATTTCAATCTATTGCCTACAAAAACAAATACCACAGTTTCTCTGATAGAGAATTATTGCTCGACTAACAGCTTAGCTTTAAATAATTTAAAAACCAACCTAATAGTATTCTCTACAAAGCAGCTTGACATCAACTTATTAGTAAGAGCTAATAATAAAACTATCATACAAAGCGATGCTATAAAGTACCTTGGTGTACATATCGACTCTCATTTAACATGGAATGATCACATTGACTCGTCAAATTATCTACAGATTGCTTTCTTATATGGCAGATGAGAAAATTTGTCAATATAGATATATTAAAAATGTGTTATTATGCATATGCCTTCATTATTGTGTTATCTACTGGGGTAACTGTAGTCGCATAAATGAAATCCTTATATTGCAGAAAAAGATTTTACGTACTATGACATTTAAAAATCTATGTCATTCCTGCAGAACTTTATTCAAAGAACTCGATATTTTAACAATACCATCCCTTTACATACTCAAATGTGTGTCCTATGTAAAGACTCATTATGACAACTATATTCCCAGCTAAGCATGATTTAAGCATCAGTCAAAATCTGACGATTCCCCAACACAAACTGTCAATAATAGCAAATGGTCCCAATGTCATGTCCATCAAGCTATATAATAAACACCCTAAAAACATAAAAAGTATAAATAGCATTCACCTCTTTAAGAGCACAGTTCGAGCCACTTTAATCAGTCACAGCTTTTATTCCATAAATGAATATTTAAGTTGTACTAGTTTTCAGGAGTGTACTTAGTAATATTAGCAATTCTCGTTCTTATTTATTGTTTTAAATTCTGTTTACTACACTATGGTTTCGTCTAGAGTAATGTGTTTTACTATATTTTATAATGTTTTACAATTTTATGACTTCATTTCTATACCCTTAATAGGGTCCTATGAAAATAAAGATATTATTATTATACTACATGTTTCATTTTAAGTGGATTATGTATTGAACTGATTAATGGATACTATCATTATTCTTATTAGTCGTCTTTTTACAACTGCAAGTATGTGTCACGACTATGAAGTAATTTTTAATTTACGATAATTGAGAGAACCAATTGTTTACGATTAAGTTTAAATAATAACCTCAGATAGATCGACTAGCCAATAAGAAACTTGTGGGATGTTTACAACTCAAGTGCCTTAGACTGTGACTATCTTGGCAACGAACAAACCTACCATTACACGTTATGTACCTACGAATAAGTTCTTTGATCGGAGTTCAAGGTGTTTTGGTATTAATAACTGTAAAATGTTTTTTTTAGTGATACTGATAGTGATGATGAAGATGCTTTTGATGATGCTTTAGAAGAACCGGTGACTAAGGAGGGTACAATGAAATGGGCAGAGAGGTGGAAAAATAGTTACTCGAGGAAAAGACGAGACTCGGACTCTAATGGATATAGTAGCTCAGATCAGTCAAGTTATTATGAAAACAGTTCCGATGGTAAGTTGAAATAATTACAGTTTTATAAATAGTGTGAGCAAGGATTGAAAATAGCTGACAGATAAACTCGTTTATAATTTTTTCCTAGATGCGCCATGTGGCAACTATTTGTTTTATTCGTGAAGAATGGGCTAAATTTGATCTCCTTCATTGGAATTCTGGTGAGAAGTAGAAAATTGGTTCAATTGTAGTAAAGCTGCATAGTTTTATATTAATTAATATGCCCCAAAGAAATTAAGAACAGTAGTTTTTGAAGTAATTAAAACAAAACTAAAGGACTCCACACATTTCTTATGGGCCTACGGATAAATTGGCTGAAAATTTAGTATGTTATAGGATCTCGTGGTTCAAAGGTTCTCATAGCCATAAGTGTGAAAATTTATACTTTTCTTCTGTTCTATGAACAATAATATCTTATTCCTGATTTTTTTTTACAACAAATTGAACCCCATTTTGAAAAATACTCCATCACATAATTTTTTAGATATTGAGGCTCAAACAACAAAAATACTGTTTTTGATCAACGTTAACGTAGTATAATTTTTTAACCAAATATCTTACAAAGCTGTTGTCTTGCGTCAAGTGAATTCTATATAAAGAATTATGGTATTAATTTATTTTAAGGGACATTTCCTTAAGATCTGTTAATCGTGATTAAATCATACGTTTGATAAAAATCTATTGTGACAAAATTTAACTTCAGGAATTCCTCAATTTGAAGATGCTATAATATATGGTTGTTTATAATATTATATCGTTTTGCCAAATATAATGGATTCATTATATTTCACAAATCAAGAGGAGGAAAGGGGATCTTTTTTCGATTAAAAAGCGCATCAGATATAATCGTAATATGAAACTGATGCATTGTTTAAAGGAAAAAAGGAATAAAGAGGGGAGAAAAGGACAACTATATAGTGTTATAAAATCATTAATTCGATGAGTGCCTGAATATAGATTTTGTGAATATATTCAGCGTACTCATACGATCTCATCATGATTTACAGATCGTAAAGAAATGTCCATCAAAATATTAATACATTATCATTTTCTACAACGAATAATCTTTATTTGACACATAATAACATCTTTGTAATACATTCGGTTTAAAAATGTGTTACTTTAAAGTTGGCAGTATTTATGCTATGTTAGAGCCCCGATATCTCAAAAATTGTATGGGATGGAGCATAAAAAACTAACTTATAATTGCTCATAGAACAGAAGAAAAGTATTTTTTCCTTGTGTAATGGCGAAAAACTATCCATTCTTGGGTGTTGTAGCCATGACAACTTTTGATTAGTGAGTCATAAACCACAACGTACTGAATTTTTAGCCAATTTAACCGTAGGTTAATTTTCATCAGGAATGTGTGGGATTCTTTTGAGTTTTCATTTTAATTTTCGGTTTTTAAAGAAAATTAAAAAATTTAACAGTTCTTATTGCCGTTTCTTAAGATACACGATATGGCAGTAAAATATCTGAATATGCCTGTATCACCGAGTCCATTTTTTGTCAAGACCCCAATGTTGAAGATTGAATTTAGCTCATCTTGTATTTTAATCACAGCTTTGTCTTAAACATTTCGAGCTTAAAACTAAAGTCTTATTTGTAACAATAATTTTTCATTATAACTTGTAAAAAAAAAAAAAACATTCCGTAGATCATTTTCGTGTGTGATTTGTCAAATATATGTTTAGCGGAAATTCTTATGAAGACTCCATTTTATAGTAATTGGAAAGTTAACAGTGATCGCAGGATTTATGAAGAGAAGGCTAAGGCTGCGAAAACATAAACATAGTACGTATGTTTATGTTTTTATTCTGTATCGTGGTCGATGTTCTATACTTTTAAAACTTCAGTGATGTTCATCTTTGTCGAGTGTATATTTTATTTTTGTTGGTGATTCAATATAATATGTGGGTTGGAGTTTGATTTTTTATGTTTATATTCTGTGAATTCTAACCCTACAGTACCCATATGGTAATGAAATTTTTAAAAATGTGTCTGACAATTATTGTAGGAGGTCAAGAATGGCATATTTTAGAGTTATTTTTAAATCTACAGGGTATTTTTAATAGTGGTGGGAAGCTAATACTTGGACTTGGATTTTTTAAATACAATACCCAACATTTTTTATATTTTATAAATTCAGGCTTATAAAATCCCCTACAAAAAATGTCATATTTTTTCGTTATCTATTGTAATCTGATCGACACATCAAAATCGTAAATATCACTCAAAGAGAAAAACGTTCATATCATTGTATTAGTCATGCAATTCTAAGTAACTTACAAAACGTCCATAATCTGTCCATTCGTCTGTCAATGTTAATAATAATAATAATAATCTTTATTAATAGCATTGTTGGGTGTTCCATTTTAAAAATTCTAGTGTTAGCTTGCCATCACTATGCGAAACCCCCAGCAGATTTAAAAATAATTTTAAAATATGCTATTCTTGACCTCCTACAATTATTATCTGACACATTTTTTCAAATATCAAACGGTTGAGGAGACTCACCCTGTGTATTCTTACACATTACAGAGAGGGTAACTCCCCTAAACCTTTTAACTACTATAACTAGTGAAATTGAATCCTTTTATTCTTTCAGATGACGAATCCGACACAGCCACAGAAGGAGAAGAAGAAATACGTGCCCGTGAATTGCGTAAGCAGGAAGTTCGTGTGGAACCGCCTGTGGTACAAACAGATACTGGCACTGATACTGAGGTGAAATCATCTTTTAACTTACCCTCTGAATTTCCTGATATCTTATCCACTCATAATCGCCTCGGCATTAGTGATATACATATAAGCAGGTCGTCTGATAATATTTCAGTTAATTCGGCTGACTTTAATAGTGCTGAATCAGGTTGTGAGTTAGACTTGAATATGAATAAAACAAATGGTGATAATAATGATAAAGACATAGATAATAGTAATATTGTTGTAGGTAAATTAACCATAACTCCTAAAATTGACGATAAACCTAACGTAAAACCGGAAACACGCGGTAAAACAGAATTAAAATCCAATCCTTTGTCAAAGAGCGCTACTGCCGGCACTTTAACACCTAAGAAACCATTAAGAAATTTTGTGCTGCCCCCCAAGGAAAGCAGGAAAAGTTTTGGTGGCGAGTTTGTACCTAAATTTAAATCTGCCGAACCCGAACCTCTCCTCATTATTAAGCGAACTCCAAGCAAGATTTCATTACCAAAAGAAGTAGGTAAACCTAAAGTTGCAGTTAACCCCAGTGTGCTCGACACGAAAAAATATTTTGGAGATACGACTAAAAAAGTACCTCCAAAGAGATCCCTGCAGAGATCTGAAACTCTTGAAACGGCCCAACGACAACCTTTGGTTAAACAAAAAAGTCTACCTGAAACACAGGAAGAGAAAAAGGATATAAAAACATTCAACTTTGAGCCGGAAGATTCAGACCTAAAAGATATTGATAATTATATCGAAAATTTAATTGCAAACGAAGATGAGCTGCATAAACCAATAGACCCAAGAAAGTATTCCATGACTGTGGATTCTCCACAGAATTCTGAGGATGAAAAAGTGTCTAGTAGTATTGAAGATTTACTTAAAGCCTTAGAAACCGAAACTAGAGTTGACGATGAAATTGTTGAGGAAAAACCCGATGAAAAAATCGAGGACCTTCTTAGTTGGATGGATGGCTTAAGTCACGACACTAAGGACCGAAAGGTCTACAGATCATTTAGCGATGCAAAATACAAAAATTTGGAGAGGGTTCTAAAAAGCCCTCAACGATCAGAGTCGGTTATCAGCAAAATCCCCAAAAATAATTTGACATTCTTTGAACGCCATTTGTCTGGTAAGGGTATACCTGCTGATAAAAGTGACGATAGCGATGATCCAAACGAACCAAAAAAATGTGTTTTAAAGAGGTCTAAAACTGAGGTTAATTTTGGCAGGAGAAACCAACCTCGATCATCTGTAGACTTAGACATGGTTAGCAAAGTTGACATTAAAAAAATGCTTAAAAAATTTGAATCTAATGAGCAACTAGATAAGACGGTAAAAGAAAAGTCTAAATCACCTGTTAAAAGCTTGCCAAAAAGGAACTCTTTTTCGAGTTTTAGAACCACTAGCCCAAATACAGACGATTTTGCAAGTAAAAGATATCTTCCGAAGCCAAAACCTATAAAAAATACAATAAACAAATTTGAGAGTGAACCGAAGGAGTTCAAAAAGCCGTTATATAAAAAGAAAGAATTTCTCTCTTCCAAACCTCCTCTAGATTCATCAGCTAAAAAGAAAATGGAACGTGAACCTTCTATTGAAGACACCCTAAAAGATTTGGAGAAATTTGTAGAAGAAACAATTCAGAGTATCGGTAATAAATATGAACCAAAAGCAGATGCTCCCACCGCAGATGCAAACAAGAGTGGATGGTGTGCAAATGTTACTGTTTCTTCAATACCCAGTTACGAATTCCTCCATTTATCTGATCAGAACAAAAGTGAAGTAAGTGGAGGGAATAATATCCAATCAAACAGTGAGCAGAAAATTATTCCAATATTAGATGTACGTATGAATTCTAAGACAGAAACTGAGCAAGGAATTGATGGTGATAGGAGTCTTGGAAGCATATCTTCTGCTACTGATACTCTGTCTTCTGGAAAGACATATAAACCACATGATTTTTCTAAAGCTGTCGAGTCTACAGATACCTCCATAATTGACGATAGTTCAATTCATGAGGAAATTAAACCAAAACCTCTAGCAGAGAATGTCGGTCAGTCTGGTGTTGAAGAGAGTTCAATCAGTGATGAATATAAGGCGGATGCTGTGCTTCCTCATGATTTTTCAAAAGCCATGGAAGACACAACTGATTCATCCAAACAGGAAAATATTTTGAAGCAAACTGTAATCAACAGTGAAAATAAACATTCAGAGGGGGCTACATGTGAAAAACCTAAATTTTCAATTGAAGGGGATTCATCAGAAGAAGATGTAAATATAAACGAGGCCTCCCCGCACGATTTCACAAGAGCTGTTGAAGACTCTTATAGTTCGAACTCATCCAGTTATGAAGAGGTAATTAATCCAAACTCGCCAATAAACGATGAAAAACCAGCACCGAAAGCATCAACTGAGGAATTGTTGTCCGAAGAGGAAGAAGATGACTTCTTAAAAATTAGAAAAAAACATGAAGCTCCTAAGTCTGTAGATGACCTTTATGCAAAAGTTAACAAGAATAAACAACCAGAAATGGCAGGTAATGTAGAAAATTTTCGGCCAGTTTTGAATAACGAATATAAACTGCCAGGACACACAAATGTAGCTGTACCTTTCTCAACAGAGTCGAGTAAAGGGTATTTAAGACAGACAGTCGTCACTGAACATCCTCTTCAAACTAATTCAGCTCCTCCACCAAGTGCAAATAAAAGAGCAGATGGAGCAAATGCACGGACGCAGTTTTTACAACCAGAGGAAGCCAAAAGAGAGGAACAACCCCCAACAGTCCCATGGCATCCGCAAAGACCGATGAGGCAAAAATCTTTCGAACAAAGATCTAGTAAAAATACTTCTCCTGTATTGCCACCAAGACACAATAATAGACCGGCACAAGTGCAACCAAGGGCAGAACAAAATAAGTTACATTTGCGTGCAGAAAATGCACCTCAACCTGTTCCTCCACAAAGGAAAAGATCTGCAACGGTCTCACCTTTGCCTGTCAGAAAAACTTCTCTCGGGGCATCACAGATAAAACCGGTAAATAATAACGATAAGAGCTCTTCGACTAGTAATTTAAATGTGAAAAAAGAAGTGGTTACTTCGTATAACCTGCCAAAGCCGCAACCCATAGATAAACGAAGCGCGAGCTCCGAATTGAGAGCCTCCACCTCGTCATTGACGAAGGGACATGAAAAACACAAAAATAAGGATAAGGACAAAGATAAAGACTGCTGCATTCAGTAAAGATGCATTTTTTTCTTTTTTAATTTTCTAGTCATTTTATACGTTTTACGGGTAGAAATATTCTGCTAACTGTACGGATTGAACATAAACTTCGATTTAAATCATTAACCCTGTTAAGTTTTTTAAAAGTTTATATGTGTTGATTCTATGTTTAAAGTTTATGATGTGTTTTGAATTGAAATATATATTGTAAAATGCATTCACCAAATGATATCCCATCCAGAATTTTGTAGTTTTGATGATGATTTGGCTCCCTGGTCAACAATCACGTTAAAGCAATGGTAAAAAAAAGGTAACTATGAGAGTGGGGTGATTTTATTTTATGTATTAATTGCAGTTTAATCCATTGCTGACGTGAGTGTTGTTTAACCCCTTCTTTATTTTTTATTAAAACCATTATACTAATGCCTTAAAATAAAAAATGTATATACACTTTTTATTTTAACATTACTAGCAATATTACAGCAAAATTAGTCAAATGTCAAATGATTTAAGGGAGTATTTGATATGTCATCTTATATGGTATAATGACAATGTCAGCGCCTAGCAGAAATTTTTACAATAGTGCAAATTAACGAATGGCTTTGAGCGTAAGTTTAAGGATCTGTACAGTGATGCAAAATTTCGAATTTCATTTTGAAAGTTTCAATTTCAATTTGAAATTTCTGAAAGTTTCAACGTATCCTCATACATTTCTGAAAGATCTGAATTTTATGAAAGTTTCAGATTAATCTGAAAATTACCACATTTTTGAAACTTTCATGAAAGTTTCAGCTGCAAAATCTGTTTTTCTGTTACATCAAATGAAATTTGAATTTTGCGCGTCTTTTTAACTTGTTTTCAACCAATGAGGTAAAGTCTTTTTTAAAACATTTATTTTAGATGTTAGGTTAACTATTCAAGTATAGGAATCCCTGCTTTTCATTTCTTTCGTTCATTGCTAGGTTCCCAGGTTCTAGTATTTTTGCATTAATAAGAAACTACAAGGGACAGGGACCCTATTCTTGAATCGGGGAGTGGAAGAATAGGGGTCCTGGAGATTTTGTAAATATATTAACAAATTACCTACTCATGTAGCTTGAAAAATGTATTATTATTTTTTCAATGGTCTTCTTTAGCTTCAAATGTTGTACGTATGTATGTTCAAATCTGGTGATCGAATTTTTGACCACGTCCCTATATCCAAACATGCAGAAATTTTGCACACAACTTTGGTTCTGAAGACAATGCAATATAGTATATTCAATATTATGGTAGATCCAATATGGCGGCCACCACAAAATAGCGGATTACATTTATCTTGATAACCCCCTTGACATAGTATAGTTTATTTCGTGTAAGACAATTACAGTTGTATACACTTGTCAATAAAACATTGTAAATTACATGAAAAGGAAACAAAAAAATACAAATTTATAATTACTTTGCAAATTACAATTAATGTAAAACAGAAAATATACAAAATAATGCTCTATTTCCTAAAAGAGTATTACAGGAAACGTCAGATTATAATTTAGAGTAATGTCAAATAATTATAAAATGAGATAACATAGGTATCGAATGAAAGGGTATATAAAGTGGTACAATAAGCTGTGTGACATTCTAAATCAAATGGTCTCCGGCACAAAATGGCGGATCACCTATTTTTTTACAACCCCCTCGGCATAAGTATCAAATGGAAGGGTATGACGAGTAAAATGCAATAAGCTGAATGACGTTATTCTAAATCCAATATGGCGGCCGACACAAAATGGCGGATTACCTATTTCTTGACAACTCTCTCGACATGGGTATCAAATGAAAGGGCATGTAAAGTAGAATACAATAAGCTGTGTGACGTCATTCTAAATCCAATATGGCGGCCGGCACTAAATGGCGGATCACGTATTTTTGGCATGGGTATCAAATGAAAGGCTATGACAAGTAGAATACGATAAGCTGTGTGACGTTATTTTAAATCCAATATGGCGGCCGACACAGAATGGATTACCTATTTCTTTACAACCCCCTTGATATGAGTATCAAATGAAAAAGTTTGGCAAGAGTAATCAAAATGGTGGCATCTGAATTAAAGAAAATGAGTCGGACAGGAAACTAAAAAGTAAAAAATAAATAAATAAAAAATAAATTCTTAAAACAATGGTTTTCTTTTAAAAGTGAATTGTACTAAAAAGTATAAAATAATTTTTATTCAGTGATTAAATTACAAAATGACGAAAAATAAAACCATTCGGCGCTCATAAAGTATTTCTGTTGCTGCTATATTACAACATATATTCATAACGTTCTATTACAATGCTGATTGTTGATAAACGTAAGATATTATATTTTATGAGCATCCAATGGTTTTCTTTTTCATCATCGTTTTGTAATTTAGTCACTGTATAAAAATAATTTTCTACTTTTTAGTGCAATTCAGTTTTAAAAGAAAACCATTGCTTAAAAATTTCTTTTAAATTTAATTGTTTTTTACTTTTCACGAACATGTTTGTAAGTTATAATCGTATTGCAGAGAAAACAAAATATATTTTTTTATATTAAAGAAAAACATTGAAAAATAAAAATGTATGAGACTAGTTTCAAAAGTGGGATTGATTTATTACTCTCTATCTCTCGGAAGTTTAAAAAATTTAATCATCATCAGCATTTAAAATATTTCAATGAAATTTCACTTAACTTTCTTAATATTAGGGAATTATTCAATTAAATTTCCTAAAATGAAAGTTTCATTGAAATTTCAAGAAAGTTTAATGATACTTAATGTTTAATTTTATACTTTAGAAATTTCATAAATTTCAGATGAATTTCGAAACTTTCACAAAAATGTCACTGAAATTTTCTCCAATTTTAAGTTTCATGAAATTTTGCATCACTGGATCTGTATGAGCCTTAACAAGTAAATATTCAGACTAATAATAATGTTTTAATATTATTTTATTTAAAACGCTTTACATAAATAAAAGTCCTGTAGTTCTGGTTAAAGGTAACGTCACGTTTCTAAAAATAAAATATGGTCGCAAGTGCTAGGTTTATCTGAATAGTTAGTAGTTACTAAATTTATGATTTTATTTTGTTTATATATTTATTATATTTATGTTTTATGTTAACTAAAACCCTAATATGTTTAAGGCTAAAATTTTCCAAGGTCTATTCAAGACTTGAAAAGTTACTTAACCCACGTACGTCTGTTATTAACCTGTGTACCTCCTTTCGTTTCATTTTAATGCAGCTGTACGACGAAGATAGAGACGTACAACACTGTTGAATGTTTGGCTTGCGATTTTGGAAGAAATGTCTTTCCACCACGGTTTCTTTAGTGACTGCAATTTAGATAATAATATTAATAATGTACTATTTTGTTTGCAAGCAAGTGTATTTACCTGTTGTTCAATAAGATTTAACTAACAAGAAGTATTCAATAAGGCTTCAGCCAATCCAATTTAATCAGCGAGAGAATTTACTTATGTGTCTTCAATTATCTGTAGCCTTGGTGGAAAATCAAAATTCTAATATTTCAAGTTCTTGTCAAGCAGACGAACATCATGTCTTTATTAGATCGAACGCTTCTCTGTTTTACGACTTAGACTGCTATAGGTTTGGTACGGTCTTTAGTTAACCCCCTTTTTAATTAGAGAGTTAATGTACCGAAAAACATGAAAGGCGCTAACCTAGTTTAAAATGCTGGTCCATTAGTTAAGCAAAATTTTAACTGGCAATGAAAAACCGGCCCTTAGTAAAATAATAACTTATTTAATTAATTCAATTGATAAGTAATCGGTAAAATTTAAGAAAATATAGCACTCTTCGTTAGCCAACCGATTGCCAATGCATGAGATATGTTATATGATAGAATTGGTAGTTTAAAAATCTATTTGACATTACAAGTATATCCCTTATAATCAATATGTGATTTGATAAAGTATCTAATTTTGCTGTTCCACACCAGATATACAATATTTTTGAGTTTCGTGTTTAGTTAAGATCATTAGAAAAATATTTTTAATATTTTACGGGGTGTTGCAAACAGTACTGATCATCTTAAACTTCTAATAAAATGAGTTGGTTTAATGAACGAAAGTCATTGATAAATGTTATAAGCAATAATGGTCCCAACACGCTTCCTTGGGGTACTCCAGTTAAGACCAGAATTGTAAATCCTATTATCAACATTTAAAGGAACTTTTTGACATTTGTATAGTAAATATATCTAGTTTAGTCATATTTTTCCAATTTATCTATAAGAAAAAATCAGTTCATACCTTGGCACAACTCTGCTAAGTTGATTTTATTTTAATTAAATGTTCAAAATACTTTTGCTGAACCCTGTATTATATTATATAAAAATACATTCTTCTTTTAAAACGGTAAACCAAAAGTATTGCATCTATGCCCTTGTCATTATTTTTGAGTTTTGCTCTTAAAAATATTAACTTGTGTTTAGAAACGCTTTTTAGCATTACAATATCAAGTTATATCAAAATGTCCTAAAGCTCGATTTGTAATAGTTTTTCGTTTGTTTTTCAGGTTGTTTCTGATGAGACCAGTTCCGAATCATCAAGCGAAATTCAAAACTCTGCAACTGAAATATCAACAGACTCAGAGTTTGCTCACGATGACCCTACCCCGACTAGGGAAATACCTGCTATCGTTTTGAATGATTTTAACGTAACCAAAACGAGAGGCAGCGGAGGAAATAATCCGAAGAGAATTCAGGTGACGACTGGTTATTTGCAAAGACCCTCAAATGGGAAACATAAAAAGCCACATATTGAATTAAAGTTGAAACCTTTAGTACCTTCTGCACCTAGTATAAAAAAACCTGCACCTGTTTTATTGCCACATACTGAAGGGTATGCTTTAAATCGCACTCAGAGCACTGGGGGAATTGCTGCTAAAGTATCTCTGGAACTTAAAAAGAAATATTTGCTGGGCGAAGCCGCTCCAGGTACCATACAAAAATCTGGTAGCGCCTCTACGCTCGACTCTAAGTTTAAAACGTTTCACACCAACATTTCCGATTGTCAGAAATTACTCAAACCTGCTCCAGAAATTAGTGCTAGCATGCAAACTTTTTGCCAGAAGCTTAACGAACGGCATTCACCTATTCTATCGCCGCAGTCATCTGTTTTATTCGATAAGGAAGTCGTTAAGGAAGACAAACCAGGGGAAGAAAAAGAACTTCCTCCCCCGGACGTTACAAATGTAACGCCAACTATTAGTGATAATAAAGAAGTGCCTGAACCTGAGCCTTACATTTTTGAAAATGAATCAGAAGGCCGTCCAAGAAGCCCCTTACATGAAACTTCTATTATTGTTCCGCAAATCGACTGGAGCAAGAAACACCAAAGTCAGTCTTCAGATAGCTTGTGCACTTCTAGCAGCGATAATGAAATAGTTACCACGCCAAACTTTCAATTCGAAAATATACCACGTGTGGAGGTTCACACAGCAAACGACTGTGAGTATAAAGATGACATTCCACCAGATTCTCTTTGCGTCGAAGCTGGAAAACTCGACTCTCCCACAGATATTCCCTCCTTGCCCAGTGAACCTGTTAAATCAATTACTAGTGAGAAAAAGTCACTCAACCAGCCAAAGTCGTTGCCTAATTTAGAGAATATGCTGCCGGAAATTCACAATTCTCTGCACGTTAATCTCGGCAAAATCGAGAAAAAAGTTGCACCAGAGATCGACACTAAATCTCCTAAAAATTCCAGTGGGCTAAGTTCTCCAGATTCAGGTGCCGAACAAGCTACGGCTGCCTTAACGGAAACCGAACTATCTGATTGGGCTAGAGATGGAGCTGTGTCAGATGATTTTGAAGATGTTGATTTTGAGTTTGAGCGGGAGTCTGACAAGCCCTATAAGAGACCTACGGAACCTAGCACGCCAGTGAAAATCGCCCAAATGCCTGAATTCGATGAGATCGGGCATTTTTGCGGTAAGGAAAAGCAAGCGAAGGATTTGAAAAATAAGACAATAATCACGGAAACTATGAATAGCATTCTTAGCGCAAATCTAGATAATATAGAATTTATGGATACGGGGACTGAAACGAGTAGTGATGATGGTATAGCTTACAGTCAGGATGGTTACGTACTGTTTAAAAATGAAGATGATTTTGCCGAGGACAGCCTCAATCCCAATATTAATGAAATACTCGAAGCTAGAAATGTACATGTGAATGACAAATATGAAACAAAGAATACTGGTTACTGCATTTTGGCGAATGATGATAAACGTTTTGCGGGGAATGTGGTTGATTTAAAACCGTCCGATTTAGAGAAATTGACGCTGAGGCAGATACAAGCCGATCCCGAAGAAGATAGTTTACTAATAGTTGAAACTGGCACAACCACAGAAGAAAACACGTGTAGTGATTCTACTGTTAAAAATATCACTGAAATTACGGCAGATAAAAATCAATCTCTTGAGGAAAAACTGGAAAGCGATAAGTTGCAAAAGCAAAGGTTGGAGGAAAAATTAGCTAAAGTAAAGGCCGAAGCGGTTCTCAAAGAACAAAAGAAACTTGAAGTGCAACAATCTAGTCCTAAAGAAAATATTGTAGATAGTAACATAGAATTCGAAGAGCACTGTCAGAGGCTGCAATCCAAAGTAGAATTTGGTAATGCTAAGGACTCCATAGATGTTCGTAAATCTAGAAGAAAAAGCAAATCTGACTCGCCGCAAAAGCCTGACCTAATACAAGAAGAAAAGTCAAGCCCTCTGCATACATCTAAAGATATAACACTAAGTTTAACTCCTACGCCTCGTACCCCAGATATTTTATACAAGAAGGAGATTTTAAAGAAGGAAAGGGACGTTAATCAAAAGTTGATACAGGAAATGGTTATGAATAAAATGAAAGCGGAAAATAAGTCTCTAGAGAGGAAGAAGAGGGGGAAACCGGTACCTGCAGGACTGAGTACAAATCGTCCATACGACTTAACTAAATCTGCCACTACGGATGTTGTGTCGCAAATAAATTTAGACAATTCCAACAGGAGTTCTACTTATTCCACAGGTTCAAGTACTTATGCGACACCAGATGTGCTTCTATCAACGAATATGGTCCCTTTGCAAAACTCCCAATCCATAAACACAGTACCTGATTTGAACTCAAGTGCCGACATCTATTTGACACCTTTGAGCTCCTTAAAAGAACAGAACAGGCCGATGAGCGTTTACGCCTCTTTAACGGACAGAAAATTGGAGGAAATAAAATCTAGTCAGGCGTTGACCAACTCTGAAAATGTTAGTTTGCCGGATATAAGGAAGTCTTTATTTGGGGAAGATTTCGTAACACCTAAAGCTCCTCCTAGACAGCATCGATTAAATGACGGAGCAAAGACTACAGAAAAACTAAAGCAAGACGCCAGGGCTCGAGCCAGGCTGTTATCTAATGAAGAATTGGGGTTGAGCCCAGAAGAAAAACTTTTAAAGCTCAGAGAAAAAGTTAGCAGAAGAGGCAAAGAAAATGAGATTGCAGATCCAAACATTCAGGAAAGTATAGAATCGCTCGTGATGAATACCGAAAGACGGAACTCATGGTTGTATTCGAATGATACTTTGAACAAGAAGAAAAATAATTCTTTTAGAAGGTCAAAAAGTGGGGATTGTGCAACCCGTGCCTCCAATCCAAAACTCTCAGCATATAATAATAACATGGAAATAAATGCAGTCCCCATCAGGACTAATTCTGTTTCCGACTTTCCCGAAAATTTTTCGTTGGTCAAGCCTCAAAAGACTCAAAGCGAAACAAAGAAAATATGCAAGTCAGACCCGAATCTTTTAGAAACCGATTATGTTAAACCAAAAAAGAAAAGCAAGGACCGTGAAAGGAGGAAAAGCATCACAAAACTCCTATCTACTCTTTTCACAAAGAAAAGTCCCACTGGTAATAGCTCGAAGGGTCTGTTTTCTAAGTTTTCTCCAAAGTCGAAGGATATATCGAAGGTAATTACAAGAAATTTATATACCTACATACGTTGTACAATATTTTTTTGTAAATATTTTTTAATTATATTTCATTTATCATTTACAATAATAACTCTTCACGAACAAAAAAAGCTTTTCAAAGATCCTCTTATTGACTAAATTATGTATGTTTTACAGTCATGTGCAAATCTGGACCTAAGAGATGCTGTAAGATTTTTTTTCATAATTTTTAATCGTTTTAAATTTTTTGTGTTTGCGTATTTTGTTGTGCATGCCCTTTGGCTCCTTACCTTTCTTCCTCTGGCATGATTTCAGCATCATCATATTCACCTTTACTTTCTTCCTTTTAATATGTCTACTCGATCAAACTATCTTTGCATATACATCTGCTTCTCTGTCGAGACGATTGTATGTACGGTCGTGAGCATACGCTGTACCTGCAATCTTGAATAATATCCAGTTCGGCAACAAGTATTTTCTGCACTTTCATATATGAATAATAATAATAATAATAGGTTATTGTCCAAAATGTCAAATACATTTGCACTAAAGGATTAGATACAGATACAGTGTTGTTAAACCTAACTCTAAAACAAAAAGGTAATAGGACAAAATAAATAAGATTAAGTTATTACAAAGCATACATGAAATAAGATTAAAATAGAGCGCAGCACACGTAGTGAGTTTGTAATCGTTAAAAAAATTGGTGATTAGGAACGAAAGTTTCTCATTTAGGAATACGGACTTCAGAATAGGTTTCAATTTAGCGGGATTAATACTGCGAAGTTGAACTGGTAGGTTATTATAGCAGTAAGAGGTCAAATGACTTGTGGAATGCAGCAGTGCTGTGTCGAGAAATTGAGAGAGGTCAGTTTGTCTTAATTCTCTGTCATGAACATCACTTCTTTCTATTTTAGCAAATAGATATTCAGGGGATTTATGAAGTATAATATTGTTAACAAATATGACTGTGTGAGGTCAACGACGATCCTCAAGTATTTGTAAATCTTTTAAAAAGGGAGTTATATGATGAATTCTTGGGACATCAATTATGAATCTAACACTATGATTTTGCATTTTTTGAAGACGATATTTATCTTCCTGACTAAGACATGGCCTGTATACTACGTCGGCATAGTTAACATAAGACAGGACCAATGCATCTGTTAATATTAATTTAGGTTTCTATATATACTATCTCATATTCTATATTCATAACAAATCCCAGGTTCTGTATAGTAGTGACACGAGGGATTGTTTCACCATCTATTGACAGTTCAAAGTTGGCCATTGCCCGCAAGCTACTACTAGTGCCAAAAATAATACATTTACTCTTCTTAGGATTGAGTTTTGCCTAGTCCAGTTGTTAATTAGGGAAAGTTCGGAAGTTCATATGACAGGGCCCAGGATAGAACTCTGAGGTACACCCTTATTACTCTTCCTTCAGGGGTATCAGTTTTGTTAGATGAGTTTTTACAGACACACTGAAAGTGGCCCTGTAAGTAAATTTTATACCACTCCAATGTGTTACCAGTCACACCATAGTGTAGAAGTTTTGCTAATAAACATAGCGAGTCTATACTGTCAAAGACTTTTGACATATCTAGGAGTGTTAAACATGTAACCATAGATTTGTCAGAAGCGTGGAGAATGTCGTCTACTACCGAACATAAGATCGTTGATGTACCAAATCCTTTTCTAAAGCCTGACTGTGTATCGAGGATATCAATATTAGTTAGATAGTCAGATCATTGAGAATGATGGGAGCCTGCTGCAATTTTTAGGGGAACAGGTAGCTGATATTATAACCTTGCATTTTAGTTATACTTAATCCGCAATCATAATTATAATTCACAATAGAGCATAACACCTCAGGGTGCAGGTTATCCTTGATAGCTTGACTTAATATTGGTTATCACTTACCTTGGCAAATACTCATCACTAACAGAAAATTACTAAAAAATAAATACACAGCTTTACTAGGCTCAACAGAAAACGATAGTTGGACGCCACCTTATTTTTCGTTACTTGAAATCAACTAATACAAAAATTTTAAACTAGAAATTGGCCCAGTTTGAATGAGTGCTAGCTTAACGAAATTAAACAACTACTAAACAAAATAATCTATTAACATTCTGAGTTACAAATACAAACAAAATACGCTATTCGTAAACAGTATAGCCGAGGTAGATCGATACAATATTTTGTATCACCTGGCCTGAGCTCAATGACCGTTCTAAAAAACTTCTAACTTGCTAAAATTACTAGGAATTGTACAACAAATTGTATGTTAACGAGGATTAAACCAATTAAACTAATTATATAAATCAACATGTCACTATAAACTTTAACCATCAAGAGGTTTCAAAACCGAATACACAAATTGGGGAGACATACAAAAGGCTTTCTGCGCGTACGGTTTTTCTATTGTTTCTGGGCAGACTTAAATGTTGCTGGCGATTACACACTAAATAGGCCACTATTTATGCCTATTGCGGCATCTAAATTGTCAACAAATCAAGTCAATGTGGCCAGTGTCCGCGACTAACATGAAAGAGGTCAAGTTGTCTACCAATCTCACTCGGGAAATAATTTGTTTAATGGCACTAAAACATATGGTTTCTCCATGCGTGTAGCCTGAGCTACCACAACATAGTACATAAAATAAAAAAACTTACAGTTTCATTCTTGGACACATGAAAGTCAATTGACAGATAGTACTCCGAAAACTACAAACAAGGTACTTAAAATCACAAATTATCATTGATTGCATCAAAGCAAATAATTCAGATTAATCATGCAATTTGCTGCTATTTACTACAGATTTATTCTGCCATTTAACTGACTCGTAAATATTTGCAGTTTGTGATTTACATATTACTCTTATGCACAATTCAACATAAAACGTAGCTACAATACAAGAACATCAATTATCACCATAAAAAAGACTTCAAATTTGCAGACTCAAATGACAGCTCGACCGTGTCTCAACACAGCCACAGCTCGAATTATATCACTACACCTAATTAATTCGGGGAGGTCCAATTCACCTTCTCCGTGGCGTATCACAAAAAAATCTACCTCTGCACTCTTATCTCCGTACCGCGTTAAAGGTCAAACGGTTTTTTTTTATACCTGAGTACAAGTTAACGTTTTACGATCGTACAAGACAATTTTACCAATACACAAATTTTAAATATATTTTTATTTTATTTAATATACTGAGTGTTATTTCAAAACATGACCGTTACAACATATAGGACGTAAGTCGCTCAACTTTTGAGGATTTTTGCATTTAGGTATTGGTTTCGCAAGGTTTATTTTCCATTGCTCTGGAACACTACCAGTTTCACAGGAATAGTTAATAATACGAGTTAATGGATCGTTAACTCACTCAAGAGACAATTGCAACATTTTGCCTGGGATTCCATCGGAGCTAGCCATACAATGCTTCTGTTTCAGAGTTAGGCTTTTAACAATGTCGGTGCCAATAGGGTTAAAATCAGAATGAAAAATTTACCTGAATGTGAATGATTTAAAAAGTCCAGTATAGTCTGGGCCGCTAGTAGTATTTGGGACAGAATCCAGAAAAAACCCGTTAACAGTATTGGCGTCGAAATTAAAATTAAGATAATTAGAAAATGTAGTTTTACCTTTCTTGATGACAATATCCCAAGATTCCAAGTTATTTCATAGCTGTTTATTGTTTTTCCTACAAGTGTCAGTATTATGCTTGAAATAAGCCCGTTTTTCAGATTTTAGGGAGGCATATCAATTTCATACCTAACAATAAATAGTAATGTCTATGTTCCGGTAGTTTGGATTTTTTGTATCTCAACCATGACTTTACCTTCAGTTTCCTAATAATCTTACAGCCGGTTTTACAATCGCAAGTTAACTTTCATGTTAGTTGACTCTTACTTGCAGGTTAACTACAACTTTACCGACACTTGAGTTTTTCAATATAAAGTTAAGTCATGATTTGTAAACGAGAGGTTGTGAATAAAATTTATAATGTTGGTACTAGAAAAATGATTAATATACATAAAATGCATGAATTTTTGTCAAAGTCACGTCACATACTAACAAATATAAATATCAGAAGCAATTTATCAGTTAGTGGTTTATTATTATTTATTAAGTAAGTACCTATGTAGTATTTAATGTTTGCAATTTTGTATAAATAATACCTTTATATAATTTATTCTACATTCTATGAAAGATAGAAACGTTTCTTTTAACTCTATTTCATCTAATACAATTTCCACTGTTCTGGGCGACAGTGTGAATCGATTTAAAAAATCTCTTCCATCGCATTCTTCAAAGCAGTTGGGTCTATACCGGATTATTTTGGGTCTTCTTGACTCCTCATTACTGCTATATGCATTCACTTCATACATGTCCATTTTTGAAGGAAGTGTCAAAATATTATTTTGTGACAGTTATTTTGTAGGTTATAAATTGCTGGTAAACTACCAACTTCCAGTTTACTCACACCTCATCTGCCAGTAAAGTTAACTTCCAGATAACCATCACCTTGAAAATAACCAGCTATTGTAAAACCCATTTTCTATAGTAACCTGAAAGTTAACTCTGACTGGAAGTTAACTTGCGATTGTAAAACCGGCTGTTAAAGTTATCAGTGAACTGGGCTTATATCTTTTGGTAGAAGAGGTGATGGTTTTGAGGGTTTCATGCATGTCGAAAAGGTATAACAGACAAGAATTAAAAATATTCTACTTTAGTTGATATATTAGGGATTAAATAAATTAAGTTCGAATCAATTAGAGCATCATCCCTATTAAATGAATCCAGATTAAAATCCCTAAAAGTCCTGAATGTAAAGGTTAGCTTTATTAAACTCCAGAGCAACTTCGCAGTATATATTGCATTATGATCAGAGAAACTGAAGTTATCGATTACATCAAATTTGACCATATTTAATCGTCATTGACAATAATTATATCCAAGAAAGATTCACTTTCATTGGAAACTCTAATAGGTGAACTAATTCATTGTTTACAATCGTGTTGGCGCAATAAATTATTTAGGAAGTTAGCTAACTAGAATTGATGATTATTACCAATGCTAACATCTTACATAATTTTTTTAAGAACAGAGCCGCCTTGAATGAAGCTAGTTAAAAATGTTAATAGACCATGTGATATTCAACACCATGAAACCCCACCTCCTTGGAGACAGACCACAGAAGGAGGGTGGTTAAACTGAACACTTTTAGGAGGGTCTGACAGCCACCGGGGGTTAATAATTACAGGAAAAATTCTTGGACAATATATCATGTAAATACTCTTAAATATGACGTGCATGCAAAGATAACTTGTTCGAGCTGTATTGTAGAGAATATTTTTAGTTTTGTTTTGTTATGTGAGAAGCAAATTCTTATGTTTTCTGCACTTTAAGGAGGTGGTCATTGAGGAACCAGTGAGAAGGAAGAGCCTAACAGAAGTTTCCGTTCAAAGAACCGTTATCACACCACCCCCAATCCCGCCATTGCCATTAAATTACACAGTCAAAGGCACAGGTATATAAATTATAGTAATGATAAAAATGAAGAAATATAAATTGCTTTGAAACTTCAGATGAGAGTTCCGAGGGTGAGCCTGAATGGAGGAAACAAGATCGCAGCTCCTGTGATACACTTGACCAGTCGGGCGTCCTAGAAAATTCTACGTCAAGTCTTGCAGGAAGAAGGACCAGTAAGTCGGCCCGCAAAGTCGCACGGCAAGCACAACTCAAACGGTAAGCTCTGCTCCATATACAGGGTGATTCAGTAGTGCATGGAGGGTCAATAACTCCTCAACTGTTTGAAATTTGAAAAATGTCTCTCTCAAATAAAAATTGTTGGCATGGCACAGCATGTTTTAAAATTATTTCAATATCTATAGCGGGTTTCACAGAGGGGTGGCAAGCGAATTATAGTATTTTTTTTTTTTAAATAAAGCTCCCCACGTGTTTATATATTTGTATTTGATTTTTAATTCTCTAGTTTTACACTGCGGTGTTGCCATTTCATTCAACTTTTTCTGACAAAAAATGCATTTGCAGAGTAAAATCAGCAAAAAGCACCTAATGTTATTAAAATCTTTTCTTTTAGAATTAAGAAGTCAGATCAGTGAATAACTAACTGACAGGCCCTCGCAGGGTACCTTTTAAAAAAAATACTTATTTTTGTAATTCCACTATACTGTTAAAGTTAATTGTAGGCTCAGTGGCGCAATGTTATACAGAGAGATCGAGAAAGACTGAATGTGCCGCTCCCTAAAGATTTTTTGTGTGCCACTCACATTCAGAGATGGAAAATTACATGAAACTTAAGATTTCTGAAATTCCAATGACATTTTTGTGAAAGTTTCGAAATTCGTCTGAAGTTAATGAAATTTCTGAAATATTAAATTAATCATCAAGTATCATGAAACTTTCGTGAATTTCAATGAAACATTCATTTTATGAAATTTAATTGAATAATTCCCTAATATTATGAAAGTTAAGTGAAATTTCATGAAATTTTTCATGAAATGATGAAAATTAAGTTCTGTATAACATAATTTTTTAATTATTTTTAGAAAAGGGAAAAACAATGCTTTTAGATGTTTCAAATAAAAACTGTATTTTTATACACTCTACATATGTTTCGGCTTGCTAGGCCTTTCTCAAGAGCATTACAGATGAATACTAAAGCTATGAGGGTGGTTGTTCTAAAAATAAATGCAGTAATACCCAAACATGTGGAATTACGGGGATTTCAAGTAATAAAACTAAGGATCTACCTACTCGGAATAATTCAATGGGCTATTCTTAGAACCTTGTCTATTATAGGAGTGTTTATGAAATTTAATTGGTCATTGGTGGTACAAGTATTGCTTTTAAGGGATTTTTTTATTTCTAATTGTTCAAGGAGGTTTAAGCGTTTTCCTTTACTTTCTGAATGGATTAAATTAATATTCTCTGTATCAATAAAATGATTATTTTCAATGCAATGTGTTGACATTCCTGTGTTTTTGGTGTTATTTAAAATGGATTGTTTATGTTCTTTTACCCGATTAGCTATACTTCTACCACTTTGGCCAATATATACCGCGTTACAGTCCTTACATTTAATTTCATAAACCCCCGATTTGTTGACTTTACTTATTTTTTCTTTATTGTTAACTAAAATACTTCCTAAATTAGTTTTGTTTACACTTATTGTGGAGATGCCTAACTTATTTAGTTTTCTACTTATTTTATCACTAAACCTAGGAATATAATTAATAAAATTGTACTTTGTTGTTTTGTTGGTTACAGTAAAAAATTCCTTTTGAAGTAATTTTCGCTGTTTGTTTTTTCAATCTATTTTCAAAATCTCCTGGACCCCTATTCTTCACTCGAGAGAATGCTCTCATTTCGGGAAAAAGGAAAGGAAGAGTTAAAATTTCGTTTGATGTAACGGAGATACAGATTTTGCAGCTGAAACTTTCATGAAAGTTTCAAAAATGTGATAATTTTGAGATTAATCTGAAACTTTTATAAAATTCAGATATTTCAGAAATTTATGAGGGTACGTTGAAACTTTCAGAAATTTTAAATTGAAATTTTGCGTCACTGTTCACACCATTTTGTGATAATATTTAGACATTTGTTAGAGTTTAGGGACAACAAACCCAGATTCCCAAGATTTTCATTATATTAGTACTTTTGTGGATATTGCATTATACAGAATGCCAAGTTTCAGCTGTATTATTAATTGCAGAAGTGTGGCAATACTAAGTGATGCCAGTTTTTATTAAATTATTATTATTTATTATTTTTCAACTAGGAAAAGTTGAGGTTGGAACATGCCAAATTCGTATGTTTCGACTTTTGAATACCACGGACTTATTCATTTAATTAGGCACTCCATTCAAAAATCATATAATTACAACATAATATGGGTGTGTAATATTCGGAAATGCATTGACATGCGTGCTAAAGTCTTCTTTATTTAATATATAGGGATTTAAACTAATAGCATCAACTTTTTTCCATACACCTATCCTGTGCATCATAAGACAATTTCTTAAAATATAAACTCGTCTCCATCTTAACAAGCAAAATTCATGAATTGATTAAGGATAATTGTGGATGTTAAATAATCCAAACTTAAGCTTTAAAACATCATGAAATCCTCAAAATATACAAAAGAAGCTAACATTATACTCTTCGTCGATTTACTGCACTGTTTATATAATTGTTGCACATTCGCAGCTTTTTTTTGTAAATAATATTAGTTTTAGACATATACAAAAACTTTTTAATTTAAATCATTAATAACTTTTTTATTTATTGATCGATATTGTTCAACAACAATAGGGTTCTACCTCTAGCTAACACTAATTTACTGCCCAAGTTTTAATACAATCGGACTTTTTGTTTTTATGTTATCATGCTTGTAAATAATGTATATTATTCATTAGAAGAATTTTATAATTGTTCATTCTGAGTAACACACGTTATGTGAGATAAATGAATTATTTAAAGCAAGTTGTTACTTTTTGCCTGGACACTATCCAATACAATAATTAGATAATAATTAGGGTTAGTATAAGTTAAGCTTGTATGTATTTTCCCTACACATGAATGTATGTTATTGCGGAAATAAAATTATTACTTACTTGCTTACTTACTTACAAGAAACGTGACGGACGGACAGAAAATCGGACGGACAGACATGGTCGGACAAGTTGTTCAGAATTCGATCACCAACACGAGCTATTACCGGTTTTAGAAATGTGCAGATCGAAAGCAATATACTCTTCGTTTTGTGTTTGCGAAGAGTATAATAGCGTTCTATCAGCCGATAACAAAGTGACACGATATTTATTATTTTTGACCATAACTTTTATTTCTTAGTATATGTAATTAAAAAAAACTATAAGACTACCTAAGTAGAACCATGACAAGACTATTGCTACGAATTTTCACTCCATTCTTCCAGTTGTTTCCAAAATGGCTAGATTTAAAACTATGTAATAGGAAGATTAGCATAATTTTTAAATTTAAATCTAACTATTTTGCAAAACCACAGAAATTATAGAGTGAAGATTCATAATAACAATGTTGTCATGGTTCTACTTAGGAAGTCTTATAGTTTTTAAAGTATACATAGTTACGTATTAAGAAAAAATAGTAAATATTTCCCTATCGGATGTCTCTTTCTCGGAAATGGTCACTTTAATGTGTCACAATTTACTGGAGACATTCTTTAAATTTTAAACAGTTGACGAAATAGTGATCATCTATGTTTTATTGACTCACCCTATATAGGTCGTTTATTGCATGATTAATAACATTAATTTTCCCGAAAAGCATGAATGCATATGTTTTTTTTTAAATACCAAGCTCTAATATAACAAACAAAAAATTATGCGAGTGTGGAGCCAGTTTAATATCACAAATTATGTAGTACCTCCTCTCACATGTAACAAACTAAAATTTGAGTAGTTCTTAACCGAAAACTAACTTCCCAGACACCGCATGGCTCAAGAGATACAACGAAAGCTGGAAGAAACCGAAGTTAAAACCAGAGAACTAGAGACTAGAGGTGTTTTAGTGGAAAAGTCACTTCGAGGAGAAGATAACGCAGACTGTTCCAAAGATGAATCTGAATTATTACAGGAATGGTTTGATCTCATGCGTGATCGAACAGAATTGAGAAGATATGAGAAGGAGCTGATGGTTAGGGCGCAAGAATTGGAACTAGAGGACAGACATGCCAGGCTACAGCACGAACTTCGAGAGCGATTAGAAAATAGTGAGTGACACTCATGATTTTTTTATTTATTTTGTTATTTTATATTTTGCATCAGTACTGTTGGATCTTCTAAACGACATATTTGCATTTTCAAAGCAATCCAAAAATTAGTTTGTAGAGTATGTTTTGCTTTCATTTAACGCACACCTCGATATATCTCCATTTTTGATGTATGCACATTGTGGATTATTTAACAAGATTATGTCAGAAGATGAATACTTAAAAAATCAATGCACAAACATAAAAAACATACAGATCAAATCAAGAACCTTTTAAAACATTTTTAAAATCATTTAAAGAAAAGACTATTGTTTGCACAGAACTATGATTTCGCAATGTGCATGTAAAAAGAATAGCAAATCTCCTAAATTGTACTCTAGAGCCAGACTGCATTAGGTACCATTTTTTTAAAATGACATTTTAGATAATTTCCAAGGGTTCAACCATGTAGTATAATTTTTCTAAGATGACACTATCGGCAATAAAACGCCAGATGAAGAGAAATGCATATCTTACCTTTTCTCTCGCCTATTCGAGCAGAGAATGATTGCAGCGCCGCCCCCAAGTTTGTAGATACACGTGGCTTCATTTCTTGTCTTGCTCAACAATTAAATAAGGATAACTTCTGAAAGTGTAAATACAAAACACTTTAAATCCCGACCTGTACTTGCACCAATTTTATATTTCTACGTACTAGAAACTTGTAAGACGTATAGTGGTTTGACATCATGATGAATATCCACTATTTACCACTAAAAATAACTTAAATATTTCATATAAAGACGTTTTTCATATTTAGAGTGGTGTTAGTTCACGGAGATAAATAATATTCGTCGTCAAATCGCACAATTTGAGAATCACTGAGCTTATGATTGTTTCTCAGTCCTCAGTGTACATTTCATATTTCCGTCTCAAATGAAGTGGGAAAGAATCTTGGTAGACATACATTGACAATGTCTTTAGGCTATGGCTTTAAGTTTGTGTGCAAGAGATAGTGAAAACGTATGTGCAATATAAATTCATACATCGGTCTTTTTAAACTGGAGCCGACTCTAGTGCATAGAAGTATTAAGTTCAAAAAATCTGCAAAATAGTATCACAGTCAAAGCTGGACGGTAATTAACTAAAGATGTAGTTTATTACTTTCCAGAAACAAATAGTGGGAATTAGCATCAAAATAAGTAGCTAGTTGGTAGTTTGGATAATTATAACTATTTTAAAGTAATTAAGAACTCTTTGGTAGGTAGCTTAGCTACTTTTTAGCCATTAAATTATTCTTATAGAGTATATTTGTGATGGTTAAAATACCTTTTGGTAGTTTTGCCATCTTCCACCCTAGTAAAGCCTATTTTCCTTTGCAGCTTGCTTAAATACTCCTCACCCCATGTCAGATAATATTTTCGACAAATCAATAACTGGTAATGTTTTTATTTTTTTAAATTTTTATACAGTTAAGTTTTCATTTTTCTTCAAGATATACGTTGTATATAAATACTGTTTTTATTTTAGTATAAATGACTTTTGTGTAGTAAAATATTATAAAATATCTTGTAAGGATGTGGTTATTTAAGGATTTTAATATTTTTATTTGAATTTAATTGTGCTGAAAGTAATTGAAAATGGAGTAGTTAACCATTTAGTAATTCCGAAGTCGAACTTCTTTAATTAATTTAATTTAATTACTCTTTAAGTCAAGCAATTGGTGTTGTGATTAACTACTTTTTCAAAGTAATCCAGGCAAGAGATATTTTATCATAGTTAAAGAATTTTTTTATTTTTCGGACAAACTCGATATTATGTAAAATTTAATAACAAACAAGTACAATACAACTTTTCTTTCAGAAGTCAAGGAAAAAGATTATTTTAATTGTTTAATAACAAATTTAGTACAACTTTTTGACCAATACCAACAAGGTTTCCTTATTCCACACGCAATTACCAAGCCATCGAAAAAAAAAAACAACTATATTTCGAATATCTCTCCTGGATTAAAGTGGTTTATCCAACTTTGGTCTCAGTGTATTCAGTCCTATTAATACAGTATACTCAGTTAAATTTAAAAGCCAACAAAAATTTCAAAGCCACAGTCAGGTCAAATATGGCCAAAACTACAATTTATCAAAAAAAAACTATGTCTAATGCATTAAAACAGAACCCAGTAGCACTCCAAACAGCATAAAAAGTCACTGCAAAAAATACAAGAAACAAAGACAAAAGTTATCTCATGTAAACAATTTAGTTAATGTGACTTAATGCAGTCTGACTTTAAAGTGGATAATGATAAGGTCAGTCAATAATAATGTTCATAATACAGTAATTTTGTTGATATCAGAAATGAAGAATATGATTGGGGTGACTTAACTCCAAGTTGAACACTCTATTTTTCTAATTTTAGATGAACCAAAGACAGAAGAAGATGTAAAGGTGGAAGAAAGTATTATAAATGAAATGATGGAAATTGTCTCCAAGAGAGATTCCTTAATAGCTGTAATTGAAGAAGATCGATTAAGGTGCTTTTCAAAACGTAGACGCTCTGCCCCACATCTATTTACTGTTTCACCGATGCTAGACGACGAACATCAGCATCTTTCCTTCTCTGCATGCTTTCTTTTGCTCCTTGCTTATATTTTGTGGGGTTCTGTGCTTTACTACCGTTTTTTTGATTTCCTGTTCTAAATTGATCACATAACCAGTAAAATTTGAAAAATCCATTTCCATGGAAAGAGTTTCTAGAAAATATAGACGATTCTGCAGAGGATATCGTGAAATGTGACAATCACTATGAATAAATTAAATGTTCATTCCAATAGTTGTCATTATAGAATTTGTAAGATTTTTAATTATTTTTCCCTGTATCCACGTAATACTTATAGTGTAAGAGCCGAACCTGAAAATGCTCATGTGATTTGGTAACCAGACGAGAGTAGCATGAATCGAATGCTTTTTTAAAGACTAACACATTTCTGATGTTGGCAATGTAATTTCCGTTACGAAACATGTCCACGAAAAGTGAAACTCAACAATGACATGATAACCAAAACAATCGTTGATGGAACTTTAGGCTATAGATAACATGAATTGGTGGTTTCGAACCCTTGCCAATCGTCCTGGCTGCTGTGTGAATACATGCATGCATAAGCAAGCGCATATTCACCCAGAGGTGGGGACGATGGCAAGAATTTGAAACTGGAGAGAAACTGCCAATCCGTGTTCTATACTCACAAAAGCCTAAAAAAGTTTTATAATATCAAAGTTTCTTCTGGTTCTCATATCACCGTTGGTCTTCACTTTTCGTAGACATTGCGTAATGCAATTGCTCGGCTTGTAACGGGAATTACACTGCCACAACCGGAAATGTGCATTCGTCTTTAAGAAAAGCATTTGATTCATGTTATTCTCGTCTAGTTGTCAAATCACCTGAACATTTGAAGGGCTCTCCTACTACCAAGTTATATAATATTAATTTAATAGACAAAAGAATGCTGCTTATGTATTGGAAAGTGCTATAATATATCAAAAATACCAAAAAGGCAAAATTGTACACAGTGGAAAGAACTAATTCTGTACTATATTGTTCAGATGACCTCATGACGTTCACTATACAAGTAATTGAGACCATTCAAAGTAGAGATTGACCATATTATTAATTTCAGAAATCTATATATTTGAAAATATGTCAATATTAATAAGGAATATTGTTATCTCCTGAAAATCTGCCCCATGGAAATGGACTTTATGCCTTTTGTAGGTCATTTGACATCTATATGACCAAACATGAAAAATACTACGGTTTTTTTCTAATGTCGATTTTGTACTTTCTTATAGAATTTCCATTTTTCATAATTTTTGTAAGTATTGCGCACTTAGTTTAACTTTTCATATTCTGAATTTTCTTGTTTTGTTATCCGAAATAACTAAATTTTCAACAGAAAAGTTTCTATTAACTAGGAAAAAATTACATTTATAAGAGAAAAAATTGTAATAAGTATTAATTTAAGCCATCAAATTTCAAATTCTTATAAAAAAAATTCTCTATGTTTAATGATTATTTTTAAAATTTCTGTATCCCAGCCTCTCTATGTGGTACTGCTATTTTATTTTCTTTATGTGGTACTGTCAGAGATATAGAGCTAGCGACTGATTTAGTTAGTGCCAAATGAATTAAAAGTAAAAAAAGTGAAACCCATTTATAATACACTATATTATTATATAAATTTAGAAAATTAACCCTCTATTGCATGATTTATTTTAATTTGGCAAAAAAATATTTCTTCTACTATTTTGTTCTTAAATATTGTCAAACATGATGTACACATACAAATTTTACATTTGGCATCTTTTATTTAAAAAAAAAATATATGTTCCCATTTGGGAACATTATGTACACAAAGAAGTTTTAAAATATAAACAGTAAAATATTTTGCAAACACATTATTTTAAACTAGTCATTTATAAGTGGGAAAACAGTGGAATTCTTTAAAACAATTGTTTTTATTATTGAGACACAAATGCACTCCACATTTATCACAGCGTATGCGAGATTTTCCCTTGCAGTTATTTCTTTTACACCTTTCTCTATTTTCAGTATGGGAAGGCCAATGACTGATATTGTCAGTTTGAATCATATTTGTAGGGCGTGGTTCTAAACATCTTCTTTTCGGGGTGAAGACTGTAGGTGAATTACGAGGTGAGTTGTAAGTAGAGGGATTACTAGAACTGGGGCGCCCCCTTTTTTTTTCAGTTGTTTTGCCAGCCAAACATAAATCCCGTGCTAACATTGTTCTAAATTCAATTAGTGAAATGGTTTCATTTCTTTTTAGTTCCTTGTTGATTCTCCTTAAGAGCAACCAAGCATTGACTATAACAACATCAATCATATGACAAAATATCCGCATATACCATTTTCTACTCTTCAATTTTATTGGGTATAATCCCAAGAGAGAATCTTGCAGGTCTACGCCACCCATGTGCATATTATAAATATTCACAATATCTGGGCGTTCAATGTCTTTATAACCATTCTCAGATTTGAAGAATCTTTTCACTTTAGTGATTGGTTTTGTTCCAGAAAACGTTGATATTAGTGAAACTATACGATTATCGTACCATTGAACTGTATGAATATCTACGTTATCTACATTAGCAGTTTTCTCGACATGTGAACCTCTACCTTTTTTTTTCATTTCTTTTTCTGTTATAGTCTTCAAGCCTCTGAGGCGATTTGTTTTTACTGTAGCGACACTCTTTATATCTAGTTTATCTAAATAGGCCAGTAAACTCAAACCAGAAAAGTAGTTGTCATAGTATACCTTATGGTTCATATTTCTAGGAATAGGTCTACATAAACGAACTATAATGTTACTAGCTGCTCCAAGGTCAGGTTCGCCTGGCAATATATTTTTGTCACCTTTACTATTGCAAAGTTCAAAATTCGAAGTAAAACCACTTATTCCAGACAAAACATACATCTTGTAGCCCCATTTGTGCGGCTTTTTAGGATTATATGTTTTTAGAGTTGATCTTCCTTTAAATGGAATTATCTGTTCATCGCAAGACATATGTTCCTCAAATGGTATTTTCTGGCAGGCATTTTTTATTTGGTTTAGTACTGGCATAATTTTATCAGTGTTTTTAGTGGCCTGGTTGTTGTCAGAAAAATGGAGAAACCGTTTTATGGTTTCAAAGCGATTTACTGGCATTACATCCGCAATTTGTGATGTTCTTGTATCAGAAGCCCAGTATCTACGAGTTGAATGTTGCCTTATCAAAGACATCCATACCATTATTCCCAGGAATTGTTCAATTTCGTTTGAATTAGTGGTGAATGGTTTATCTGGCCTCTTCTGCACACTGTATAGGCACGACTGCTCTACTATGTGGGAAATAAAATCATCTGTTATAAAAAATTTGAACAAATCGTATGCACTATGCAAAAGTAGAATGTCTTCTGGAAGATTACAATCTCCCAAAAATAAATTTTTTTGGGGATCCCTGGTAGTCTCAGATTTTTTCCACGTGATTTCCACTTTATTTTTGCGGGAATATATTCTCTTATTTGCAGGAAGACCAAACAATTCTGCGAGAGGAATATCATCTTCGGGTTCATCATTATCTGACTCTGCAGCATTATCTTCGAAAACTTGTAGTTCCACTGTAAAAAATATGTTGTTTAGGTATATTTACTCACGGATTCAGATTTTTATCTGAATTTACCTTCATCCCCGTCATCAGATAATTCAGAATCTTCACTATCGGAAGGAATGTCTCGTACCACTTCAAATCTCTTCTTCCCATAAAACGAACTAGGTCTTATTTCTTGAAACTCCATTATAATTCTGCAAGAAACGGCACATTTAGTCGTAAACAGAAAAAATAAATATATGCACCTAACAAACTTTGAAAGCATGTTGTTCCCAATTGGGAACATATATATAAGATGTCATTCTAGGTACAACTTTTTTAAAAAAGGGTCAAATTTTGTACTAATCTACTGCTAAGATCATCATATAAATATAAAAAAATATTTCACATACCTGTAATAAGTTTTCACACAGTATTTTCGACAGTAAACACACTGACACCAAAAAATCTAACTGATGACTAACCTACAAAGTTTTAATTGACAGAAATTATACTTGAGGCGACATCTATCATCCAAAACAGTAATAACCAGTAACTAAACATGTAGGAAGCTAATATATTCTGCACAAAAACAGAAAACTTTATAGAATCAGATATTTGAGTAGTTCAAAAGTTGTGTTCCCGTTCGGGAACCTTATGCAATAGAGGGTTAAAAATTATAAAAAAATATTTCAGTAGATGTGAGAACGAGTAGAAAAACCCTAGCAAAGGTATTGGGTAGAGAATGGCAGGTCTTACAATCAAGAGCAGCTGGATGGGTAAAACAGCCCCTTACCTTCGAAAGAAAAAAATGGACTGATTTTTCACATGTTAATTTTACATTTATTTTATATCGTTAAAAAATATTGTCAGCAAAATGGCCATTAGTAAATTGTTATGACGGTCATATATTGCGCAAAGTAGTTCCATTTAAATTATAGCAGCCATTTTCCAGTAATTAACGTACAAACGTCAGCTATCTCTTCAATGAAAACTGGCAACACAGAACTTCCATACTGGAAAATGAAAACGTCAAATCAGATTTTGTCTTAAGTTAAGTCTGCTTGAATTTTCAATTTCGCCTAGACAATTCACAATGCGATGAAAATGTCAGTTTTGATTTTTCGATATCAACGTAGCGTGGCCTTCCTGCTCGTGTATTTATTAAGTTATAAAAGTTTAAAAATTCAATGTTTTGCCTTCTCCGACAGAAATACTCGAATTTTTAAATCTATTATGAATGCAAGTTCCTCCATTCTCTATTCAATACCTTTGCGAGGCTCTCTCTACTCACTTTTAAGCTTGCTGAAATACCTTGAGTAAATCTGCCGCTAGTTTATATTAAACACGTCAAACTTTACCATCTCAGAATTATATCACAGACCATCAATCATTGAAAGGATGAAAAATAATACCATTTAAAGAGAGAAGTTTTCAAAATAATTGTAACATCTACACGGCTTTTTCAAAAATTGTTCTAAGACTTGACATTCGACGCCTTAAGTTAACATTACTATTTCTTCCCTATAAATGTATTTTTTTTCTAATCATCAGAAACTTCTTGTTGAGAGTTTATTTATTTCAGATAACATTTTCCATATAGATACCAAATACCCTGTATTGTGCTAATATTTCACGCTTCTAAGTGTGTGACAAGTATTAGTTTTACGTAATGTTTCTCTCCCGTAACCGCTATGTAGACTATTCTATTTATTCTTTATTTTACTTAATACTTAGTTCGCTTAATGTATTCACTGCATACGTTTCTGGTGATTTTTCTTGCATATTGCACCTATTCTGAATGCAGCAAGCTTATAGAATAGGTAAGAACACGGTACATTTCAACAAATATAGAGTTAATTTAGTAATTGCACAAATTGGAGAAATTTGAACCAAAACCTTTTGATAAAATTCTCAGTAGATGAATCACTTTTTCCGCTCATTTTGTGCAATTACAAATGATTTCGTAATGTTCGATATAATGAAGAATTTTGACTAAAACACTGACACATTTTCAAATTAATAAACTAATCTGAGTTGTCAGTTGGTTAGTCATTAGCTGCAAGTCAGTGCTTAATCTTACGATCATTATTTGTACGTGATAACATTTTATAATGCTAATATTACCAATAACGTTCTGTTTTAATTTCAGTTTAATCAAATAATGCAACATTACACAATAAATATAACGAAGGTATTAATGATGACGGTTTGTCAGGTTTGATTGATTTTGTTTTATATTTGAGCATTTTCAACTGACTGCTTGTTTATGTGCTCATGTTTAGACTTTTCATCATGTTAAGATAAAATAGTTATATGGAATGTACAAAAGGATGTTCAATGGAAATGGCTACCCTTGTTTTTCCCCAAATTATTATTAAAAAGAAGTTAGCCAAACAATGCATTTCAATGTTTTGAAATTGGCTGATAGTGTGAAATATATCATAACCTACACTATAATGGTATCACAAACGTTATAAAGTAAACTGGACTTAAGACAAGCTAGAAGTACTGGTATCCACTATATGCCTGCCATCAAGGCCAGATCTATGCCCATACCTCATTTGAACAGATCTGGTTATCTTAATTGAGAGAATTACCGTCAATCCCCTGGAGACGTAGTTTCGACAGACGCCAGAACTCTTGAACCCAACACTAATTACTTTAGCATGATCAGGTGTTTTTAATGTGTTACAGAGACGGTAGCAGTGGGCTGGACCAGTGATGCAAAATTTCATGAAACTTAAAATTGGCGAAAATTTCAGTGACATTTTTGTGAAAGTTTCTAAATTCATCTGAAATTTATGAAATATCTGAAATATAAAATTAAACATTAAGTATCATGAAACTTTCGTGAAATTTCAATGAAACTTTCATTTTATGAAATTTAATTGAATAATTCCCTAATGTTAAGAAAGTTAAGTGAAATTTCATTGAAATATTTTAAATGATGAAACTTAAGTTCTGTATAATATTCGCAATTTTTTAAACTTCCGAGAGATAAAGAGTAATAAATCCCACTTTTGAAACTAGTTTCATACATTTTTATTTTTCAATGTTTTTCTTTAATATAAAAAAATATATTTTGTTTTCTCCGAAATAAGATTAGAACTTACAAATATGTTCGTGAAAAGTAAAAAATAAATAAATTTAATTTTTTAAGAGGGAACAACACGTCAGGCTAGTGGGGAGGGGGAGAAAGCACCAAATTAGGAGATATCTCCCTTATCACCAAATTTTATGCAAAAATAGTCTTCAACAATCCTGTAGTATTTATTTATGTACAACTTACACATATTTTCAATTAAATAACATCACCCAGTTTGCAGAAAACAGCTTATTGTTAATCATAATTTTAATGATTAACAATAAGCTGTTTTTTGCAAATTGGGTGATGTTATTTAACTGAAAATATGTGTAAGTTGTACATAAATAAATCCTACAGGATTGTTGAAGACTATTTTTGCATAAAATTTGATTATAAGGGAGATATCTCCTAATTTGGTGCTTTCTCCCCCGCCCCACTAGCCTGACGTGTTGTTCCCTCTTAAGCAATGATTTTCTTTTAAAACTGAATTACACTAAAAAGTAGAAAATAATTTTTATACAGTGATTAATAATGATGATGAAAAAGAAAACCATTGGATGCTCATAAAATATATCTTACCTTTATCAACAATCAGCATTGTAATAGAACGTTATGAATAATATGTTGTAATATAGCAGCGACAGAAATACTTTATGAGCGCCCAATGGTTTTCTTTTTCGTCATTTTGTAATCACTGAATAAAAATTATTTTATACTTTTTAGTACAATTCACTTTTAAAAGAAAACCATTGTTTTAAGAATTTATTTTTTATTTATTTATTTTTTACTTTTTAGTTTTCTGTCTGCCTCGTTTTCTTTAATTCAGATGCCATCATTTCGATTACTCTTGTCAAACTTTTTCATTTGATAGTCATATTAAGGGGGTTGTAAAAAAATAGGTTATCCATTTTGTGTCGGCCGCCATATTGGACTTAAAATAACGTCACACAGCTTATCGTATTCTACTTGTCATACCCTTTCATTTGATACCCGTGCCAAGGAGGTTGTAAAAAAATACGTGATCTGCCATTTTGTGCCTGTCGCCATATTGGATTTAGAATGACGTCACACAGCTTATTGTATTCTACTATAAAGTACTATAGACATGGGTATCAAATGAAAGGGCATATAAATGCCCTTTCATTTGATACCCATGTCGAGAGGGTTGTCAAGAAATAAGTAATCCGCCATTTTGTGCCGGCCGCCATATTGGATTTAGAATAATGTCACTCAGCTTATTGTATTTTACTTGTCATACCCTTCCATTTGATACCTATGCCGAGGAGGTTGTAAAAAAAATAGATGATCCACCATTTTGTGCCGGCGACCATTTGATTTAGAATGTCTCACAGCTTATTGTACCACTTTATATACCCCTTCATTCGATACCTATGTCAAGGGGGTTATCAAGAAAAATGTAATCCGCTATTTTGTGGTGGCCGCCATATTGGATCTGTCATAATATTGAATATGCTATATTGTATTGTCTTCAGAACCAAAGTTGTGTGTAAAATTTCTGCATGATTGGATATAGGGACGTGGTCAAAAATTCGATCACCAGGTTTGAACATACATACATACGTACATTTCGAGCTAAAGAAGACCGACCATTGAAAAAAACAATACATTTTTCAAACTACAGGAGTAGGTAATTTGTTAATATATTTACAAAATCTCCTGAACCCCTATTCTTCAACTCTCTGATTCAAGAATAGGCTTACTGTCCCTTGTAGTTTCTTATTCATGCAAAAATAATAGAACCTGGGAACCTAGCAATGAACGAAAGAAATGGAAAGCAGGGGTTCTTATACCTGAATACTGAATAGCTAACCTAACCTCTAAAATAAATGTTTTAAAAAAGACTTTACCTCATTGGTTTAAAACAAATTAAAAAGGCGCGCGAAATTCGCGAAATTCAAATTTCATTTGATGTAACGGAAATACAGATTTTGCAGCTGAAACTTTCATGAAAGTTTCAAAAATGTGGTAATTTTCAGATTAATCTGAAACTTTCATAAAATTCAGATATTTCAGAAATTTATGAGGGTACGTTGAAACTTTCAGAAATTTCAAATTGAAATTGAAACTTTCAAATTGAAATTTGAAATTTTGCATCACTGGGCTGGACCCAGGCGCATGCTTGCCCACCGGACTATAGGGCTCTTCCCGGTAGGCTCCTGGCCAACGAGCCCCTCCGCAGACTCTACCCTACAAAATCAATTATTTCAAGTAGATATTTTTTTACCTGAAATGCCTGGGCCCTATAAAGTCCCAGCACGCCCAGACCGCTGTTGAGTGGCTTGTTCCATGATATTCTTTTTGTATGATTTTTATATAGTACTCGATATTCTTATTATGCACTTAAAATTTCATATTATTAACTTATTCCGTTCTCGAGATATAAAGGGTTGCAATTAGTAATAGTTGCAAAAGCAGTGCACCCGTTTGTGACGTCACTATACGCAACTTTGAAATTAAAGATCCACCGAGACACCGCGATCACTAACATTCATTCAGAAGTAAGTAAATACGTGGAGTTGAAGGTCGTTTTAGGTGTCTATGTGGAAAGAGGAAGATTGGCATTTTATTGACATCGTAAATTTCATGGTGGAAATCGAAATTTCGGCTCGGCCTGTGGGAAAGCAAAATGGCTACTTTCGTAAGTGGAAAACCGTCCGTGCTTTAAAAATTCATAACTAAATAAACACTTGGAGTGAAGGAGCTCGAGGCGTCACTATGGAAAGACGAAGGCGAAGATTGGAGCTTTATCCTGATAGCAAGTTGTATGGGCCAAATCGAAAATTCGACATGACACGAGCGATAGAAAAGTGGCTTTCTGGGACCTTTCAAATTTAACCTGAAAGGTCGAAAAACATGGAATTTTCAGACGCTTGTAACAAAATAAATACGTCGACTGGAAGCTCGTTCTATGTCTCCATGGAAAGGGGAAGGTCGGCGATGAATCTGCATCCTAAATTTCAGGGTCAAAACCGAAAATTCGACCCGACAGAAGAGAGAAAAATTGTAATTTTTTGACATTTCACTAAAAATGAAAGGCGAGAGAGATAGCCGATTTTTGCACGTTAATTGCGGAAAACCCATTAGAAATACCTTCTCCGAGTTCATCGTAACACAGTTACAATAACTTCCGAACCGAATGGCACTGACCCTTCGAAAAGCCACATTGTCATGTTCTTTTTAGCTTTTCGTCGGATGGTAAATAAATTATTTTCTGGGGCATTTCTACTTGTATTTGTGCATTCTGGAATTATACAATACTTAACATTCTTTTTCTTTGTACTTATATTGAATCAAACAAGAAATACGTAACACAAACAGTACTCCGAAAACACCTATAGTTATAACTACTAAAAAGCATCGAGTCTACTGAGATCGCCAAGTCTATGCTTATAGTGACGTAGCGCCTGGCCATGCCTCATTTTCACGAAGTGGAGGTTTAATTGTTTTTAAGACACTGAGAAGACACCAGAATAAAATTTCTGATTTTTTGCCAATCCATTATTTTATGCTTGCACTTTCGATTTATGAAATAAAAAAAAATGCTGAACAAGCCATTTGCATGTATCTACACAATTATCTGCAACTTGTATCTGAACATATTTTTCTATCTTAAAAAAGAGTTATTGTGAAAACCTCTTTTTTAAAATTATTTTGGCTCCAAAAATATAAGCAGAAGAGATTTTGATTGGTAAATTTTAGGTGCATGTTTAGAATCACAAAATCTAATGATAAAAAACAGCGGAATTTTGCCATATATCATCTCCAGATCAACATACATGTCAAAGATTCACTGGATAAATCATTTAAAGAACTGATAATGCCTCCGTACCGTTTTGGATAGTTCTCAAAAATCTATACAATCTTTCCTATTTTTATGTGATAGTTTTTACAATGAAATGAGCAGACTAGTTGATTATTTTCGATCACATCTGACAATTTGTGTAATGTTAATATTGCATAAAATCCATGAAACTTCCCTAATGCACCTTCCTTCCAAGATATTGCTGTGGTTAACTGTTTAAATAACCGTTGGCAATATTTAATAGAATTAAAAGTAGGTATATGATATGATACAAACTCCTCATTTCGTTTTTTTCAGATATTCTCATGAAGATCGAGACTTAGAAGAACAAATGCTTGCAAAGGGCTTAAGGCTAACTCCCATTAGAAAATCTTCGGAAACATAATTTTACTCGATAAACTTCTGTAGCAAATGTTATAAATTAATCTAGATTTATTTATTAAATTTTCTTCATTACTTACGGTAGGTCTAGACAAAACGACTTTAAAAGTGCAACATATTTTATTATTGCAGTTTATTTTTTATTAAATTGCGTAAGGTTAAAAATTATATTTTATTTAATAATTCTCGACCTTTATACACTTAACGTCCACATAAACATACAATATTAATTCGACTAGTCTTTTGTTAATAATATTTTAGTGATAATTATTTATGTTATACAACATATGAATTGTGATTGTGAATTGTATTTTCGGTAAGGAATTGTATAGTATTGTACAAAAATAATATTATTTTGTGAATGCATTATATGTGTTGTCGTGTGAATAAAAACGCTTTTATACATTTATTTTTGTCTTCTCTTTATTAATTAAAATTGTACTTATTTAATATTTAATAATAGCATTGCATATTTCTAGGATACCTTAGAACTATTGGCAAATAGTTGTATGCCTTCTTCTACTACTTTTCTGGTTACACCATCTCTTACAAATATGGATACGACTCCTAATTCACCAACTGATTTTATATTACGTTGTTCGTCATCAAAAAACATCATTTCACTATATTCTATGCCAGACTGCTTCTTCATGCTAAAATAACCACAATATAATTTAACCACCACTTAAATAGAAAATTGAGTGATAAGATATAACGAAATCACATCAATATTGGACTGGTTCTGTGCTTAATCGATATGTGCTCTTGTATAAATAATGAACGATGTGACTAGGCTCCCGGTACCAGCAACCAATTATATCCCAGGTAGTATGTAAAAGAAGAGATAATAATAAAATAAATAAGTTCTTTATTGGATAACTCCAAATGGCCATCGACCGAGGTCCTTCAGCCAAAAAAGAAGAGATATATTTACGGAAATTTGATGCATTTTAGAGTAATTATGAACTGTGGAATATAAAGTTAGTAATTTTGAACAGCAAAATAATGCTGTTTACAAAATTTTGAGGCAAGTCAAGGTCGTCCGTTGACAATTAGTAGTGGTATCCGAGAAGGGCAAGGAACATGCACCGTTTTCGCAATTTACTTTCAATTGCAAAAACGACGCAATTTTTCCTTGCCCTTCTCGGATACCACCTACTTTCGACGGACGACTTTGACCTACCTCAAAATTTTGCAAACAAAACGTTCCACTGCCCAAAATTACTTATGATAACTGTGACGTCACTTATACCGGGATAAAATTGATTACCGGTACCGGGAGCCTAGACACAGCAAATGATGAATTACTACGTTTCAGATTTAAAAATATAAAATGTAATATTTTATAACTAAGGGTCAGAATCTTTCAGCGATAACAGGGTCACACTCAGGAGCATTAAATAAAGTACAATTAATTCAGTAAACATGCAATTTTTTCCTTTAATTGGTAAAGATCAGAAGGAATCTAAACATAAAGGGTTTTTTCACTTCCATTGAAATAACAGCTGTATATATTAGAATCAGTGATCGGAATTTGGGTTTAATTTTGAGGCGCTTCGTTACTAGGATTTATTGAAATACGCACAGATGTTTAGTTCACTGAAAAATAAAAAAATTTTGATAAATTTTTCGTGTAATATAAATTATATAATCTATTTATACAAAAAACGCTATTTAAGTTAAAGAAACAGAGCGCATAAACAATGCACACCTGCAACAAGTGGCCGACACGCCAAACATTATTTACTACTTGCTTGCCTTTAAATTGAATGGACATGGCACATGACCGAGTTTATAATTGTGTTTACTGAAAGAACGACTTATCGTTAATAAGCTGCGTTTTAGTCCGAGGAAAAGTACTGTCGAAAAATGGGTTAAACCTTATAAAGAACTACATTTTGATGGCGAAGAAATAATTTGTAATATTTGTGATGTCACAATAAGATGCACACAGAAAAATGTTGTTTTAAAACATGTAAATAGCTACACACACGAGTGTTATACAAAAAATCGGTAAAGGTATTTACACAGAACTTCCCTCGTTATTTGTGCATGGCGATCACTAAAAAAATATTAAATACGAAATGACAGAATAATAATGGAAATATAGTTATTGTAATTATTACAAAGAAATCCTGATAACTTGGTCAAAAAAAAAGTGCTCATCCAACAGCAAAAGTTCAATACTAAATAACAGGTCTCCCATAAATTATTTCTTGGGATGACCACCCTGTATATTTTCTAATAAAAGTATAATAGCATGTCAAATAGTATTGCCATTAGACAGTTCCACATTCACGCAGTGAAGTGGAAGTATAGTGGTGGTAAAAAATTTAATTTTTTTTTTTTTGAAATTTTTCAAAACTGTTGGTTAAAAATGTTCACTCCTTTTTCTTCTGCAATAGTTTCAGAATGTCATAAAACATAGAAATTTTAAATTTGAGCAAAGAAAAAAAAATCTGTTTTAGTGATTAAAAATTTTTCAAAAATGTGTGAAAAAAATTTTCAATTTTTTTTTCTGAAATGGGTTTAGAATGTCATGAAACGTGAAAATTTTAAATTTCAGCAAAAACAAATTTTTCCGTCTATTCTAATGGTAATTTTTTTTCCAAAGTGGTAAAAAAAAAATTCATCTATTCTATAGTAAGTAGTGAAATAGATTTTATCAATTTTTTTTTATTTGTTTGAATAGGTTTAGAATGCTATGGAAACGTTGAAATTTTAAATTTGAACAAAGAAAAAAAAAAAATTTTTTTGAAATTTTTCCAAAATCTTGGTTAAAAAATTTTTTCTTCTGAAATAGGTTTAGAATGTCATGAAACGTGTATATTTTAAATTTGAGCAAAAAAAAATTTTCCATCTATTCTAGTGGTAATTTTTTTCCAAAATGGTAAAAAAATGTTAGAATTTTTTTTCATCCGAAATAGGTTTGGAATGTCATGAAGCGTGGAAATTTTAAATTTGAGCAAACAAAATATTTTCTTCTATTCTATAGTAAGTACTTAGTGATGAATACATAAATTTTTTCAAGAAAAATTTTCGGAAAACTTTTTAAATTTGTTTTAATACGTTTAGAATGCCATGGAAACGTGGAAATTTTAAATTTGAAGAAAAAAAAAATTCCACCTATTTTGGTGGTAAAAATTTTTTCAAAAATGTTGGTAAAAAATGTTCAATTTTTTTTTTTTAAATACGTTTAGAATGCCATGAAACGTGAAAATTTTAAATTTGAAGAAAGAAAAAAATTCTCATATTTTAGTGGTAAAATTTTTTTCAAAATTGGTGAAAAAAATTTTCAATTTTTTTTGTTCTGAAATTGTTTTAGGGCGTAATGAAACGTGGAAATTTTAAATTTGAGCAAAAAAAATTTTTTTCATCTTGGTAAAATTTTTTTCAAAAATGTTGCCAAAAAAATTTAAATTTTTTTTTTTTCTGAAATAGGTTTAGCGCGTCATGAAACGTGGAAATTTTAAATTTGAGCAAAAAAAATTTTTTTTCACTATTTATTCCGTTTAGACGATCCACCCTGTATATTTTCCAGTGAACTTTCTACCATGTCTTCGCTGACAGTAGCGTCAACTATCCACCAAATTTGACTGCTATCCTTCAAGTAGTTTTTTAGTAAATGCACCAACAGACAGACAGACAGACATACAGACAGACTGACGGAATTGAAAAACCTATATTTTCGTAATCTACGTGTTCTGAAACGTCAGAATCCGAAAAAATCTCGGAGGGTGATTTTTTCTCGAATACAATACTTCCCTTCGGTATGCGAGGGAAGTAGTAAAAAGGTAAAGAGAGTTACAAAGGGCGAGTTTTATTTCGATTTGGCTCTTTTCTTAATATGTTTAAATCCTCCATGGAGTGTACTAAATAATGCTCATTTTACACATTTTCTAAAGAAATATTGCGTGGGGCAACATGTTCCAAGTGAAAGTCTAGTGATGCATTCAATGTTGAAATGACCAATGTTCGATATTTATACATCGACAAACTCACATTCTTAAACATCGATGAAACATCGATATCACAATAAAATTGAAAAATAAAATATCAAGCAATATATTAAAATTAAACTGAAGTAAATCTGTATCCCCCCCGCTATCCAAAATGTTATTTTAGATAAAAACTTTATTGCGAGGAATATACATTACATTCGCTGTATGCATTTTTGGATTACAGACATCTATGCATTGAATAGAACAAATAAATATGAAATGATCAATCGCCACTGTCCGCTGTCCGGTAGCACTAGTAGAGATTGCTACTTAGTTGTTGGGTGTTCGGAAATTTCAGTCTACTATTTGGTAAAAAAAAATCTAACCGCAGATGACAGCCCTGCTAGATAAAATATTACATGAAAATTCAGTTTTTTTTTTCTTTCATTAATTGGATTGGTCAATCTTCCCATTCGCGAAAATAATCTTACTCTATGTATTAATCGTTGCATAAATAACTAGATTAAGCTTAAATATAAAAACAGCTGGCGCCACACTCGCCAAAGGTGTTCGCTTGTAGATAGGGTAAAAAAATGTAATATATCGATATATGAATCATTTGATACGTCACAAGACTCATATCGATATATCAACAGAAAATTATCGATATTTCTATACTGATATATTTTTTAGATTAACATTTAATGTCAAAAAGGGGCGGCCTTTGGGGGGTGGCGAGCAGGGCAACCTCCTCGCACACTCGAGCAACAACTAGGCATCATTTCTGAATCCCTGATTCTTTTAAGACATTAATGCATCTCAGTTTATCATGATTAATAATTTGTTATCTTTGTGTTTATTATTTTTGGTAATTTCCAATAAACAATTTTAAAGCTCTAAATTTATTTATTTATAACTTTGCATTTCTCATCAAGCATCATCATTAAAACTAATTCCACAAAGACAAGGGCCTCGCAAAGATCTACCCGCCCGGAGCCTCGCAATGGCTAAGGCAGCCCCTGTCAAAAATGAATGAATATTACTTAAAAACTATGGCATACCAAGGACGGATTAAAGAATTTGCCACTTTACGCAATAATGTTAGGAGAAAATTGGGGCCCGGGGGTAGTAACACCCTCCCACCCTCCGCTCTTCGGTATAACTTCTGAAAGTGGGGGAAGAGAGGGGCGGCATTCCTTACAATACAATAATACAATATTTATCTCGATTAAAATTTCAAAAAGCGAAGGGTGATATGCAAGTTGAACCATTAAGAACGGGTTATATTCAGCCAAATTGAATAATGCAGGCCACAATGAAACTGCAGTTCAAGGTCAAAGCCAAGGTCACCAGAAGTTACTTTATTTGACTTCCTACAACTTTCTTCTGGGTAAGTTCTTACTAAATCAGAATTTCCAATCTATTTTGTAACAACTTTTCTGACCTTCAGATAACCTTCATGGGTAAATATTCTCCCTTCTATATAACTTTTTCTCGAAAGATTCATATCTTACAGGGAGATGAGTTTTTTCTGAATCCAAAGTGCAAAATATGGGTTTTATGGAAAAAAAAGTTTATGATCGAATGTCTTTGAAAATATTACTAGAGGTCAAAGTCACGGTCATCATAAGGTAGCTTACTCATATTCCTATAACTTTTGTTCTGGTCAATTCCTCTGAAATCTCAACACTGAGATAGTATAACACTTGGAAAGTTACAAACCTTCAAGTATGTGAATAACCATTATTTGACCTTCAAGTGTTCCTAACTTGAAATCTATGGACTTTTTGGATCAACCGCACATAACAACTCTTGTTCGAAATGGTCCAACGAATACATTTCAGCTGGTTTTAGCTCAAACTACTGTATAACTTTTACCGTGTATTTTGTGTCCTTTATTGAAAACGGCGAGGATGTAAATTTACGTCAAGAGTGATTTCCACTTCTTAATATAAAATACATTCACAATAATACCCTTCAAATTTGTAATAAAATATATTTTTTATATTATTTGGCAAACAGCAGAAAAAGTTATCTGGCTATCGAAAGAATGCAGAGATTGGAAATTATTTCTTTATATAATTTTTTTTTTATTGGTACCGTATTTTGCTTATTTAAAGTACGCCTCAGAGTGTTTAAATCCAACTTTTAAAAACGCGCGTGTTTTAAAGGTTACCATGGCAACAACTACAACCCGAGTCGAAATGTCAACTTTTTAATTATTAATCTGACAGGAATTTTTGCTGTATTAATCGCGAATCTGCTTTTCTATTCAAGTAATCAATATTAGAACTAATTTTAAAGCAATACACAATCAGTAACAACTGTAGTGACAATAATTAATCCTATGTGACAGATTGCGAATTAATTTTTGCATTCCTCATTTGACACTGACAGGTATCCTGATGTCACATCACGAATTCAACCATTTTGCATTCTTAATTCTTATTTCCATTTTTTGTAGTAATAATTTCAAAGTGTACCAATAAAAAAAATAGCGTAAAGTATTCGTGGATAACTGGTCTTTAAAACGCTTGCTCTATTTCGAGCACTCCGGCTGTGCCGTCGTGCTTGAAAAATCGCGCGTGTTTTAAATACCTTATTATCCACTTATATACTATTCTTTTTATTTCTCATAGCCAACTGTTTCTGCTGTTTGCCAAATCCTATAAAGGATATGCTTTATTACAATTTCTATAACAACCAAAAAATACTTCACTTTTAAACCCTTCAAGTTTTTTCTCTACATTTCAAAGAAGGTAAGTTTGTTTTCAAGTTATGGATGAGAGAATAATCGACAACAAATTTTAATCGATTATTTTGTTTTTGGTTAAAGATGTCAAGTGCTCAGAAAGACGCAGACATGCACTTTCTTTCACCACCTAATATCAACATATTGGAATTTATTAACACCGGGACTTAGGACTGCACTACACGTAGCTCATAATTTTATCGAGCATTACAGTCATTTTACTAATAAATCTACATATTTAATTTTAGAAGAAAAAAAAACACGATTATCCATTCAATAACACTGCGTTTTGTAAACTAATGTTACGACTTAGCGGCATTATTGCCAGTGATTCAGCACCGTGGTGGTAAATCCTGATCTCAATCAATAAATCAAATTCTTTTCAGCCCCGGTGCCTAGGGCATTTGGGCAGTCATTGTTTTCACTGTCCTATGGCTATGCTGCTTGTTATGTAAGCAACCCAGCGTACAATGTTGACGACGGACATCCCCGAGCAGACTCGACTAATGCCTTCATGATGAACCTAGTAGAAGACGACAGCCATTCTGGCGTGAATTCTCGCACCGTCCGGTTGTTCCAAATATTGTTGTAAAACTTTGTAAATCAATAAATATTTTTGTAGTGTGTTTTAGTAAAAGTGTTCAATTATTTTTAAAAAGACTTTGTCTACATCGACAAACCTAACTGGCGCAGTCGTGCGGATCGGTGAAAAAGACTTTACATCGCGAATCGTCTTTTTTTGTGTCAACAATTAATCACCGAAAAGTCTTAGGCGAATTGAGTACCCTAAGTGAAGAACCAACAACCCGGACAATGAAGTGTGCCTTCTCTTTAATGTAAGTAGAAGTTTTTTCCATGTCAGAATCCTCAGCCCCCATAAAGTCCTTTTGTGACAGTGCGAAGGGTGAGCTAGATTTAAGCGATTTATATAATAGTATTTTATTAATTGAGAACCATTTGGGCGAAACATCAGTTACGGCAGCATCGAGCGAAAGTACTGAAAGCCACGTTGAACTTGAAAATATTCCTAGTAATTTAAATAAAGATTGTAGTTTACATAATAGTGAATTAAATCACGATATTTCTACAAATAGTTCTAGTTTAAGTAATAATATTAAATCACAAAAAAGCCAAAAAATGTCTTCAACTCCATCTTTTGACGTTAAAAATTTAAGTATAATTCCACCTTTCGATGGAAATCCATGCGAACTCTATAATTATCTTAAAGTCTCACAAACCTTTCTCACTATTTACTTTGATGAGGAAAACCCAGGGAATTTGCAAAATTTATTACTATTCGAGGGAGTTAAAAGTAGACTCACGGGCAGGGCACGCGAAGTTATTTCCATTTACGGTGCCAGTACATGGGATGAAGTGAAAGCCGTCTTAACACAAAATTTCGGCGATCAAAGAGACGAAAATAGCTTAAATAGGGATTTGGTTAATTTAAAACAAAATAACGAAAGTCCGCAACAATTCTATGAAAAGGTTATGTCATTGTTAAATATCATTTGCAATTATATCGAGGTTCATAATACGGATGCCGATATTAAGACTAGTAAGAAAAAGTTCTTTACACAGCAGGCTTTAGTTACATTTTTAGCAGGGTTAAGGGAACCATTAGGCAGCACAATTAGGGCAATGCGGCCTAAAGATTTAGCAACCGCCATGCAATTCATAGTAGAGGAAAATAATATTCGATATTTACAAAAATCACATATTTCAGGTAACCTAAATAGTCCGCCAATATTTAAAAAACCCATAGTGCAACCTGTGGTCCAACAGAGACCACAGTTACAAAATTATTTTTTGCCTAATAACAACGTACCGCGGTTCGCGCAGCCAAATTTTCAAACGCAATATAACAATTTCCAACCCCCTAAATTTCCGACGGGGCCTATAAACATACAGCCAAGAACAAACTACCCTCCACAGAGGTTCCCTACGAATTCACAAACATTTAAGAAGCCGCATAATGTATGGAAACCAGGCCAAAATGTTCAACAGCAACAAAGCACCCCTATGAGCACCTCAACCCGAAACACATTCAGAAGACCCCAATATCAATATGGTGGAGATTTTCGAGCCCAACCAGGACCATCAAATAGGCCAGAATATCTATACAACGTCGAATATGAAAACACGCAAGAAATGCCTAATAATGGCCAAGAATATGCAGAATACGCACCCGAGTACGCACTTGAATACGAAAATCAAGAACATGAAGAATATCAAGAAGAAGAATCTGGAAATTTTCAAACGGCCCCCGATCCGAACCAAGAAACATAATAGAACTTAATATAGTGTCCGATAAAAAAGAATTACCCTATATAGAAATTAAAAATCCACCTCTAAAACTGTTAATCGATACGGGCGCAACAAAATCTTTCATGAGTCCTAAAATTGCCGAAAATTATTACCCAAATTGTATTTTTGAGGAACCATTTATAGTTTCGACGATTTTTTCGCAAAGTAAAGAAACTAAATGTATGCTTATTCCCAGTTTTAAAGAATTCGGTTCAGAGCAAAAATTAAAATTCCATTTATTTAAATTTCATGATATTTTTGACGGACTAATAGGATTAGATATTATAAAATATTTAAAAGTTCAGTTAGATTTTATAAATTCAAGGTTCAAGATGCCGCATAAAGACATAGAAATAAAATATCACTTATCAAATATAAATTCCACGTATCACGCAAACATAAAGTCTCACACGGGACAAAGAGTGCAAGTTCCTGTAACAGTAGATAACGGCTACGTAATCGTGCCTCAGCAAAAAGTTCAACACGTTGAGTTAAAAGAAACATTATCTATTGCTAGAAACGGATATGCTTGGGTCGAAGTTCTTAACGAGAATGAAAATGATGTCACCATAAACTTAGATACACCTTTAGAAGTAAAATTAATAAATCTTAACGAATATGATATATTTCATATCGACTTTAAATCCGATCAATCCAATACCGAAAATGGCAATCATCGCGAAATTAAAAATTTAATTAGAACCGATCACTTAAATTCGGAAGAGAAAAATTTAATAGAAAAGTTATGTATTAAATACTCCGATATATTTAAATACGAAAACGAACCTTTGACATTTACCAATCAAATTAAACATAGTATTAAAACCACTGATGAAATTCCCGTTTATACCAAGAGCTATAGGTACCCATTTATTCACAAACCGGAGGTAGAAAAACAAGTAAATTCTATGCTAGAGCAAGGTATTATAAGACACAGTAATTCGCCGTGGTCCTCGCCAATTTGGATCGTGCCGAAAAAAGCGGACGCTTCGGGCAAAAAGAAATGGCGGATAGTTGTGGATTATCGGAAAGTGAACGAAAAAACTATCGATGATCGATATCCGATTCCCAATATATCCGATATTCTCGATAAAATCGGTAAGTGTCAATATTTTACAACTCTCGATCTTGCCAGCGGGTTTCATCAGATTGAAATGGCACCCGAGGATATAAAAAAGACAGCTTTCAACGTAGAAAATGGCCACTACGAGTACGTTAGAATGCCGTTCGGGCTTAAGAACGCGCCCGCGACTTTTCAACGCGCCATGGACAATATCCTCAAGGGTTTACAAAACAATATATGTTTGGTGTACATGGATGACATTGTAATTTTCTCGGTATCTCTTCAAGAACATATTAATAACTTAACAAAAGTTTTTCAGCGGTTACGCGAAACTAATTTTAAAATCCAGCTAGATAAGTCAGAATTCCTTAAAAGGGAAGTTGCTTTTCTAGGCCATATAGTTACGGCGGAGGGTGTCAAACCCAATCCAGACAAAATTAAAGCCATTGTAAATTACCCTATTCCCAAAACTGTTAAAGAGATAAAAGGATTTCTAGGTCTTGTAGGTTATTACCGCAAATTTATTAAAAACTTTGCTAAGTTAACAAAGCCTTTAACCATTTGTCTAAAGAAGGGGTCAAAAATCGAACATAACGAAGCTTTCCTGAAATGTTTTGACGAATGCCGGCATATTTTAACCAATGATCCGATACTGCAGTACCCCGATTTCACCAAACCGTTTAATTTGACTACCGATTCGAGCAATTTTGCAATAGGCGCGGTTTTATCGCAAGGTCCGATCGGAAATGATAAACCAATAGCATACGCGTCTCGAACACTCAATAGTGCGGAGCAAAACTACTCCACAATTGAACGCGAGGCATTGGCCTGCGTCTATGGGACAAAGTACTTCAGGCCATACCTATTCGGCCGAAAGTTTAAGATAATTACCGACCACAAACCCCTAGAGTGGCTAATGAACCTCAAGGAGCCAAATTCTCGACTAATCAGGTGGAGATTGAAGCTCGAAGAATTCGACTATCAAATTCAATACAAGAAAGGTAAAGCCAACACAAACGCCGACGCCCTTTCACGCGTAGAAATTCACATGAAAGAAATTTCGGATTCCGACGATAATGCGTCTCTAGTAAATCATATTGACGAAACCCCAAATCTTAATGACATCGAAAATTCGGAAAATTACGACTATGATACGATAAACGAACTAGACGAAATGCAAACAAACTCGGAACCCGGAAATAACGCGCCGATCGCGAGTGACATAAATCAAGTACAAAATAATTATATTCCGATGACGGATAATTTAAACCAAGCACAGGACGCAAACGAAGTAGAAATCCCCGAAAATAATGACGAAAACCAGTCTAACGAAACCGCCCACACTAGCATAGAACACCCTGTACAAACGATTCCTATATCCGAAAAACCACTAAATCTCTATAATAATCAGGTAATAATTGAATTCCTGTTATATTCCGAAATCGAACTTTATAAACGCGTAAAACTGAGAAATTTGTTCCATAACAAAAAGCGGATATTTGTAAAAATAGACAAATCCCGACTTAACATAGAAATAATAAATTTTCTTAAAAACTATCTAGACCCCAAACTAACATACGCATTATTATTTAAAACAGATGAATTCTATCCCGAAATCTGTAATATTGTAAAGGACACGTTTAAAAATTCAAGTTTTAAATTAGTAAAATGTAACACAGTTTTAGAAGACATTACTGACGAACTTAGACAACAAGAAATTATCACTCATCATCACGAGGGTAAAACGAATCATCGTGGTATACCTGAAACTGTACTCAGAATAAAACAGAATTATTATTGGCCCACATTAAACGCGGACGTAGAAGATAGGATAAATAATTGTGATATCTGTCAAACCAATAAATACGATCGCAACCCGATTAAGCAGCAATTTGCAATAACACCTACGGCTAAAAAACCGTTTGAAGTAATATATATCGATACATTTCAGGCTTCTAATCAAAAGTTTCTAACTGTTGTAGATTCATTTTCAAAGTACGGCCAAGCGTACCCTCTAGAAACCCACAATGCTATAAACATAGTCAAAAACCTTTTAATTTTTATGACCCACCACGGAGCGCCGCTCAAAATAATTTCCGACAGCGGCACCGAATTTAAAAACAATCTCATGTTAGAATTTGTTAAATTACACGACATTGAAATTCACTACACGACACCTCTAAATCCGCAAAGCAAGGGTATAATCGAAAGATTTCATTCTACAATTATAGAACATTTACGAATTCTAAAATCAAAACAACCCAATGAAAATTCGATAACAAACTTAATGCCCTACGCAATATTAGGTTATAACAACAGTCATCATTCCCTAACCAAACAAAAACCTGTTAACATTATCAATGGGCATCTAGATACAAAAGATCCGTTTGATATCGATATAACGAACGTCTTATTAAATAATTACGTAGAAAATCACAAAGAAAAGACGAAACTAATTTATCAAAAAATTCACGAGGACTGCCATCAGCAGAAAGAAAAAACAATTAGCAAACGTAACGAATCTAGAGAAAAAGAACCAGACATTCAACCCCAAACAAAAATTTATAAAAAAATCAATAGTAGGAATAAATTAGCGCCGAGATGCGTTCCCGAAACCGCGCTAAGTCAAACCACTAAAATCATATCCACAAATAAATCCGCGGCTATATCTAAGCAAAGTATTAAACGCCCAAAACTAATTAGACAACCTTTGTTACAGAATGTCTCTGATAACACTGGCGAACCTTCAGGAAGTAAAGATAACTGACCTGTCAAAAAACCCAGGTATCCTTCCCTTCAAATTAGGTACGGCAAAAATAAAAACAAGCATTCACACATTTTTACATTATCTCGATTTAGAACCTATCGAAAATGAAATCAAAACACTAAAAAACCAATATGACCAAATTACGAAAGCAATTACGGACGGCCTAAGCCAACCTTATTTTATGGCACTGCAAAATTTCAATGCAGCAATATCTTTTCAACTAAAAATTGTTCAACAAAAGTTCACCTCAGTATACCCTATTAAGAGGCGAAAACGTGGTTTAATAAACGGACTTGGCAGTATAATAAAAAGCATATCTGGCAACTTAGATCAAGACGATGCCGATAAATTTAATCAAGCAATACATAACTTGCAAGAAAATCAAAACAATATAGCCAATAAGCTCAATAAAGAGATTTCTCTTACTACAAAAATTATCGATAATTTCAATCATACAATAACATTAATTCTACACAATCAAGATGTAATTGCAAATGGTATCGATTGTATTAGGAAAGATCTTAACAAATTTATATTCGAATTTAACGATTATCTACAAGTAAAAAATATTTTAGATCAACTAAATTTAAGTTTAAATATCATAATTCAGTTATTAACCGATATAGAAAATTCTATAACCTTTGCAAAATTAAATACTCTACATCATAGTATTGTCAAAATCGATGAGTTGGAATTTATTGTAGATACCTTAAGAAATAATCACCCTGTAGAACATCTATTATATGTAAACAAAATTGACATTCACAAATACTACGAAATAGTAGAAGTAAAAGCATATTATTCGGAAAAGAAAATAATATTTGCATTAGAATTTCCGCTAATACACCCGGAACACTTTTCGTACTATCACCTTTATTCAATACCTACCCCAAACCATACGACCATAATTCCTTCCAATACCTATCTGACTATGAGCGAAAACTTCTACCAATATCAACCAACGCCATGCAGGGAGATCGATACTGAATATTATTGCCAAGAAAGCCTTCTTATCGATGGATGGAAACAAAATGATTGTATATTTCAATTATTACAACTCAGCCAAGAAGACAACACATGTACCCAGGTTCCAATAAGAACAGTACATTCCATCGTCGAACAAATTACCGAAACTTACTACATAGGCATTTTCCCGAATGAAACAAAAATTCAAACCACCTGCAGGACGACAGATTTTACTATTCTACGAGGCACCTACCTATTCAATTTACCCCCTAAGTGTAATTTTAAAACATCAGAATACACTTACTCAAACGAAAAGGAATCAATCAGAGGACAACCCCTATTGTTACCAGAAATTAAAACGATGAAGACAAGAATTAACAATACCAGGAAGCTGAAACTAGAAGATGTTCCTCTGGACCAACTTCACATGCTAAAGAAAACCCAAGACGACATAGAACCCATCCAACTGAAGAAGGACGTCGAGACGGCCCACTACTGGACTCTACCCCTTTATGTTATTTTTGTCATATTTGTTTCAGTATTGGCTATTCATCGACTTAGGAAATGTAAATCCAAACAACCTACTCAACAAGTGCAGGCTTCCGCAGTTGAGGGTCCATCAAGGGACAACAAGGTCGAAACAGTTGACCGCCAATCAAGGGATAACAAGGTCCAAGGAGTAAAAGTTTTATTTGTCCCAAATAAAACTTCTGTCTAGCAAGGGAGGTGTTATGTAAGCAACCCAGCGTACAATGTTGACGACGGACATCCCCGAGCAGACTCGACTAATGCCTTCATGATGAACCTAGTAGAAGACGACAGCCATTCTGGCGTGAATTCTCGCACCGTCCGGTTGTTCCAAATATTGTTGTAAAACTTTGTAAATCAATAAATATTTTTGTAGTGTGTTTTAGTAAAAGTGTTCAATTATTTTTAAAAAGACTTTGTCTACATCGACAAACCTAACTTGCTATTCTCCACATATGTATTCTAAATTTGTAGTATAAAAGTGCACAAACTCAATCAGGCCCACCACCATCCAGTTCTACACTTGCTTGCCGTTTTAAAAATGTATGAACATGTATTGCGCAAATAATAAAAGTAAAGGCTTCCTTCACTGAACTACTCACTTCTCAAAATGTTTTACTTTGTTTCCTGGAAAAATTTCTTTATATGAAAAATATTGATCCCATCCGAAAAGATTTATCAATTGTCTTGCTCCTTGTGTTTCTCCAGTACGAGAGGCTACTCCTAATATATAGCCTTGATCATCGAGACTCTTAAGTACTTCTGGCACTTCAGGATAGCATTTAATTTTACTTCCATATGAATCAACAATAGCACCATTTGATCTACAAAAGATATTTCACGTTTTTATGGCATACGTTCTACTTCTATTATCAAATACCCTTTTCTAAATGGAGGAGCTACATGAGTGTCTACCCAAAATGGCCATAGTGTATAATCTGAAACATAAGGATGGGATACAATTTTAAAAGATATATGTACCTAAAAGAAAATTACGTACCTACCTAAATCGAAAACTATTAATTTAGGTTTTCTGGATGCCATTTGTACGTTCGATATTGTTACTAATATAAATATATAAATGTAAATCATATAAGGAAACACACACCAAATAGTAATCTTTATCTCAATTATTTCTATTGCAAAATGTTTGGTAGTTTGATCAAACAGTATTTGGCTACTTTTTGGTTTTATCTTTATTCACAATCCTTTCATTTTAATCAGCACTGTCATTCCCTGCCCTGGGCCACTGACACCATAGATAAACTATAAACTACACTAACCATAGATACACTAACTGACACTGACACGAGTGACACGTGCTGACACTGACACTAAAGGAGGGCGGTCGGCGTCGGCGGTGGAGGGAGACACACAATAGACGCGTTTCATTGATCCACTACCGATGACCGGTGGCAGTGGAATTACCAGAATGACATTTACAAATAAGAAACGACAAAACTGAAATTTTATGTAGGTGACAATTTTCTTAAGAATCTTAGGCTATGTTAAATAGTGAATGATGATCATATAGACATGCATGTATATAAATAAATCTTTTTCTATCATTATTTCAGAAACAATAATTTCCACAACTAAAAACTGTTTCGGAACAAGTATCATTCCAACACACTGTGATGGAATAATACGACACAGCTTTCGACAAATCAGAAGCCGTTAAGGCCGTTACAGAATAGTTAACCGTAAGACTTAAGAGTCATAAGACGTATGACATTAAAAAGTGATTTTACACCATACTTTCTTTATGTTCTACGGCAAGCCAATCACAAGTCAGTTTTGTGAGATAATTTTTTAGGTTAGAAGAAAAACGGTTTCAATACCAAAACAAAGTAATAAAGAAGGGATTATTTTATTTTAATCATTAAATATTGAGGCGATAATGGATGAATTACCTCTTATATTGTTGGCTGGAAATTTAATGGGGATGTTTCTTTTAATCAGAAAAAGGAGAAAACGTTGGTTAAATAGAAGGTGGTGGACAACTTAAAATAGGCCTCAAAATTCTTAAACCAGTGACACGACTAAATGGCAGTGGTTAGTGACAACACGTTTCATTTATTATAGGTTAAACTTTCATTTTAGCGGGAATGGTTCTCATTGGTTGAACATTTTACGGCCAACGTAAGAATTCCACCATACGGAAATTTTCAACTTTCTGCGTAAGCTTTTACGTCTTAATGCAGGTTGTGTAATGGAACTTTTAAAAGTACATATTGGTTTTCATTTACGTTATACGTCATACGTCTTAAGTCTTACGTCAAGCAATTCTGTAACGGCCTTTAAGCCACATTGCACGATTGCACATTTATTTAGCGGTGCTGTTGCTATGATTACATCGAACAAAAGGTACTTATTTCTAGCTTCACATTTATCAACGCTTTGAAGTTTTTTTGGATAATTTCTAAAATCTTGTTAGAGAAAGTATAGTCTACAACATGTTTGGAATGGCATATTCCACATTTGTCAACCGTTTTCGCTTGTGGGAATATGGGCCATTCCATAACTTGTTGTAGAATATACTATATTCTGATATTAGTAAACATAAAAAATTATATATCATTAATATTGACTTAATATCAACTACCTTCAGCTATCTATTACAAACGCATCATCTCCACCCCGACTTGCTACCAATCCTTCTGTCTTTAGGGACGGAATGAAAAGTGGCAAACTGAAAATAAGCAGATTGGTGAGCAAAAAAAAACGACGAAGTGTGGCATTCCAGTGGGGCATTGTGACAAAAAAACGCACCTAATATTGCCATATGAAAATATTTTGGTTCTGACAAGAAGGGTTCTAGAACAGTTCCCAACATGGTTTGTTCTGGTTTTGAGAAATGCCAGTCCTCGGATGTCAGAAACATGCGCAGTTAGCAAGTTCAGAACGCGTTTTACTAACTGCGCATGTGCCAGACATCCGAGGACGTCCTCCAAACCACAAACCTTTCTCCAAACCAGAATGGGCCGGGCCAGGGCCAGGACAAACCTAAAGAAACAGGCATGTGTAGTACATTAAAACTCATTTGTTAAACTACGCAAGACGGGAACGATTCTAGAAATGTGAATATTTAGAACCAAAACCTAGGGAGCTTATGATTTTTCAGTTTCACAATGCATAGCACAGGTACATAGTCACAGAAATTAGGAAATACAGTGTGGTGTACAATCTCTCAGATTACAGATTACCCTGACGTCATCTTCCACGATCTGAATTTTACGTCTTAAATCGCTTGAGCCCAGAGAAATAATTCTCTGCTTCGACCATTAGACTTATGCAAATGAAGACGGCAACCAATCATCAGCTTCATTTCGATTTCGTCACAATAGTACAATATAATGTAGGAGCCACTGAACTGGACCGTGAGCAAAAGATTAGAGTTCTCTACTCTTTGCCGTGCGAATCGTATGAAGAAAATCACGAATTTTAAAATTCATAGGTTTACGTTCCGTACCACTAAGCTTTTGCAGTAAACATGTAGATACAAGTATAGCAGATAGATGAAACTGTTGCTTCAGGTATCTTCGGTTTACCTGGTATGCCTGGAGGACTAACCGGAATAATAACTAAGCTTTGCCTGGAACAGCCAGTTATTTTTCGTTTATAAATTTTAATGTTGAATTTCTGTTGGTTGACAGTAGAACTAGTAAGCGGCCATTTTGGTTTTTTGGTGATCTACGCCATCGCCATAAACCAATATAATTATTCTTAATTTTAGTATTTTGTATAAATATAAGGCATTTTTCTAAAATTATATAAAATAGTATTGTGCTCTCCATAACGACTTAGTTGATAGGGGCTAACGGGGCTTTGAAAGGTATAATAGCTAATCGTATATGTCACCTTTAGATTGTTTTTTTCTCCGGAATTGAGTAGTCAATACTTTTCGTATTGATAGTTATAAAATATTCAAATTGGTTGTAAGTTATTGTAATTGAACTATGGATTATTTATAATTTTCACTCAAGCGTATTGCTAATAAAAGTCTAACCCTAAACGATTTAGTGCGCATTAAAATTGTATTTTTTAGCTAATATGATTGAACTAACAGTTAAAACGTTAGATTCTCAAAACCACCAATTTTCCGTAGAAGATGATGTAAGTAACTCAAAATTTGCTTCATATTTAGTATTTCTAATAAGGTGTTTTTACAGATTACTGTGGAGCAGTTCAAAGCTAGAATTGCTGAAACGGTAAACATTCCTCCAGACACACAGCGTATTATTTACTGTGGAAGAGTTTTACAAGATAGTTCAAAGCTAGCTGATTATGGTAAGTATTTTGTACAAAGGAAATAAGGTTGATCACAAAATTTGGTATTATAATTTTGGTGGATTTATAAAAATGCAAATCTATTCATATAACATATTGTATTCTCAGATATAATTATTTGATTCTGTAAGTACTATTTTGGTCGATCCCCAATTATGTCCTATGAGGTTGAATTTTTTTTTCTTCAGTATATGTTACATGATAAAATGTTTATCTTCTGTCACTGAAATAACCTTTTATTGTTGAAATGTTTGTAAAATATTGAAGTGCCAAGTTTTAAGGATGTGTGGGAGCGATTAAAAAATATTAAGAAATTAATGAAATTCTGGGAAATTGTACTTTATGTCTCCATAATAATAATAATGTATTCATCCAAGGAACTTGTACAGTTATAGGATATGTTACCGTATATGATGCACTGAAGGTGCATCTCAGAATTAATATAATACAATTTCAAAAACAATACATTACTAAAAAAAAATTTAAAACAGTTCTCAACAAATTATGGTAATACATTCCTATCACAATATACGTCAACAGATTAAAATTAAAAGGTTTAGAAAATATATTTTCATGGAAAATCATGTAGTAAAAACTCTCCCTCACTATAGAAGCAGTGAGTTAATAGCAGTTTCTTTACTTTTTGTTTAAATTTATTGATGGACAGATTTTTATATTCGTCAGATAATTTATTATATAGTATGATCTCTTTATATTTTGGGCACTTCTCAAATTTAGATGTTCTGTGTCCTGGAGTTTCAAGTGTACTTACATTCCTTGTGTCATAATGGTGGTTATCACCCAGTCTCTTATGGTTATTGATAAATGACCCCCATACATTTCAAATCGATTCACTTATCCGTTTTGGATTTGAAATGATTTTAATTCTTACGGGAAGTGTAGTGTTATTGAATATGTTTTTATATACCTATTTCTACATTTACAAGTCTTTATCATTGACATTTGCAGGGTACAACTAATCTTTATGTACCTAATAACTCTAAGAGTTACATGTTTACATTATTAATATAATGGGTAAAGTTTTGAATGATAGAATTTGTGATAGTGGGCGCTGATATCAAAGTATTTGTCTACAAGAAAAAAATTTAGATGGTGAGTCTAGTGAGGTTACTATGGAATAATTAAGACATATTCAACAGTCTAATAAGATTATATTGAGAAAATTACATACAAGTTATAGGTACTTTCAAACAAAATACAGTCGTCTTTAGAATGAATTGAGCTCTAGAAGGAATTACATTATTTATAGTTTATATATGAATTCAGGTTTGTCAGTACATAATAGGTCAGCCTGCAGATGGTCATCTTTTCTTATAAACAATGTTCGGAATTTGGATTTAATTCCAGTGACGCACATACAGATTAGGAAAATTCAGTTTAGGGTATAGGAATAACGATGTAATTGACCACGCCCCGCTAGTTCCATAAATCGTGAAAGCAGAGGCACACAATGAATTGAATTTAGTACGGCATGAACTAAGGTTGGGTGCGGACATAGGTAATAATAATTTCTAATACGAAACGAGACAATATCTCTTCGTCAAAGGTGAAGAAGTTATTTGTCACATTTTTGACAAATAATTTCTTCTATTGAAAGCATTTCTGCAGTTTCTTTTTTAGCCGTAAATGCTACGGGAATAAAATAATAATTCTAATTAAAACCGAAATGAAAATAGAACATTAAAATAAAATTAAATAACTCGGAAACTAAAATCAACTAATAATTATCAAAAAATAAATTATTCTTATTAAATAACTAAAATAGAACATTAAAATAAAATTAAATAACCCTCAGAAACTAAAATCAACTAATAATTATCAAACAATAAATTGATGAAGGATTCAAACAAACCACCTTCTTCTGCAAAGCAATAGCCAAACCGATTATACAATGAACCTCTCATATTATTGAGTTGATTTGGAGTAATGCTTGCAGAAAGTTGGATAAGTTTTTCCCGTAATTCAACTAAATTATTGGCTCGTTCAAACACATGTTTGTACGCGGTTTGCTTTAAAAAGCCCCACAGAAGGAAATCATGGGGTGCTAGATCAGGTGACCTGGGGGGCCATTTTATCATTCCCCTTGTAGCTATTAAACTATTGGGAAATGTTCTTTCCAGAAAATTAATAACAATTAAGGTATTGTGACTTGGGCTGCCGTCTGGTTAAAACCAAATGTCGTCAAAGTTGACAGGAAGATTTTGAACTGCAGGAATTATTTGGTTTTGTAAAAGCTCTAAATATTTATTGCCATTTAAATTGCCATCGATTAGCAGTGGGCCTATAATATGATTGTCTAAAATTCCCGTCGAAACGTTCAACTTTTGAGGATACTGAGTTCGCACAGCAACACTCAAATGTTTATTTTTCCGAGACCAATATCGTACTACGGATGGATTGTGTTTCCTATGTAATGAAAACGATAATTCATCTGTAAACAAAATATATTTTAAGAAGTTTTCATTTTCATTCACTTTATTTATCATGATTTCACAAAATTCCATCCGTTTGAAATTGTCCTCGGGAAATATTTCTTGCGTTGTTTGAACTTTAAAACGGCTGTACCCATTTCTTTTAAAAATATTTCTTACAGTTCTTTCCTTCATGTCAACTTCATTAGCAATTTGCCTGCTAGAACAAGGTTCACTAGTTTCAACAAGTGCACAGACATTAGTTTCGCGAATTTCACGTTCTTCGCTCATTTGTTGATGATGGGGTTCGGGTTGACAGCATGTTTTACAATAATTCACGACACACCCGAAATTCTCAAATTTTTTAATAATGTATGAAATTACGTTAGTTGAGGGGATTGGTCTGACTTGATATGCCACAGTAAATAAATTTATTGTGTCTTCAGTGGAATGACCCCCGAAGTACCACTTCACAATTTGCACTGTTTCTGCAGTTGTATAAACACACGGCATTTTAATAACGAAATTGAGATTAATTTATTTTATTCCCACACTTCTAAACAGCTACGCTATTAAAAACAGAATGGGTGCGCTGTCTCAACTCGACGCGGTCAAGCGATGGTGCTATTCTTTTATACCAATGCCCAGCATTGTTCTACGACAAGGCGTAGTGTATCTGCGCAGAAACAAGTTTACGTATCTTAAACTAAATTTGCTGAAGCTGTATATGAAATTTTACATCAAAATATTAAATGTAAGTAGTTTGTTCTGTCTTACAAAATTAAATGTAATATGAACCTACCTTACGAGTATATGATGTATTTTGGCATAATAAATGTATGTACTGTCGTGAGCAAAAAAAAATAGGACAATGTTTTTTTCTAATGTAAATCTGTTTCTATTTGAATGGGCTTGTTCCATGATATTCTTTTTATATGGTTTTTATACTTTTTCATATAGTACTCGATATTCTCATTATACACTTAAAATTTCGTATTATTAACTTTTTCCGTTCTCGAGATATAAGGAGTTGAATTTAGTAATAGTTGCAAAAACCAAGCGCTCATTTGTGACGTCACTATACGCAAGTGACGTAAGAAAAATGGCTTTCTGGGACCTTTCAAATTTAACCTGAAAAGTCGAAAAACATGGAATTTTTAAACGCTGGTAACTAAATAAATACGTCGAGTGGAAGTTCGTTCTATGTGTCTACGGAAAGGAGAAGGTCGGCGATGAATTATAATCGTAAATTGCAGGGTTGAAATCGAAAATTCGTTCTGGCAGGGGCGAGAGAAAATTGTAATTTTTTGACATTTCACCAAATTGTACTCCCCTACTGTCAAGTAGTAAGCAAAACAAACAATACTTCGAAAACACTTATAATTATAACCAATAAGGAGCATCAAGTCTATTGAGATCGCCGAGTCTATGCATATAGTGACGTAGCGCCTGGCCACGCCCCATTTTCGTGAGATGGAAATTTGTAATAGTTTTTAAGATACTAAACGTGCGAATAAGATTCTGATTTTTTGCAAATCCATTAATTTATACTTGCACTTTCGATTTGTGAAATTAAAAAAAAATGCCGAACAAGCCCATACTTGCAATGAATTTTGACAACTAACTAACAATGTCACAAAAATTAAAGTTAGATGTAGGTAAAGTCTTCTTCATAATTCTAATGCATGTAAAAAATGCGCTAAGTACAAAGCGGGCAGGCGGCATCTTTACCTATTCAAAGATACCGCCGCGCGGACTTGTTCGACGGGAATTTTTTATGTGATTTAGAAATATGAAGGCAACACTACACTACTAGATTTTAGAAAAAGTACGTTATAAGATTTGTCTTTTTTTTTTTGCTTATGACAGTACACGTCATATTTCACATATTAATTGTTATAAATCCACACAGCACTTTCAAGTTTCAAATTTGATACTTTTACTGAGTGTTCATAGTTTCAAAGTAGACAGTAAGTATTTTTTCTAAATTTTTATGTGAGAGACGATTTCTTTTAACAGTAAATATCCACTCTAAGGTCGAAAATGATCTTTCACATTCCACAGTAGTGAGGAAAGTATATCTAAAGATATTGCAATTTTTTTGCTAATGGCAGATACATCTGGATTCCTTTGTAAAACAGCAACCCACTTTTTTTTATATAACCTCACTAGTTGCACCCAGAGTTTCATTAATTGTTTTTTGAACAGTATCTACTTTGTTAATTGTTTCTTCCAAGGACAAATTTGGACATTGAAGGCTTTCAATTCTTTTAAAACGTTTGAAAATAAATGTTGAATCATTTTTAATATTTGGGATATTCATAAAATTCTTTGCATGCTTAATCGCAGTAGCATCTTCATTTAAGGTTTCTACAACTTCCTTCAGTGAGTTGAAGTTAACATGGTAGTAACATACCGCATTTATCCATGTTCCCCAACGTGTGATCACTGATTTTGGAGGAAGCGGCAAATGAGGACATTTTTCTTGGAAATGTTTTATCCTACTAGTTTGTCAACATTTGTGAAACCATCTTGTACTTTTTCGCATATGCGATGTAACACATACGCTAAACAAGTAACATCTAACACTTGAGGGTATTTCTCTTTAATTTTTTTCCCATCACTTAACATAAATGACACTGAATCACTAGTAAAAACAACAACTTTCTTTAAATTTTGTTCAGCCAGGTCTTGCCAAAGCCATTTTAAAGTGTTTTCAAAAAAATTAAACACTGACTCGCCATTAACTGTTTCTAAAACCTTGGAAGCTATAACTAATGACATTTTCCAGGACCCCATATACATGTAATTTTGTAACTAATAAATTGGGCACTCTAATTCCTAAAGAGTCTGCCGTTTCGTCTATTGTAACTCAAAAACAGCCATTTTGAAGATCACTCCGAATACCTTCCAGTTTTTCTTCGTATAGTTCAAAGAGAATTTTTTTACGAAGCAGGCAGAGCTAAATCGAAGTAAAACTTGTGCTTTGAAACCCTCTTTTCCTTATTTGTATTACACTGGTGTGTGTAGCTATTTACATGTTTTAAAACAGCATTTTTCTATATGCACCTTTTTGTGACATCACAGATATTACAAATTATTTTTTCCCATCAAAATGTAGTTCTTTGTAAGGCTTAATCCATTTTTCGATCTTTTTCTGGGACTAAAATGCGTGTCTTTCAGTAAACACAATTATAAACTAGGCCCTGGGCCAAGTCCATTCAATTTAAAGGCGAGTAAATAATAAATAATGTTTGGTATGTCGGCCACGTGTTGCAGGTGTGCTCTAATTTTTAACTCAAATTTTGTATAAATAGATTATATAATTTATATTACACGAAAGATGAATCAAAATTTATTAATTTTTTTTCAGTGAACTGCAAGCACATCTGTGCTTATTTTAATAAATCCTTGTAAGGATGCGTCTGAAATTAAACCCAAAATTCCGATCACTGCTCATAAACGATGCAACCAGTTAGAATTGAAACAAAAACAGAGACTGCATTAACAAATTGATTCATATTTTCTAATTTTTAAATACGTGTAGAAATTAGTCTGATGAGAATTTAGCCTCGAGATGCATAATTTTTTATTCGGAAAATTTACAACAAATTATTAAAAATAAGACTGAATAATGTTAAGAATGTATAGTACATTTGTTTACAACCATAAGTTTCTTGTTGTTAGGGTAGCATACATTTATGTTTAAAAAAAGAGAAACAATGAGTTTTAAAGTTCTCAGATATAAAATATACAATAAAAATGTCATAAAGGTGGTGGTAAAGATCGGCCTCTTTTCGCCTATCATAATCATGAAAATAAACAATTTTTATTGGAGCCATTCTTTTATATTTATTTTTAGTACAAGTGTTCAACATTATGTTTAGATAAAATTGATATGAAATATTCTACAGTAAGTCTCTCAAACAGAACATATTGTTGTTTTTCTGACACTATCGACGTTTTTTCGAACTTTCAGTGACTATTTCATTATATAGCGCTCAATGAACCACAATTAATTCACACTTAGAAAAAAACATATAAACTCTACTATTATAAGAAAAAAATCTGTAGTGGTTCATGGTGCGCTTTATAATGAAATGACATTGAAAGCTTGAGAAAAGGTCGAAAATGTTAGAAATGTAACAAAAATGTCCTTAGTGAAGGTCAGAAGTCGGAAGGACACGCAAGTATCTGCTACTGGGCCAATTTAGTCCCCCCCCCCCTTTGAGGTTGCTAAAACTGATTGCAGAGTCCAAAAAATTTTTGAACCCGTCTAGTAATTCTAGACGGGGATGACCCCAATCACCACTACCCTTCGATTCAACCCCTATAGGGCAGCTTACCTTGTGGTTATTTTGGCGAATTTAGTAACATCCAAAGTTCATATAGAGAGGACTGACATTTTATAGTAATACTAATGACTTACCAAATGTGGTTACGCAGAATATGAAACGAACCCAAGTTGGTATTCACCATGAGTCGGAAATTCGTATCTCAAGTCGACTCCTGCCAGTGCGGATGAAAGTCAACTGGACATATTACATCGTGTTCATATTTGACTGGCCCAAGCTGTGTGCTTATGTTATTGTTTATATGTAAAGATCGTTTATGAAATTTATTTTGGCCTCCCGATCTCTTTCACTCTAATCCTACAAACGGTTTTAGTGTGCTTTTGAAGCAAGCTTAAAACAATCTTTATTAGTATATTGTTTTGTAATTTAGATGTCAATGGAAAAGTTGTACATTTGGTGCAGAGGGCCCCACCAGGTGCTACTCCCCGACCAACTAGTAGATCTGCTTCTCCACAGCCTCAACGCAGAGGTTTCAGAGGGTTTAGAGGGTTGGAACAGGGTAACGCAATGTACTTGGGATCGATGGCATTCCCTGGTAACTTGATGGAGTCTCAAGGCATTGTTCCTCCTCCTCCAACTCACAGTCTCTCGGGAAGTCGTTTAAATGTTGCCAGAAGGTGGGTATATTTGCCTTCTAACTTTTTTCGTCTGTAACATTTTTATATTTCAGAATGTTGAGGAGGGCAGAAGCTGTTCTTCGCCTTTTAGAGAACCCTTCGACTAGACCTCAGGAACAAACGCCTCCCGAAGAAAACCAAGAAGAGGAGGTGACACCTGTTATAGAAGCACGAGTGATTGTTCCAGCTAATAACAGTGAACCTATTGATGAAGCTATGGTTCTTAATGCGGTACAGAATTCTTTAATGAATGCCACAACTGGAGCAGTGTAAGTTTAAATGTGATACACCTCTTTATAAAAAAGACGACTGTGATCTTATTGATAGTTATCAACAAATAATACTTCTTAGTAGCTTTCTAAATTAATAGAATGGATTTTATATGATGGTTTGATCTCTTTCTTTGATTCTCATGTTATTACTCCAAACCAACATGAGTTTAGCGTCAACAAATAAATCAGCACAATTTACTAGTTTTGTTACACCCACCTTGATGACGGTAAATATGTAGCAGCACGTCTATTTGATCTAAGCCAAGCATTTGATACTGTTGCGTGTTTTTGCCCATTTGGGAAACCACCCCTTCAATAATAATAATAATAATTTTTTAACCATTTGTTGATACATTGTATGTATATGTGGCAAGTTAGTAAGCATAGCAAATAAAATAAAACAATACAAACAGTTTAAAATATAAAATTACTAAAATAGAACAATAACATGAATTATAAGATCTCTATAGCGAATCGTCAAGATATTCATTTAGAGAATAATATTACTTGTCTAAAAGAAAATGTTTTATTGTGACTTTGAATTTACTTGTATTTAAAATTTTAAAATCACTGGGTAGTTTATTATAGGCAGTTATAGCTAAATATTTTGGACTCTTTTTATAAGTAGCCAGGTTATGGGCAGGTATTTCTAAAATTAAATTATTTCTGGTAAAATAGGAATGATTATCTGATTGATTATTTAAAGAATTCAAACTGCTTAAGGTGGCCATTCCCTAGAAAGAGACATCCGATAGGGAAATATTTATTATTTTTGCCCATTACTTTTTTTCTTAATACGTATATTTTCAAAAACTATAAGAGTACCTAAGTAGAACTATAACAAGACTATTACTATGAATTTTCACTCAATAGTTTCAGTGGTTTGCAAAATAGCTCGATTTAAAACTACGGAATAGGAAGATTAGCATAATTTTTAAATTTAAATCGAGCTATTTTGCAAACCACTAAAATTATTGAGTGAAAATTCGTAGTAATAGTCTTGTTATGGTTCTACTTAGGTACTCTTATAGTTTTTTTTAAATAAACGTACTAAGAAAAACAAGTTATGGCTAAAAATAATAAACATTTCCCTATCGGATGTCTCTTTCTAGGGAATGGCCACCTTAACTCAGACTTAACATAGATCAGTAAATGATATATAAAAATACATGACAGTGGAGGTACACCCAGTACCTTAAATAATTTTCTGCAGCTATCGCATTTTCTCATTCCCGTTGTGTATCTAATGCCCTTCTTCTGGAGTTGAAAAAGTCTGATACTTTCATATGAAATACCCCAACCTATAATGCCATATGCACTCACTGAGTGGAAATGAGCCTGGTAATACATCAACAATATCGATCTGCCAACCACCTTTCTTAGCTGATTTATAACATAGCACACTGGTGCGATCTTTTTGCATGTTTCCTCAATGTGAGTTGTCCAAGTTAAATTAACCGAGATATGTACACCTAAAAATTTGGTTACATTTTCTTGCTTAAGGCTTCCACTTTTCGACCGGATTAACAGGCTATGATCGAATGGCTTTTTAGCTAGGTTAAATCTCAAAGCTACAGATTTCTTATTATTTAGCAGTAACTTATTTAAAAAAAAAATAATTATTGACTTCTTTTAATTGCGAATTTGCTTCCCTAACAACAGAATTGACATTTACTTTAGATACAAGGACAGTAGTATCATCAGCATACATGATAGAATTTGACACTTGAAAATCATTTACATAAATAATATGCAAAAGCGGACCTAATATAGAACCTTGTGGTACACCAACAGTAGAGGGCAGTAGACTGGATTTATGACCACTAATATCAACATATTGCATTCTATCCTAAAGATAACTGGTGAGCCACATTAGAGGTATTCCTCGTATGCCATATCTTTCTAATTTATCCAGCAGAATTTTGTGGTCCACCAAGTCGAAAGATTTGATTAAATCCAGGAATATGCGTATTACCTTTTTTTTTCATCCATATTTTTATATAATGTGTTCAAAAATTCAGTTATGGCACTTATAGTATGAGTTTTTGCAATACATCATACCCTCTCACTTCCACGATATCTTTTATCATGCTTTTCTTTAGTCTACATTAGGCAGGAATTTTTAAAATAATAAAATGTCAAAATGTGGTCTCATCTTCTTCTTAAGACTACTAATACCAACTCACAACCATTCATCATGACCAGATAGAATGCATTTTGTCATTTCATTACTATTAAAATCGTAAACCGTGATGACGTCGGCTCAGCAACCAGGAACTGACTGACTTTCATATTTCGCTATTAATTAATATTAGTATAACTGATATCCTTAAAAATCCGTAGGTAAATACGGTTTATCGGAAAATCTCAACTGGCACAGAAAATCCATAGATCTATGGATAAATCCATAGGGTTACTATCGCTGTTTCTAACCTCACTTTGTTACTTTTTAACTTCCCTTCTTCCACCGTGAATCGCGCCTTATATATCCAAAAGGATCTAGAAAAATGTAATATAGACCTTTTTCGAGAATATACATCTAGAATTCTTCTGGCGATGATTCCAGAACAATGTAGAAAGTCACTATTAGTCATGAGCGTATCAGTCCAGTTTCAAGGGGTTGTAATGCATAACAATACTATAGATGTGAATCTATTAGCAGAAAAACTCTATAAAATTGAGATAAGAGATAATTATTTAGAATGGATTAAATCCTATATATGTAACAGAAAAATGGTCATGGATGTTAACCAATAGTCACCAGAAAGTAGTGTTAGACTGGATGTTCCTCGGGTGTCAGTACTCGGTTTACTATTATTTATGTTACATATTGATGATTTACCTGAGCATATCACAGAAGGCACTAAAATCTGTGTAACTGGTATTACTCCTAAGGAATTAGTAGCTAACGTAAAAATAACGTATGATAGTTTAAATATATGGTATCAGAGAAATCGAATAACTATGTTTACATATACTAACAATAAAATAATTCACTACGATCATGCCAGTTGAATTTCTTTTGATTTTTGATATGGCTTTGGGTATTCTTCAGTGTCTACACTTCCACTTCTATCTCTTACTCACTGTTTGTTGACTTACCATGATGTACAAGTTTGTATTTTTTAATGGTTAATAAATAATATATCTCCTTCTTATTCATTCATGTTTGTCTTCGATCTTGAATAATTGTTGTTATTCCAGGCCATTGGGAGGATCCACATCTGTAGCAAGTGGAAGTGGTACACAGAGTACCACCGAGAGTGCACAAAGATCTCCAAATCAGTCTGGAACTTCGACGCCTGGAGGAAATACTCCTAGATCTTCCTCCACAGAAAATTTAGCTTCAGAATCAAGGTCAGAAAGTAATAATGGCTTACCCGAGTAAGTGTCCTAGTGGTAGTTTTTCCTTATTTAAATTTATAATAATCGTGTGAGAATATCTCATGAAGAGCAATCATAATGAATTTTAATTAGCAAACAAATAAAATAAAATAATGAGACGAAATAATTTATTCTGTCTAAACACCTCTCAACATATCTTCTTTAATAGGAAGAATATGTTTCTCTGTTTTCTATAACTTTATAGAAATAGAATACTTATTCTGGACCAGTGGTGGTACGTAGTGTTATTCGTAGGAAGGGCAAACATATTAAATGAGATAAGAGAAAAGAGGTGTATATAGAGCATTACTTGTGAGGAAGTCCAAGCGTCTACTATGTGCTACAGGCAAAAGAACAAGGGTAGATAAGCTATATATCTACCCAGTAATTTCATAAAAATAAAAAGTTATTCTTAAAATCATTAAACGTTATTTATTTATAGTTGAACATGATGTTTATATTTCCATGTTTTAAGCAATGTACGCATGTTTACAGGTCCTTTTGTAATTTTTGACATTTTTCCTTACTCTTAATATATTTCAGTTAAATGTGCTCGATGAACCAATAAATGAACCATTATTTAAAATCCTAAATACTCGACTGTGAAATGAGTTATATTTCTTTATTTAAACTTTTGAAAACGAAAACATCAAAATCAAATCATATTAGTTTACCAACAGTTAGTACATTTCAGTTACTTAACTTTACTTTAGCAAATTGTGTCATTTAGTACTATGGTAGGTTCGTGGCACCTAGATGTCAAACCATCTGTATGTGCCGTTGTTGAGGTGTCTTTATCACTTAAGTAACTATATTGCACAATAACCAGGTATACTTATATAAGCTACAGAGGGAGGAAATTGATGAGAAAGAGAAGAAATAGAAGAGAAAAAAGAGAAAAAGACAAAAAAGGACATCTACTTATTAGCTAAAAATTTAAAGAAAAATATTAATATGCATACATGCATACCTTATCTCAAACTTATTGTTGGTGTAAAAAATGTTGGGATCTTTGTTCTTTACCGCGCCGACAAAGGCGTCAGCATTTTTTATACCTAGAATAAGTCTGAGATAATCTATACACGTGTACTTATTAACTAAAATCAGAAATATAAGAAAATTAATGATTAAGAATTGTGTTCAATCGCCATACGGAGTGTAGCGGTTGCCAGGTATTATATATCATAAAGGTAGAGTAGTTCTGAGCAATAAATTGGTTTCTTGGTTGTAAAAAATATTTAGATATTTTATTTGCTTTATTTCCAAAGGGATTAAGTTGGTTTTTTTTTTTCTTTGGGACCCAGGTAATTTAAGAATCTTTGATGCATGTGTCTGTTATTGTGGGGTATTACAATATGTTTGTTATTCTTTTTTCTGGTTTCATATTAATGTGTACAGTATAGTTTTAGTTTTTCATTTTTTTGAATAAAGGTGCAGGCCGATAGAAAATATAGGATTTCATTTAGTTGGCGATTATATGATTTGTTAATATTACACTTTTGATAGCTTCAAGAAGCGTATATAAGTCATATGAGGCTTTCCAGCTATTTCAATTGTACTCACGGCATATAACCTAATATAGAAGACGGAACGCTGCTTCACATTCTAGTGATCCCCATGGAGATGTCCGCAATGTCCACTTTTGAAGGAATTTCGTCTTATTGACTAGTGATTTTCACACAAAATATTTTCTGAGATGCTCCATCCCCATTTCAAATTTCGTTGCAGTTCTGAAAACATATTTCTTGTTGAATTTTTTGAAAACTACATTATAGTTGTTTCGTAAAGCGTTTTTAGGAAATCACGTATAAACCAACTTCATTAAACACATTAGGATTATAATCACAATTTGTATCTATTCCAATATAATTTAACGAAATAATTATAAACATTTTTAAAAGTGAATTATTGCTTGCTTTTAATTGTATTGAAACATTTTCTTTATAGGATTTTGCAAACAGCAGAAAAAATAACTTTTTTTATTACCCTATTTTGCTTATTTAAAGTACGCCTCGGAGTGTTTAAATCCAACTTTTAAAAACGCGCGTGTTTTAAAGTTACCATGGCAACAACTACAACCCGAGTCAAAATGTCAACTTTTTAATTATTGATCTGACAGGAATTTTTGCGGTATTAACCGCGAATCTGCTTTTCTATTTAAGTAATCAATGTTAGAACTCATTTTAAAGCAATATACAATCAGTAGCAACTGTAGTGACAATAATTAATCCTATGTGACAGATTGCAAATTAATTTTTGTATTCCTCATTTGACACTGACAGGTATCCTGATGTCACATCGCGAATTCGACCATTTTACATTCTTAATTCTTATTTCTATCTTTTGTAGTAATATTACCAGTATTTTTTATTTCAAAGCGTACCAATAAAAAAAAAATAGCGTAAAGTATTTGTGGATAACTGGTCTTTAAAACACTTGCTCTATTTCGAGCACTCAGCTGCGCCGTCTTGCTCGAAAAATCGCGCGTGTTTTAAAGACCTTAATATCCATTGATACTTTAATATACTAATCTACAGTGTGATCCACTTAAGATCGCAACACCCCTGTATACCCGTTAATTCATGCTTGATTAACATCAAATTTTAGTGGTAAGAAAAGATCGATAAGGTGATTTTTAAACTTGGTAACATGCGATATATGTCAGTAGCGTGCGATTTTAAGGGGGTTTCAAAGGCCGATTTTTCAAAAAAAAAAAACTGTTGTATAGAATCTGTTATTCAAATTTCGATTTCATCAACGTAAAGAGCGCCATTTAAAACCCCTAGACATCAATTTTAAGTGAGATCGCTTACCTGGTTACTGAGATGTAAGCTTCCAAAAATTAATTTTTGAACGTTTTCATTTTACGTTTTTTCGTAAGTGATCAATTTGTTGAGGCACATTTAGAATTGAGAACAAAGGCCTCCATGCAAAAGTTTTATTAATATTAGGATTTTAATTGCTAGCCTAACCAGAATTCAGGTTATCGAAAGAATGCAAAGATTGTAAATTAATAATTTTACAAATAGTTTTTGTTTTAGTTCTCATAGATAAGTTATTTGTTCTGCTGTTTGCAAAATCCTATAAAGAATATGTTTTAATTATAAACATTTTCAAAATTAGTTATAGTACGGGAGCTGGGGGGCTTTTTCGGTACGTCATCGTTTTATGAATAAGATTCACAAAATCGACTTCTGACAGGGCACCTCACATCAAGTACGTCACGAGTTGACAAAATTTAAAAAAATGGAGTTGTAGCATGTGATCGTTACAAGATTTTTGTATATTGAAAATATATATTTAAAAATTTTAAACACAGAAAAGTATGCCTACTTCCTCAACTAATTTCGCCAATAAAATAAATGTTTTCAAAGGAAAAAATCAATTTTTATTGTATATTTCATCTCAACATTTTAAGTTCGTTTCAAGCTTTTTCTCTTCTTTAAAACGGAAATATATGCTCCCTCAAGAATTAAATAACCTTCCCAGAAAGTTACGGTTGAAAACAAAAGTATTACACACCCTTCACTGTAGAGTAATTTAGCGCATTTTCCGCTAAGTTGAGTTTCTACCTCATCTCAGATGAATTCTACCATTATTTAAAGGTCATTTGTTGTTTTTTCAATAAAAAATGATGCATCTCAAGACTAAATTCCCATCAGAATAATTTCTGTACTTATTTAAAAAGGAAAAAATGTAAGGATGTACATAAAAAAAGATGTTTATCTTAAGCTATGACCAAATGCCGGATGACCTATGGCAGAAGTCCATTTTAAGGTTCAATGATGATGAAATCACTCTTAAAGCCACAAAATCCAGATTATTCAATGCCGTTGAGAACTCTTCAATAACAGCCTCAACTTTCGCATAATGCAACTGTTATCTATTAGAAAAGATATACATCATCAGTATTAAAAAAATTAAACCACACGACAGCAACAGCCAAGTTACTAAAGTAAACCTTCCATCGTAGGGCTGATTTGCAGCACATTGTACAGTTTGCTTGCGAGGTCATTGACCAATTGACCGAATGGAGAAACCGCCACTGTTCTAGACTTGATGGAGTTGTGCATGATTACTCCTCATAGAATATACAGAGTATAGATGAGCTGTAGCCAATGTTAAAAAACATTTTCACCTTTGTTTTGGATGCGGCCACCTCAAGATAGGAATTTTGATTTGTCATGATTTTAGCAGGTCCTATCTAAAGCTGCTTTCATTATTCTTTTCATTGAAATAACTAATAATATTTTACTATAGAACCAATAATTTTGTTTTAAATACACAGTCAATACCTTTATTTTTATTGTTCAAATAGATCTTCACAGTCAGTAATACATGTTTCATAATAGTCTTATTGAAAATACATTACCTAATAATATTTTAAAGTAAAATTGATATATCACCTAATCTTCGTAAAGTGACTATAAGTGACAGTGTACTTGTATCTAGTACTCCCCTTGTATTTTAATAGGGAGTATTCTGTTATGCTGTTTTACATATGTTCGAAATTTGAAATAAAAATTGTGACCGACTAGAGAAACCGGCACTGTTCTGAACTTGATGGAGTTGTGCATAATTACTCCTCATAGAATATACAGAGTATAAAGATGAGGTGTAGCCAATGTTAAGAGACCTTTTCACCTTTGTTTTGGATGCGGCCACCTCAAGTTAGGAATTTTGATTTGTCATGATTTTAGCAGGTCCTATCTAAAACTGCTTTCATTATTCTTTTCATTGAAATAACTAATAATATTTTACTATAGAACCAATAATTTTGTTTTAAATACACAGTCAATATCTTTATTTTTATTGTTCAAATAGATCTTCACAGTCAGTAATACATGTTTCATAATAGTCTTATTGAAAATACATTACCTAATAATATTTTAAAGTAAAATTGATATATCACCTAATCTTCGTAAAGTGACTATAAGTGACAGTGTACTTGTATCTAGTACTCCCCTTGTATTTTAATAGGGAGTATTCTGTTATGCTGTTTTACATATGTTCCAAATTTGAAATAAAAATTGAAAGTTTTAGAGAAGGTGTCTTGTTTAACAGGTATTTGCTGTGAATAGCTCCCAACTGCAACTGTCATTTGTCTTACAGTAGTCTTATAAAAAGTACCCTAATAACATTTGAGTAAAATTGTTGTATCAGATAATCTATATAGAGTTCGCTTGAACTTGAGAGGCACTGTTTATTATAGTTGTACATCTTCTTACTTTTGTGTGCTTAATTAATATCATTTTTGCTATAAAATTGTAATAAAACAGTTTATATTACAGATATTACAAGCCTTTGGCGATCACCATTTGTCAGATATGGCCCAAATTCAATAGAGAGTATGCTACCATTTTATATTAGGGAAGTCAAATTAAATTTTCACTTCGGAGAAATTCCTCGATCGATGATTTTTGTTGAAACATGTTCAGAAAGGTGTGTAGAACAAAATATCAAAATGCCACTGTGAAAAATTGTGCGGAAGATTTTTTATTAAATAATTTAGGTGCAAAAATGCGATATTTCATAAATAACTTTTTAAAATCAATTTGTATGAAAAAACTGACTGCACCATTGGATAGAACAGAAAATTTTATGAAAGAAAGATATATATGACATGTGTTTGTCGAATTTTTTTAGCGAACAGTAATTTGTTAAGTAACGCTCCAAGTCGCGCTACATTAGCCGTCCACTCACTCTGGAATAAGATTACGGGAGCGTGCACGCTGTACATAAGTGGCTATAAGTTTTGATTGGCAAAAGCAAATGATATAAAACCAATTAAAAAATTAAAAAGTAACATTTTCTTGAAGTATTACTTGTTTTGTGATAATACTTGACATTGAAATGTTTTGTTACTGTCGTCACAATATTGAAAACTATGTAATTTTCAACGTTTTACGATTTTTTTGTTTTTTGTTTTGTTTAGTGTTTATTTCATTAAAACTGAGGTGCACCTTTGAAAATTAATACCTAAGCTTCCACATCCTCCTTGTCAAAAAAATATTCTTTTTAAAATGATTTAACTTTGTTCACACTTGAATTTTCCAGTTTATTCGTTGCAAAATTAAAAAATTATCTTGTTAGAAAAAAACAAGCATGAAAACTTATTATTATCGCAAAATATGTCATTGTTACTTATAATACATTATATCTTCAGCTTTAATTTGATGACCTATAAAGTGCCGATATTACTTTTCAAAACTTTAATATTAACGATCAAAGTTAGATGATCATAGCAGAAAACTGCTTTTTTCGGAAATTGACAAGCTTTGAAGGCCTGGATTTTGTGAAATAAATTTTTCTAATTTTTTTGACTGAAGAGGTATTTTAGATAATCGATTTAAGTATGCTATCCAAGTATTTTTTTTTTTTCAATAAATTCATATTTCGATGAATTTTATGAAATAATCGAGAATTCATGCAATGCCCCACTTTAAAGTGATATTTGCTGTAATTAAAGTACTCAAAAAAATCATTGCAACACATGTAATACTTCGAGAAAATGTTACTTTTTAATGTCCAAATGGTTTTATATCATTTGCATTTGCCTATAAAAATTTACAGCCACTTATGTAAAGCCTGTTCCAGGGTGAGTGGACAGCCGACGTAGCGTGACTTTGACCGTTAGTTAAACTACTGCTCGCTCAACTTTAATTCAACAAACACATGTCATATATCTTTCTTTCGTAAAATGTTCTGTTCTTTCCAATGATGCTGTCAGTTATTTCATACAAATTGATTTTAAAAAGTTATTCATAAAATATCGTATTTTTATATTGTCTAAATGTTATTTGTGGCATTATCTTAATTTTTTTCCCCTTCAATTCTTTGGGACTTCTTGCCACATGTATGTTTTCTTTTTAAGCGGTGCTCGGGGAATCTACAAAATATCACAATTAACCAGTATGTTACTGGTAAATAACCTCTACGTCTGTGACTTTTACGTTGAATATAACAAACATTCTTAGAGCTGTGTATTTATCATACACAGCAAAAAAGATTTAAAAAAAAGCCTTGAAAAAGGAAACAGATTAGATTTCCGAAACGTCGGCGAAATATTTAATTTCAAGTTTTTATACTTATTTGTGTTGTTTATTTAAAAAAAGCAACCTCTAACTGATCCTTTGACGTAAAATTCACAGGCGTAGAGGTTATATATCAGTAACATACTGGGTAATTGTGATATTTTGTAGATTCCCTGAGCACCGCTTAAAAATAAGACATGCATGTGGAAGTCCCAAAGAATTGAAGAAGAAAAATCGTATTTTTGCATCTAAATTGTTTAATAATAAATTTTCCGCACAATTTCTCACGGTGGCATTTTGATAATTTGTTCTCCACACCTTTCTAAACATGTTTCAACAAGAATCATCGATCGAGGAATTTTTCTAAGTTCAGGTCCTTTATTGTCTAATTTTACTCCCCTATATATGTTACATATATGTTTTTACAAAAGTTGTAGGTACTGGATCAAATTCTTTTTAACTAATTGTACTAACTATTTAGGAGCTCCATTGTCTCAGTTATTTCACTTCAATATAATTTTTACTCTTTTGTATTTGTTCCAATAAATAAAAATTTTGTTTGTTCACATTTTTACATATTTAATTTTTTTTTTTTACTTTTGTTGACATTTACACATTTTTACATTTTTTTATCGTTCTACCAAATTCTAACAAACAGACAGTAAAATTAAATCTTTCCCCACAAAATGAATGTCATCCATGTAGTTACTGATGTTTTTGTGACGGAAAGTCACCCAAATATTTTTTAAATGAATTTATTGTGAAACTCAGCTGCTAATTCTCGAGGCGTTAAAAGTGTGCCAAAAAAACTAACTACATGGTTCAGACACACTATTAGACTATTTTGAAAATATTTATTGGACATTGCCAAAATCCATATACAGGATGATGTTTTTAGGTAAGATCCAAAATTTTAAAAATTGGCTCAGGCCCTGACTTTTTTTTTTGTTTTCGATACTGAATTATGTAGACCTCTATTAGTAAAACATATCTATTAAATTTGGTACAATTTGCTGCAGCCATTAAAAAAATACGACCGATCTAAATTTTGGCAGAAAATAAAAAACACACTGTGTATCAGAAACGAGAGGCATTAGAGATCTAAAAAAGGTCATTCTTAAATCGTCTTAAGATTCCCTACCCCTCACTAGCGTATGGCCAGTCACTCACGAAACACCCTGTATATCAATGAACATTATAGTTTAATATTCTTGTGAATAGAAAAATAGAAAAATAATTTCATTTTTTCTTTTTTGCAAAAGTTGTCTATATTTAGACATTTTTGAGGATATCGTTTATTGCGTTATAAATTATGACAGAATTGTAAGAAAATGATCAGCAAAACAGGGTAAGATGATAAAGTGGCAATAATAACTTATGCATATGACCCAAGTTTAAACTATGAATGTAATTTCTAGATATCAATTTTTCATGAATATATCCTTAAAAGACACTGCTAAAAATTTGACAATCGTAAATTCCTAACTTAAAGAAATCTCTGTATATTAACATAAAATATATTTGTTTTTAAGATGTGGGATGTGTAAACAATAATCAGGGCATGATACATATGTGATACAGCATTACTGTTAGACAATCAGCGACAAAAAGCTTGAAGCAACGGGCAAGCTTGTTCGTACCCGCTGTGTGTTGTAAATGAACATACTTTAGCCAAAGATTAGAGAATTAACAAGATAGGACAGCCAGCAGAAAACCTTTTATCTTTTAGCAATCTTGCCATTGATCTCGACATTTTAATTGGCGTTCTCACGCAGTTGCCACAATGTAAAAATCATACGGAGAAGATAACATTAGACAGATATGCCAATAGTGAAAAATGGACAACACTGTCCTGATAGAACGACCGAACTCAGCTGACTCTCAGTACCCAAGGTCGCTAAAAAAACAGATTGCTTTGTAATGATATATTATGTCACATGAAATATTTCTATGTTTATATGTAAGGTACCTATTTGGTTAGGTTAGAATTGTACATTGAAAGAATAATTTTGAAACTTTTTTCTATAAAATGAGGGAAAAAAGCCACACACAGCTGTCATCGAGGTCTATACGTGACGTAGCATTGGTCGATTCTAATGAGCTAACCTATCTTTTAGTACACTTGGTCAAATTCATTTAATGCATACCCTACAAATCCCGAAACCATTTCTGCTGGATGTCGTGTACCTTTAAATTGGAGTTCACAACTGTCTTCATCTATTTCGTCTTCTCTGTCTGGCTGTGCCATCTTGTTAGTTCTCTAATCTTTGCTTTAGCTATGATTTATTTTATTTATTTAATCACTAAGTCATAATTTATTGAATGGAAACTGCATTAATAAGGGTACTAAAATACTTAATGTTCTTAGGAATGCTTCAAGAACTACAGAAATGGCCGAGTTATTGATGATGTTAGGACAGATACAGTTAAGGTTCGCTCCATTTTTGGAAAGATATCAGATTTTCATGCATGCAGATCCAGAAATTACTACTGAGGTAAGAAGTGGATAATGTTTTATTTAATATTTTGGATTAGGTACTTCAATTATTGCCAAAATTAAATCAAATATGAGTTGAAAACATTTTTGCCATTGAAAGTTTTTCATTTAAAATGAAATTTGAATTAAATGTATCCATTTTTATTTACACTGAGAAATATAATTGTCCTTTTGTATATATTACGTATGAAAACTTTAAGTTTTAATAATTGATTGTTACATAAAGTAATGCAGAGACTCATTGCCAATGAAATTAAAATGATTTTGATTGGCAGATTTTGATTCATTCAAAGGGTATAGCAGATTAAGTAAGGTAAAATGGCCTCAGAAGTGTTTGGACCTCCGATCAAAGAAGTTATCCCAATGGGTATTAGTTTTTTTTGTAGCTGAGATAATCACAGTCTAAGGTGCTTCACTTGTAACCATCCTATAAGTTCCTGATTGGCTAGTTGATCTATTCACGGGTTTTATTTGAAATCAGCCGTAATGTTACGGACACGATTGGTTCGGTTCGAGTGTCGTAATCTCAATATTCTCAATTTAACGTGTGCGCCATTATCGCTAACAGGTGTTTGTAGTATTACTTTATGTCAGCCATTTACGTTTCAATGAGTAATAAGATAAACAACCATAATGGGGGGTGGTAATGTTTATATTACGATTACTTGACCAACATTTTAGAGATGGTCGTCCACATCCTCAGTGGTAGTATCCGAACGAATAAAATGTAAGAAATATGGATACATAAAGTTTCAGAGGTGAGCGCCATTAAACATTTTAAGTATGGCACACACCCCCTCTAAAAATTTGAAAAAAAAATGACAATAAATTACTCATAGCAGTGTATTTTTGGTAAAAATTCTGTGTACACGAGTCATTATCTTGAATAAATAATTATTTGACTTCCATATTTTTTTTTTATTCAAATTCTTTTCATAATAATTAATGCCCAACTTGTAGAGATAAGAAATGAAAATGAAAAATTATATTTATTAATTCATCATTTCCTCTAAATTCAGTTAAGATTCAAAATGGGTAACGGAGAATATTTATAATGTTAAAGAAACATTAAACTTAGTACATGAGTCATATCAGCAAGGTAAGGTTACAAAACAAACTTATGTAGATTATAAAAATTATTATTCTACTCTTATACAGGAAAAATCTAATTTCTATGAAACTTAAATTAATAATTCTTGTAATAAATCAAAAACTATTTGGAATATTGTAAATACTGAAACGGGCAAAATTACAACAAAAAATACAAATAGAAATCAGTCATTTAAGGAAATTAATAATAATGGTGTTATGATCACTTCTTCTCAACTTGCAATGAAATTTTTAATAATACTTTTGTAAATTCGGCTACAAATCTGGTTGGAGTAATTTCTGCAAAAACCACAGTCAAATACATTTCTTGTAATTCTAATTCAATTTTTTTATCGGAAGTAACACAAAGTGAAATTTTGGAAATAATTAACGATTTAAAAAATAAATATTCCAGTGGTGATAAGCAATATCATGTTAAAAAATATTGGTTGTTTTATAGTTGAACCTTTGGCTTATGTAGTAAACAAGTATTTAAAAAACGATATCTTCCCGTCAAGATTAAAGTTAGCTATTGTGAAACCTCTATACAAAAAAGGCGATCCTTCTTTAATAGAAAACCACAGACCTATAAGTATGTTATCTTCTTTTTCTAAGTTACTTGAAATTGCCATGTGCAGAAGATTAATCCCATTTTTAGAAATGCAAAATATTGTCACGAAAAATCAACATGACTATCAGAAAAACAAATCTACAACAACAGCTACCTTTGATTTTGTTAGAAGAATACTCGATTACCTAGACAATGGATATATTTCTCTCGGAATATTCCTCGATCTATACAAAGCTTTTGATTGTGTTGATCATGGTACACTTCTTAATAAATTGGATAGGATGGGCATAAGAGGGGTAGCTTATGACACTTCCTATTTTAGTGAGAGACATCAAAAGACATGTATTACATCAAATTTCTCCGAGTATTGTTCAAGCACTCGTAGAGTTGAATTGGGTGTGCCGCAGGCCAGTGCGCTTGGTCCAATTCTTTTTTTATTGTACATTAATGATTTGCAGCAATATCTAAATGATGACTCAGTGTATGTAACTACTTATGCTGATGACACGAACATTTTAATCTTTGATAAAGATTATAATAGTATCGTGATGAAGCAAGTATAGTCTGTTTTTAAACCAGGAGGAGCGTTTTAAATTTAACGCGCTAAATCTTAGATCTGTGATTGGATACGCCCTCGCCAGTTTTACACAAGGCAATAATCGTAAATTTTGACTTATTGCAAAAATTTTTATTTCATGTCATAAATTATTTGGTTATAATTTCTATTTTATCGTTTGCACATTATATATCAGTTTTTAATCCCCTTTGTATAAATCTGAAGGTAAAAGTGGCTAATTACTTGATGCCTTTATATTGCGTAAATGGTATGGACGCTGTATAGAACACCTAGAGGTCAAATAGAGGTCAATGCATTATATAATGTAATAAAATACACACAAAAACACTGTAGTCGTGTGTTGTTGGTTGCCCAAAACGCCAAAAAGGTTTTAGTGTATTTTCTAATTACTTTTATAGTGTGAATGGAACTTTCATGTTTACTCCTCCTGGTTTAAAAACAGACTATAGTGTGATGCAAAATATATCGGAATGGTTTCAACGAAATTTGTTGATATTGAATAATAATAAAACCAACTGTATTTTATTTAAGCATAGTAGAAATAAAATTGAATATCCAACAGAAATAAACATTAACAATGTAAATATTAACTACACTGAAAATATAAAATTCTTAGGAGTGATTATTGATGTACATATGAATTGGATGGACCGTGTACAGGCTCTCTGCGGCAGACTAAGTATTCATAATTCATAATACAACAATTCTAGAGAAAGGCTGATTTTATAAATGTTTGCATTATTATTACTTGTTGCCCACCCAACTGAAAAAAAATACATTGTAAATATTTACAAAAATTCGGTAAAAAAAATCCTAATACCTGCAGAACCTTACACCTTAGAGGAAGTGAATGAAACAACATTTACTTAAAAATAATATTTTTACTAAGTTAAGCTATTATCATTATTTGAATTCTTGGAAATTTGTGGACATGTAACAATTGTAAAATTGTTGTCACCGTTACGCAATAAAATTCTATTCTATTCTATTAGGGTACAGGGGTTACCAGTGGCGACAGGGGGCTAAAATTCGAGGAAAACTTTTTTTCCTATGGTCAATCTACTGACGCCAAATTAGATCCAGACGCTTCTTGGGCCATTTTATCTTACTTATTCCGCTACGCCCTTTGGGGATTTTTTAGGGATTGTTTAAAACATATATCTGAAGCTGACACAAAAATTCAGCTTCCAGATTTATTCTACCTCTTTTTGTTTTGGGACTTTAGCGCAGTAAATAAAAACCAAATTAATGATGAGATATACATAGTCTTGTAACAGCAATATTATGATTTTATACCTTCAGGGGCATCACCAGGAATATATATCTGAGTTTTGAACTTCCAAAACTCCGTCCATCTGAACTCGAGATATTTAACTTTTAGCATTTTGTTCAATTGTTAATTAACAAATGCCTATTTTTGGCTAATATTTGAACTGTATCATTTTGAAACATATTTACTTCATATGAAACACCCAAAAAATATTTTTAACTTATAAAAACTAATTTTCAAGCATTTACATTTCATTGTTATTAATTAGCCTGAATAGCTTTTTTTAAATATATGTATATCAAGATTACCTCTCGTTTTGTTGCGCCGCACTCAATTGTTTCCGGCTTATTTAAGTTGGTAGTTAAAGTATGTATTTAGGGGAATTTGATATTCTGCTAACTTCTCTATAAAATTATAACCTTATTTTTCTTGACTAATGTCAAATATTTCTTCTGTTCAGAGACAACTCTGTTTCTTTGTGTGTGTATTTGCTGCTATTTATCTTTTTACAGGATGCTAAAAGTTAAATATCTCTAATTCAGATGGACGTAAATTCACTTTTTTTTAAATTAAAGTTCTCACAATTCTCTTTTCTGATAAAAAGTTTTCAAAATGACCGAGAAAATATATGTATTGTCATTTGGTTTATAAATAAATGCCCAAAAAGTGGCCAAAATGACTAAGAAACTTACTTTAATCGCATCGGAAAGCTGGAGTCCAGAACTACATTAAAAAAAAGATCCATTTTGGACTTATGGCACAAAATGGTGAGCAATTCAAATTTCGAATAACAAATTCATTTGTGTCCACAAGGTTCAATATTTGAGCACCAAAATTTCAGGATGTTTTGTATTCAACAATAGGTATGTTTTATGAAACTTTGAAGCTTATCGGAGCTCTTGACGTCCTGGGTGTAAAAAAAACAACGATTTTTAGCCAGTTTATTCCATTTTGTAGATTATGTACGTACTCAAATGACCCAAGACCAACGAAGATTTATTGAAATTTTAATTGTGAAGGTTTTTGGTTGTTACTTTGTCCCAATCGGACCAGAGATATTCACCTTTTTACCTAAAATAACGCTGTTGTAAAAACAAAATTGTTCTTAAAAAACATGCAATAGGTTTTGGAAGTTCAAAACTCCAGATATATACTCCTGCTGATACCCCAGAAAGTATGAAATCATAATATCGCTGTTACAATACTATACACATCAATGCCCTTTTTTACTCCACTACTTATAATTATTCTCATGTTGTAATCGAAACAAGAATTGTAATTATAGTAACTGAATTTTAGAATCAGGGCCAAACCCAAACCATGCTAAATCGTGTATCAGAAGTACTTCATTTCCTGGGTCACGCCTATCATTCCCTCAGCGATATAATAATCCGAGTTCGAACTCCACCTCCGAGACCACTTCTTTGTCGCCCGATTCTGATACAACATTCAGCTGTGGTACAAACAGGCATCCCCATCCAAGTGGAGGTAAATATTTGTTCAGTTTTTTCCTTTATGCGTAAGATTATAGTGTACTATGATTTAGGCCCAGATTAACTTGTCAGCCGATCGACCACCTGCTTCAACTACCAATCAAACATCCACCACAACTACTGAAGGAACCGCTACGACAACTGCTAGTTCAACTGCTAACACAAATTCTGCAAGTGGTGGGGGCCCTACCATTTCCGTACAGCCAGGTTTCGTAGGTTTACCCTTTTTACCTGGTGCCGCTATGAGAGTGCAATCGTTTCCAGTTGAAATTCGTGCGATGAGGTCTGCCACTGCTACCCCACGACCCCAGAATAACAATAATAATACTGTCAATACGTCAGAAGCAGCAGCGGGAACTCCAACACCTCCTAATGGTAATGGTAATGGAAATGCAGCCTCTGCCTCGGCGGGCTCTAATAATGCCCAAGAGAGTGGTCAAGGCAGTTCGTTTAATTTCAACAATCCTAACGTAGAATTCTTCATGGAGGTTACACCCGAAGGTATTACAATAGATTCTTTGGAGACTACGCTTGTTGGTTCTAATCAAGCAAATGATTGTAAGTGTTGTGATTGTCCATGCTAACTATTGTATGCGTACATTACAGGTTCAGTGAACCGATAGCTTAGAGTTAGTTTTTTTTTGCCTGCTAGTATGCTTAATATTGAGCGGTGTGACTTTATGCAGCTCACATTAGTTTTACTCAAATTAATTTGATGTTGAACGGTAGATTTCTTCTTGATCGTGAGAATTTTAAAGCAATATCTGACCGATAAATTTTTATGTGCTAAGAACAACGGATAGGTAATATTTGGCAGTGAGATGTATCTAGTGACAGATGGAGAGGACATAAGTGGTAAATGTGTCCCTACTTAAAGCTGTGGTAGCAAAAGCAATTATTATATTTTATTAATAAAAAACATAGGACAACAACAGCAACAATATTCAGTTGCAATATAGGGTGGGGCAGTAGTGCGTCGGACTTCGATGGCTCGAGTTCTATGGTAGCTAGAAATTAAAAAAATAAAACTACAAGTAAACTAGATAAAAAGTCTATAACTGGAAATTATTTTGGAATATACAGAGCGGGCCAAGACAATATTACAGGATCAAGTGCGTTTTCTTTAAAAGACATTCTATGTATATGAGTACATTTTTTTAAGCCTTTACCCTGGGTGTGGATGGCACCCCTTCTCGAGGGTGGAAATTAGTGCACTCAAAGTAACCACAGAAATCGATAGGGGGATGAATTCTAAGCCAAAAATATTCTTTGAAGTTTTTTCGATAAATCGATATTTTTCGAGTTACTCGCAGTTGAAAATGTTGATTTCAAAGCTTTCTAAAAAAATTCATATTTTAGAGCGATTTTTCACGAATAACTTGAAAACCTTACGTTTTACCAAAAAAATCATCAGGAGAAAGAATAAATCTTATAAAATGATAAATCGATTGCTTCTGCCTTTATTTATGTAGACGCAATACGAACCGAGTTATGGCTCATTGAAGGTGACTTTGTTCACCGAATACTGAATTCGAACGTTTCAACATTAAATAACGGAAAAATGACGAATTTCTGGAGGAAAACTTGTCAGACCTTTTTCAAAGTACTTGAAAAGACCTCTAGAATGAACTTTAGTAAAAGTCGTTGGCATGAAAATTTACGGAGTTATGATGAAAATAAATGGTTGTCTCGTTTTCTCAGAGAAAAAATCAGAAACAAAACCAATGGCTTCACCGCAAGAATTGAAATTAAATGTAATCCATTTACAGCTTTTTAAATACAGTGCAAAAATCACGAAAATTTCACATCTGCAAATATTAGTTTGGGTATTGGTATTATAAAACGGAAATATTCCAAACAGTATGCAAAAAATTATTTGATCAGTTTTGCTGAAAAACAATGTAGTTGTGATTTTGTAAAGTGTTACTAATCAAGACTTACCCCACCTTACCTTACTAACAATATGTTCTAGAAGTTTGAACGGTTTAGAATGCCTAGATTTGAAAAAAAGTTAGGATTCAATTTTGAAATGATTTTGAAAATTTTTGAGAAAAATATTTTTCGATGATATGATGTAATGAAAAACGAACATTTTTAGTTTGTATATCCCTGTGGCTATTTGTAGCCATTTTCGATCTATTGAGCAATAAACTTAAAAATTCAAGAACTAACCTAAAAAACAGACGTTCCTTCAAATAATTCAACAGAAAAAATTATAGGAAGTAGTTCACATGTTGTCCATTTTAATTGACACACATCTCTATGCGCTTTTGATATGAGGCCATTTAGTGGGACCATTTCTTCCAATTCATTGAAGTAGGTATTTAACTGGTCCCTCAGTGTAATGGTTTAAAAAAAAAATGTTTTTGGTGTTCGACAAGCAATAAAACCTGTTTGGTATGAATTGCCGAGCTACAGCGGCGTAAATAACGCCCCGCATGCCCCGCATTGCGAAGGGGTGCACCAAAGCCAGGGGTGCCCTCAAGTCCCTTGAACCGACGTTTGCTTCGAAAAAATCAAGAAATGATAAAACATTTATTTTAATTGCACAATATTATAGGTAATAATTAATGTTAACAACAGTAAATGAAAAATTATTTAATAATGCAGGCGTGGCATTCGGCGAGGCTTCGTGCTTTGACGGCCGCCGTCGTTGGGCGGTGAAAAAATCATTGCTTTCAGAAATCTGCGAGGGGGGGCGCACACATACACTTAGTTACACCACTGTCGAGCTATAGAAGTCCGATGCACTATTGCTCCACTCTGTATATAAGATTCCATTTATACAATAAAAGATTTTTTGAATTAACTTTGTTAAGCAAAAATGCATTTTATGAATAAGGATTTAAAAAAATGGTTGCTTTTGTAATAATATAGCATTACTGAAAAACTTATTTTATACTTTTATACCCCCCTACTTCAAGAACTTATTAGGGACACTTTGATTTTTTCTCTTAATTTAATTTTGCATTTCTTTTTTATGCTAAAACTGCAATGTCTCGGATTGTGTTAATCGTGTAAAGTTCAGCAGATACCTTTTTTTTAAGAGGCACACACTTTTTCACCTTCATAACTTGATGAAATTGTTCATAGATGTAGGCAATGTATAAGTTGGCTCATGGTTGAACCGATAAATCTGGGCATGTATTGATTGCTATTTTGCTGACGATGGAAAATTGTATTTTCCCTTTACCGATTTATGATCAATTTTCCAAATTTCGATTCAAATTTATTCCGATCTACATGTTTTACCTATTTTTTTGCATGTTTCACTACATTTATATTTGGATGAGTGCGTTTAGGTAATGCAACTTGCCTAGTAACGGTTCCTTAAACGACAACACTAAAAAGAGGCCGTTCATAAAATATGTTCGCAAATAAGAGGGGGGGGGGGGTATTGCTTAGCGTGGCGAGATGTGACAAGGGGGGGGTCTAAGGAAATGTGACGTTCGCAGTTAATCAATTTTTTTCAAATTTTTCTCTTAACTTGGCAATTTTTCAAATTCTTTCATTACGATAGAAAGTCATTCCCAATTACTAAAAGCCTGTAAACAGACCCGTTGAGAGGGGGGGGGCGGGGGTGTTTCCCCCTCAAAAACCTCCGGGCCCGGGTATTATTTGAAGTTAGAGAAGCATTTACTTTAGGCGAAGTGAGAGAGGTGTACTTTTAAATGATTAGTTTGATGCAAATAACAATGAGTTTTGAATGACGAAATATGAAATTGCTGCAAAGATTTGGGGGGGCTAGCTTTTGTGACGTAATATTTGTTGGGGGGGGGGTCACTGAAAGTGTGACTTAGCGTGACGAGGAGGGGGGGTCCAAAAAGGTGAAATTCTGAGTGACGTATTTTATGGGCGGCCCCAAATGTGCTGACCGTCAACTATTGGATGATTTAGTCAGCGGCACAATTCCTTAGGCAGTGGTGAAACTTAACCTCACAGCCTTTAGTATTTGTCTCCTCCCACTAATTTATAGTGTTTGTTTTTCAAAAATATGGAATAAAGATAATAGACCAAGATCCCAGACCTACGTCGTTTTAGCAAATTGACAATAAATAGTGTCATATGTAGTTAAGAACGGATGCATACTTGCTAACTTGAAAGCGGGGCCCTTTTACAAGTAACAGGTATAGAAAGTACATAAAAATCTTATTCACCTACGTTAAGTATGATAGCTGGTTTTTATATATGTTTGACAGAATACTGTCAAAAACTAACATTCATTATTGCCAGACATTTTCTGTGGGCTCTAACTTCTGCCAGACGCTTTAAAGCTTGAAAAAACCTAACTTAACAAAATAATAAATCTTTCGTTTTGTTTCGTTTTTTTACTTAGTGGTAGATATGATTTTAGTTATTTTAAAACGATACAAAAGATTTGTTATGTTTTGTTAAGTTTTTTTCAGCTTTAATTGTCTGGCAATAATGAATGTTGATTTTTAACAGTATTCTATCAAACATATTTAAAAACCAGCTATCATAGTTTAATGTAGGTGAGTAAGGTTTTTATGTACCTTTTGTTCCTGTTACTTGTAAAAGGACCTCGCTTTCAACCTAGCAAATACGCATATGTACATATCACACTATTTATTGTCACAATGTTAGCTTTGCTAAAATAACGTAGATCTGGGATCTTACTCTATATTATTAAATCATTATTTATTAATAAATAATCATAAGATTTTGTGACATGACAACCTCAGTTGTAGTGACATTTAGCTACTTGCTTTGACATTGTTTAGCAAACTCAGACAGTTTACTACAATCAAATCAGATTCAGTGATTATGGCTGTGTTATCAATGTCAAAATACCGCGTTCACAGTCGTAAATCTTTCAACATATTGTTCTCAAAAACAAACCAACAAAAATCGGATTTGATTTAAATATTAGAACTAGTTAACTTAAATCTAGTACGTATCATATTTCATATTTGAAAACTAAATGAAATTAAAAATTTCCTTTGGATTATTACACGTGAACGTGCTACTCAATCGTCCGTTTTTCACCATTAACTTTTTTATATTCTTTCATGGGACTCAAATATTCAAATAAAATATGATACGTACTAGAATAAATATATCAAATATAAAAAAAAGTTAAAAATCGGCATAATATTTGCTCCTAAGGGAGATCAATATGTTAGAAAAAATGTATTCAATTTTGCCAATTTAATTGGACGGTTTACTAATAGAGGGCGAAGCAGTAGCTTTTCGAAGTACCAACCATGCTTCAAATCACTAAAAACTGCAGGGTCGAACTTTTTGTTTTCTCTACCATTTGAAATATAGTTTAAAATAATTTAAATTTACTTACCAATTGAATTGTTACATTTCTAGTAGCCCGGGAGGCAGCGACAGATTTTTCGCGTTAATATCTATAAAGCTAGATTTTTTTCCAAAGAGAGTTTAGATAGTATCTATAATGAAGGTGCAATTCTACCAAACTCTTAGTGGTGCATAAATGAGTAAAAAATTAAATATGTAAAATTTCGTTTTTCGAATTGTCACGAATTGTCAAGAAATTATGATTCGCCTTCGCTCCTGCCGGCCCCAATTTTCGATTTTCACCTCGCGACTCATGTTGTACGGTCATTGCCGACCTTCTCCTCGCCATCGAGATATAGAACGGGTCTCCGAGTGCCGTATTTGTTCAGTTCCTTATGTTTGAAAAAGTGACTTGCGGTCGTGCTAATTGGCGACTATTTTTAAGTGGTTTCCCGAGTTCGAATCCCGCCCGGGGATATTTTTTTTTCGTTTTCGGCACATATTTTTGATTCTATAATTGCAATTTGCTCCGTTCTATTGCATTTCTCGGAGAAGTTTTGCATTTTCCGCCGTGGAATATTAAGATGCTCTATTTGGATCAAAAATCACATTCTACTTCCGGGTGGCTAAATTTTTGGTAGACGTTGCAAAAACGGCAATACGTAGTCAAATCACGACAATTATATTCCTCATTAGTATTAATGAACAGACAGTATTTTTATAGATCTGTTAATAAGCTTTTATTTACTCCATTATGTTATATTATTTTGGTAAGGAAATTTCTAATTTTTAATCGAAATAGTGCAGATTAATATTTCGCGGCGGAAAATGCAAAACTTTTCAGAGTAATGCAATAGAACTGAGCGAATAGCAATTATAGAATAGAAAATATCTGCCAAAAAATTTAAAACGAAAAAAAAAAAGTATCCCTGGGCGGGATTCGAACTCGGGAAACCACTTAAAACTAGTAGCCAATTAGCACGACCGCAAGTCAATTTTTCAAACGTAAGAACTGAATAAATACGGCGATCGGAGACATGTTCTATGTCTCGATGGCGAGGAGAAGACCGGCAATGACCGTACAACGTGAATCGAGAGGTGAAAATTGAAAATTGAGGGCAGCAGGAGCGAAGGCGAATCGTCATTTTTTGACAATTCGTGACAATTCCAAAAACGAAATTTTCATCCATCTATTTTTTTCTTTAATTTTTTTACTCATTTATGCACCACTAGCAGCCGGTTTTACAATCGCAGGTTAACTTTCATGTTAGTTGACTCTTACTTGTAGGTTAACTACAACTTTACCAACACTTACGTTTTTTTAATATAAAGTTAAGTGATGATTTGTAAACGAGAGGTTATGAATAACATTTATAATGTTGGTACTGGAAAATGGCTAATATACATAAAATGTATGAATTTTGTCAAAGTCACGTCACCTGCTATCAAATATAAATGTCAGAAGCAATTTATGAGTTAGTGGTCTATTTTTAAGTAGGTAGGTAGTATTTAGTCTCGAACTATTTAAAAAATCTCTTTCATCCTATTCTTCAACAAAGTTAGGTCTATACCGGATTACCTTGGCTCCTCATCACTGCTATATGCATTTACCTCGTACATATCCGTTTTTAAGCCAAATATCAAAAAATTATTTTGTGACAGCTATTTTATAGGTTATAAATTGCCAGTAAACTGCCACCTTCTAGTTAACCCACACTTCATCTGCTAGTAAAGTTAACTACTAGATAACTACAACATTGAAAATGACCAGCTATTGTAAAACCCAATTTCTATAATAACCTGAAAGTTAACTCTGACTGGAAGTAAACTAGCGATTGTAAAACCGGCTGTAAGGGTTTGGTATAATTGCACCTTCATTATAGATGCTATCTAAACTCTCTTTGGAAAAAATCTAGCTTTATAGAAATGATTTCACGAAAACTGTCGCTGCCTCCCGTGCTATAGTTTATTCTACATCTTCAATAACTTGTTAGTGCGTGTTAGTACTTAATATTGCTAATAAATGAGGAGCATATCTAATAATAACATATCATTACTGTATAAAGTAATTTTTATATGGACTAAATGTACCCATTTTTAATCCAGATTGTGAAAAATCAATGCCACGCGGGATTAAAAAGAACTTTGATCTTGTGGCATATAGACAAACTATCTTTGCATACACTCTAATAGTGTAGATTGTAGATAATCAATTATTTTGAAAATGTAAAATGTCTCTTTTACTCCCCGAAGGAGAGCTTACATTCTTTCTGGGAGCAAAAATGACACGTTAGTCTTTGAAAATGATAACTAAACTAGCAGTACAGAAATGTTGTTTTGAAGAATTCCGATTTCCTCATTTCCTCAAGCACGCAAAAGGCCTTTCCATTGTTTTCCTCTGGTTTTTGTAATTTCCTTTTTCAAACATTATAATTTTATGGTTATTCATTGGTTGTCGTGTGTATGTGTTTTCGTGATATTTCACTTTCGGCGTGAAAGTGATCATCATCAAGTGACAAAAATTTGATGTTTAAGGAAAAGCCTGCAAAAATTCGCACCCGTAGTGCGCAGGAAGACGAGAGAATTCGTTTGGCGGACACCTGAGTATTCCATCTGCGTTCTTCTTCTGAATAGGTCCTTCAGAAATTGAAAATTTGTCACATTTTCCATGTTTACGTGTTTTTCGTTAAATTTTCCTTTCGGTGTGAAAGTTGTCATCATCGGGTGACAAACAATTCGATGTTTTAGGAAAAATCTAAAAAAAAAAACGGATACCAAGTAAGCGGAGAAAAATCGAATAGTGGATACCGGAGTTTTCCGTCTGTGCTCTTTCTCTGAATAGGGGCCTTCGGAACAGTTTCCCAATGGAAAATGTCCAAATTTACGTGTTTACGTGTTTTTCGTGATATTTTACTTTCGGTGTGAAAGTGGTCATCATCGGGTGACAAAAATTTCGATGTTTATCTCGTTTAGTTTTCGAGATACGATCTCGGGAACCTGTCCTTCCTTTCCGAGATACGGCTGCTCAAAGTCTCCGGAAGGTAAAAATCGAAGTTTTTCACCGCTTCCACCGAGAACGAAAGGAGATACAGAGCTGCGATTTGCGTCATTCCATTTCCCTCACCTTCCTATGTCCTCCTGAATTTGTTCATATTTTTCCCGAAACGTCGAAATGTTGTCACTCGACGATGACTACTTTCATTCTAAAAATGAAATGCAACGAAAAACACCTACTCACGAAAAATATGACATTTTTCACTTTCATACCGAAAGTGAAATGCCACGAAAAACACCTACACACGAAAAATGTGACATTTTTTCAATTTCCAAGGGCCCTATCCACATAAAGAACGCAGACTGACAACACAACTGCACGCTATTCGATTTCTCTCTCCTAACTGTATACCCCTGATTTTTTTCAGATTTTTCCTAAAACATCGAAATTTTGTCGCCCGATGATGATCACTTTCATACCGAAAGTGAAATGCCACGAAAAACACCTACACACGAAAAATGTGACATGTTTTCACTTTCCAAGGGCCCTATCCACATAAAGAACGCAGACTGAGAACGCCACTGCGCGCTATTCGATTTCTCCCCCCTTACTGTGTACCCCTGATTTTTTTCAGATTTTTCTTAAAACATCGAAATTATGTCGCCCGATGATGACCACTTTCATACCGAAAGTGAAATGCCACGAAAGACACCTACACACAAACCACCTTTTTACACTTTCCGAGGGCCCTATCCACATAAAGAACGCAGACGGAGAACGCCACTGTGCGCTATTCGATTTGTCTCCCATTATTGCACACCCCTGATATTTTTCATATTTTGTTCTAAAACATCAACAACACATTTTGTCACCCGATGATGATCACTTTCATACCGAAAGTGAAATGCCACGAAAAACACCTACACACGAAAAATGTAACATTTTTTCACTTTCCAAGGGCCCTATCCACATAAATAACACAGACGGAGAACGCCACTGTGCGCTATTCGATTTCTCTCCCCTTACTGTGTAGGTACCCCTGATTTTTATCAGATTTTTCCTAAAACATAGAAATTTTGTCGCCCGATGATGATCACTTTCATACCGAAAGTGAAATGCCACGAAAAACACCTACACACGAAAAATGTGACATGTTTTCACTTTCCAAGGGCCCTATCCTCATAAAGAACGCAGACTGAGAACGCCACTGCGCGCTATTCGATTTCTCCCCCCTTACTGTGTACCCCTGATTTTTTTCAGATTTTTCCTAAAACATCGAAATTATGTCACCCGATGATGACCACTTTCATACCGAAAGTGAAATGCCACGAAAGACACCTACACACAAACCACCTTTTTACACTTTCCGAGGGCCCTATCCACATAAAGAACGCAGACGGAGAACGACACTGTGCGCTATTCGATTTGTCTCCCATTATTGCACACCCCTGATATTTTTCATATTTTTTCTAAAACATCAACACATTTTGTCACCCGATGATGATCACTTTCATACCGAAAGTGAAATGCCACGAAAAACACCTACACACGAAAAATGTGACATTTTTTCACTTTCCAAGGGCCCTCCCTATCCACATAAATAACACAGACGGAGAACGCCACTGTGCGCTATTGGATCAAAGTTTTGTCACCCGATGATGATCACTTTCATACCGAAAGTGAAATTTCATAAAAAGAAACAACTACACACGAAGAATGTGACATTTTTTCATTTTCCGAGGGCCCATCCACATAAAGAACGCAGACAGAGAACGCCACTGCGCTATTCGATTTCTCTTCCGCGTACCCCTGATTTTTTTCGCAATTTTCCTAAAACATTGAAATTTTGTCGCCCGATGATGACCACTTTCATAACGAAAGTGAAATTCCATGATAAACACCTACACAAGAAAGAAATGAAACTGTTCCAGTTTCCGAGGACCCTACCCGAAGAAACAACGCAGATGGATAACTCCGGTGCGCGACATTCGATTTCTATCCCCTTACTGGGTACCCCTATTTTTTTCAGATTTTTCCTAAAACATCAGATTTTTATCACCAGATGATGATCACTTTTACACTGAAAGTGAAATGCCACAAAAAGCACCTACACACGAAAACCGATGAATAACCATTAAAATTTGAAAAAGAAATTCACAAAAAACATCTAACAATAATTAAAACTATTACTGCGTTATTAGATTTTGTAGATAGTTGCGATGGCTACCGCCTAACGTAACCATGAATTGTTTAATTATTTACAAACATCAAAACCTATTTCAAAATTTACAAAGTAGAATATAAGGAACTGAATCATTTTTTATTCACTGCTGTAAATCCAGTCAAGGCTTTCCAATAGTGTCCATACGGCCCTGCAAAATTCTGTTGCCAACAACTGATAATGAAATCACTACTTATAGCTAGCCAATTTATGGTTCCTGTTGTATCGGCATAACCATTAGTTCGCTTTTTCTATATACGAATTTACTGTGGCGTGCAAACACATTCTTATTCTCAGCAGTTGCATTCCCTAAATGTACCCAATGCTAATATCTTCGTCTATGTTTAAAAGTATTACATCTAGAGATTTTGTTTAATTGGAATATTATGTTTTCACTTTAATTTTTGCATGTTTTTGTTATAATTCGGTTATTTTTTCTGTTAGGAAGTTTGTCCAGATATAAGAAATATACTCTACTCATATTTTGTAAAAGCATTATTGTTAGATTTTGAACTTGGTATACATTTTGAAAATACGCCTCGCATATGCTTGTTTGCGATATTGGCAGAATTAGTAATGAGATGTATAAAGGACTTTTTTGCGACAGTTTACAAATTATTTTCCCCATGTCTAAGTGAAAATTTTTTAAAAAGTTTTCAGTTCAACACTATCGTTATTTATATTTTCTTAAAAAGCGTTAAAAATTAAATATAAATAATTAGTTTTAGAATCAATGCCTTACTCTGCTCAAGCTTGTTCTGATGAATTTTTTGAATATTTTCCTACGACCGTCACTAGTTTTTCTTATCAAAATTTTCATTTCTGTATGAAAAAGTTTCTACCTTGTCACTCTTGATATGTTTGCTAGGATAAAACATCGGTTAAAAAATTTTCAAACGATACTGTTTCCATGATTTTACCGCAGACTGTCTAAGGTTGATTTTTTCATACTTTATTCGGTAGTTTTTGATAGGTGGTTAATATCAGAATGTGACATTTCAGTAACCCAAGTAACAATTTAAATGCTTTTTAGATTTATTTAGGTTTTATCAGTGTTTTATAATGGCCATAACCCATAACCACCGATTTATGCCAGGTTTATTAAAGGGAGTTGCTACATGGACGCCGCGGCGGACATATATCATTTCTTAGCTGTCCGCCGCGCATGCGCATTCGCTTTTGCACGACTTATTGAACCGCCGCACAGAGAAATTGGAATGTTTTTATGCAATTTTCTGAAAAAGAAGGCGGGGGGACACCCCCCGCACCCCCCGTTTTTGTCTGCGACGCTATAATACTGCCTGCAGCGCTGATAATTTATTAACAATTATTTAGCAAAATAAAAATCAACCTAACTAACCCAACTACCATCACATGAAAGAGATAAATTATTATATGAAAAAAAGAATATTTCTGTCGTCAAATCCAACAAGAATTTGTGAAAAAGGATATTAATCGTTACAAAATATTAAAAAAAAAGTCCAGTGGGCAGTATTTGAACCTGGGACCTGTCGCTCCACAACGCACAACGTTACGCATAGGCCAGCGATCCACGTGGAAAACACCGCTATAGCACGAAATAAATAGTGTCTAACCAAACCAATTGCCGCGGCGGACAGCTAAGAAATGATAGATGTCCGCCGCGGCGTCCTTGTAGACAGTCCCTTTATTAAATGCTAAATGCACTTGAAGATAGTTTTGTCTTAAAGTTTTTAAAAGGCCTTCAAGAACTTACATTAAAACTAAATTATCTTTTAGTTTTTACTGGCTTATGATTGACTTGCCAAGGTCAAGCCTTCAATAACATTTTATAGCTGTTAAGTTCAAGATAGAAGGATCAAGTTTTATAGAGATTAAGCAAATGTGGTTTTATCATTGCTTTATGAAATTAATTTGAGGTGATTGTTAATGCTGGGCTATAAATCTAGTATGCTTTCAAATCACCAAGTTTCAGGTCGTACCTTCATAAAACCAACTGCTTGCTAGAGTTTTAACGAAGTAAACAAACATCTGTAATAAATCACTTTTAAACATAAAAGGATTTGGTTTACCTTTGCCTAGACTATAATGTTTTAAAATAGGTAGTTTTAAAACTGTGACATACATATTCGTCGGCATTTTATTTGTGTATGTGGAGCAATGATAAATTAAAATATCACTAGTAAAACCAATACACTTGATAAAAAACGGGAGAAGTGAACATTTAGAGGACATATACCAAATAGCGTCTCGGCAAACTGACTTTCTAGGTTATATTATCGAGCACCATGAAGTCTATAGATTTTGAAGCGGTTGTGTATGTGCTTAAATGGTTTAAAATTGGTTTTAAGATAAGTCTACTAGTTTTAAAAAATATATTAAGACCAATGAAGCTTAAAATATACTTTTACAAGAATAAAAAGACATACTTAAAGAGCAATTGGTAATGTATTAGGCATTTTAAGACAAAACATGTTTGAAGTAGAATGGACTAGTACACTTAAGAATTTTTAAATATTTTAATTATATGAACCCATTGGTAAGGTCTGAATAGTACCAAAATAATTATTACCCCAATTTTTTAATACCTGGATTAGATAAAAATTAAATAAATGGGTGGTCGTGACGTCATTATCCCCGGCAATTCTACCTGCATTAAATTGCCATTTAATTACAATTATCCTATAATAAACATAATCTCTATGAAGTTTTTATGCATTTACTTTCTATTGATATCAAAATAATTTACAAATAAGGCAAATAATTGGGTTTTAAATTATTACATTTTGATCAATTACAAGAATTGACAACATCGCAATAGATTCTGTGACATTGAACTATTTGAAGATGTAACCTTACATTTTAATATTTAGTTTTGTCTCTCCAATTTTTGCGTAAAAGACTGGCACATGGCACAAAACATGATTTTGTTTCCATATTTTGAAATTTGAATTGAATTAATGCAGGCCCAAAGTTAGTGTATTTTAACACGAAAAAAATCGAAAAATATTACTGATTATCATAACCTCGTTAACACTGACAGCTGTCAACTGACATTGAATTTAACTCTGAGAGACTTATTATTAATCTCTGATTGAAATACTGAAAAATTAAACTAAAATACAAATTTAGGCATCAGGACAATGCACTGTTGCCGGCTTCATATCGTGACGTCACGGGCAAATTAATGATCTATCTATCTATCTATCTATCTAAATTGACGTCAGAGTGGAAAGTTTTTCAGCTTTATTATTTTTTTCCGGCTAAATGGTAAACAAAACAAAATCGAGAAAAATTCCATAAGTCACTTTTATCAAATACTATCTGATAACGTAGTTAATGGAAATTGGTGTATTAGTCCATTATTTACTTATAGGGTTTATACGTACAGCCGCCATTTTATTTCCAGCCGTTGAGGAATATAACGATCAGCCATATTGGAAATGTCCCAGATTGAACAAAAAAATGTGATTTGTATCTAATAGAAATGTTTTATAAACAGTTCACATATATTAAACCATATTATGAGCAGATGCTAAAGTTCTCTTTACTTTTTAAGTCACAAAAAATATTAATTATTTATTTTTTTTAAATTGTGTTTTTAGGTTTTAAGGGAGCGCACTAATTTTTAAGAACTATCTAATACATGTTTTCCAGTAAAGTCGCCTGCAGAAAATTTTGCCCACTATAAGTCCCTCAATTGATTACCAAGTAGTCCATTAACTGTTTGTTCTGAACTGTTCTGAGTAGTCACCAATTGTCCATTTTATAACTTATGTATAACTATAGTGGCCCATAGTGCATGTAGTATGGTTTTATAATACTCTTTAGAAACTCTCTGAGTAAAGCTTTAGATAATTCATTAACACTTGAAAGTTTTAATAGTATTTTTTTCTGATTCAATTCTTTGGGACTTCCTGCCACATGTATGTTTTCTTTTTAAGCGGTGCTCGGGGAATTTACAAAATATCACAATTAACCAGTATGTTACTGGTAAATAACCTATATGCCTGTGACTTTTACGTCGAAGGATGAGTTAGAGGTTGTTTTTTTTAATAAATAACAAATAAAAACTTGAAATTAAATATTTCGCCGACGTTTCGGAAATCAGATTTCCTTTTTCAAGGCATTTTTGAAAAATCTTTTTTGCTGTGTATGATAAATACACAGCTCTAAGAATGTTTGTTATATTCAATATCCATAGATACTTACTATTTACATAGACCTGTTGATATAGTTAACAGTTTTTTTAGTTTTTATACAGTGTTAAGTTTGTGAAGTTCTTTTAACATTGGCAACCAAGTTGTACAGGTATATACGGAACAATTCGACATGCATCTATCCTCATTCAATAATATTATCGCGGAATCTTTAATCTTTCTCTTTTTGCTATCTGCCTCTTTTGTTAAAATTTTTGCCGAGTCCCAATTTATTCTATGTCCGTTCTCCCAAGCGTGTTCGCACATATTGGACCTCTAAATTTAATTTTTTCTGATATGATTTTGATGTTCGCCCAATCTTACACTAAATGGTCTGGATGACTCATCCACGTAATGTTTGTTGCACTCACACGGAATACTATAAATGCAGTTTTTTTTTATTTTGCTCGTGGTTCTTCAGTTTCGTCTTTGTCAGAATAGATCTTAAAGTGTTGTTTGTTTGAAATACCGTCCTAATATTAAATCTATCACCGATGCAGCGCAACTTTTCGGATAATCCGCACGCATAAGGAATTAACGCTGTGCAACATTTTTCAGGTTTTTGTCGTACCTGATTGTTATTTTCAATATTTATGAAGGTTTTATTGACAAAACCCCCCCAGGGTATTGGTTGTTTATAAGAATTTCTTTTATAAACCGCTTCTCATTGTTTAGTATTTCGTCATTAGAAGAAATGATTTTGGCCCTATCATACAAACATTTTACAACGCCCCTCTTAATGTGCATCGACTGATTTGAATTGAAATTTAAATATCTGTTGGTATGTGTAGGTTTTCTATAAACAGTTGTTTCAATTGTACCATTTACTCTTTTAATTAAAACATCTAAATATGGTAATTCATTTCTAGTTTCCTTTTCTGAAGTGAATTTAATAGAAGGTTCTTTATTATTTAAATGTTCCAAAAAACTATCTAGTAATTCAATGCCGTGAGGCCAGATTGCAAAGATATCATCTACGTATCTCCACCGAAAACCGGTCTGTATGCACAATTTTGAACATGTCTAGTCTCAAAATCCTCTATAAATATATTGCTTAAAATCGGTGACAATGGAGAACCCATTGCCATACCAAAATCTTGCTGATAGAAATCATTTTCCAATTGAAAATAAGTTAAAAGATTTCTACTAACATGTAGAAATAAAACGCCAGATATACCCCAGTAATGTTTTCAATATGTATATCATTAATACAAATTAAATACCTTTGTGACCAAATATATTATTTCGTTAAAAGCATCAACAAAACACACTAGCACACCCAAGATAATTCCTAGGGTGAGTGCATGCAGTGCTGTTGCTCATCAATGTTACGTTTAAAAATAATAAGTAATAATGATGTGTACTTTTTTTTATTCACTTCATTGTGTAGGAGGGGGGCCTCCAATACATTTTTTTTCAAAAATATTCATTTCTGTTTAAACACAAGACATTCGATTTAAAAAATTGGCAGATGACCGTAATAGTTACAGTACCATACCGTTTTACTTGGTCCATGCAAATGACTTTGCAGGTGTGAATAATAATTCTTTTCAATTCCACTGATTTCTACATTTCTCATAAAGACGTAAAAAAAAGTCAAATGTAAAATTATTACCAGTAGAAACCCCTTTATGGCTGTTATAACCACCTAAATAGGAAGTTAACCAGAATGACAGATTATTGTTTTGATGATTAAATAATGCCGTTATAAGTCATAAAATCTAATTTCTTCTGCCAACATCGTTAACTGCTTCTGCTTTTTAATGACTTTTTTTTTTTTTTTAGTTTAATCTGAATTAATTTATTTTGAATTTCGCTAAAGCAGAGGTTCCTGTTTCTTGATACAACACATATTTTTCAGTATTACGTGGTGCGCTTAATGGTCCACCTCCAGAATTCTTACAATCCCTAATGCAAATGGCTGGTCAAATTATAAATCGTAACGTATCCACTACAAATACAACCGTATCATCAACCACTGCATCTACAGATTCTACCCAGTCCACACAGACTACTACAAGTCAAGCTGCGCCCACTACAGCCGGTCAAAATTCCCAGGCAAGAGGAAATACCCAGACAAATCCCACAACAGCCACATACACTCGATCTACCCCTCGGCCCCACGTACATTTGGCTCAGCAGGCTATGCAAGGTGGATTTGATCCCTTCTTACCGTGCAATTCACATCACATTTCGAGGCGCAGATTATATCCGAGCAATGCCACAGCTCCTGCGCCAGCCAACCAACAAACACCAAACCAAAATAATTCCGCCAGACAGGAGACGCCAGCTGGTGCACGTGGACCTAGTGTCAACGGTGGTCAAAACCAGAATATAATGAACTTCATAAATGGAATCTTTGATACTATTAGGACTGAATATAGAAGGAGCAGCAGTGAATCTTCTGCCCAGACAGCCGCAGCCTCAAACGCCCCGTCGGCCCCTGCCGAAAACCAAAACTCTAATGCAAGTAGTCAGAGTACGCCAAATTTGCCGCCATTTGCCTCCCTTTTCTCTAGTTTACAGGCCGGTGGGGTAAGTAATTTCTATTATCACTTATATATCAGATGAGTTTAGGTTGCAGGCCACTTAAATTTTTGAAATATCAAATTTTTAATTTAATTTCTATTCAGCCCTTTTTGATTTCGATGTTTTGTTGTTACTGTCGAAATAATAATAATAAAAGTATTTTATTGCACGAACCAAATGGCGATTGACCGAAATCCCTTTGCCAATATTACAAAAGTTTACTGCTAAATTAACCTTACTTGTTTCGATTTTCTTGACGTCATGTGTATCTCATTTAGGTTTTGATTACATGAGTATCAGGCTCAGAAGAAGCAAACAAATTTATGGAAAGTCGAAAGAAAAAGTGTTTTATTTTACATAGTTTTTTACACTTATATATATAAATTATATACTATACTATATTGACCATAATGTCCTCTTTTTTCTTGAGTTAAATCATAGGCTTCTTTCACGGAACCAGAAGTTCTCTTGCTATGGTTAATAAAAGTTTCAGTTGCTGGAAATTAAGCTACAACTATAATTTATTAGACAAATTTGTATCACAAATAAAACACTTTAGTATCAGACATGTCTGCCTTCGCAAACAAGCTCTTTTTTACAACAATATATACTTTTCAAACTTCAAAAGACGATTACATGTATTAATACACTGCTCAAGTTTTAGTAGCTAAAATATAAAAGAAAAAAAGGCATACCAAATTTGTAGTGTAGATTAATACCTAAAAATGAACTTTTTTAGATTTGAATTGAAATTTTATCTTCAAAAACATGTCACATCATCGCGCAACGATGGCATCATCAGTTGCATTGACACATTTTGCTGTCTTGTAACTGTGACTATCAATTTCAAATATAAACTATTGATTGCAAGAGGCATTAAAAAAAAATGTTTTAGTCATAAAATTTTTGAGTGACTTTGTATTTGTTGTATTGATATTGCTACCATTTATTTTTTGCAATCGTGTTATTATTATTTTAATTGCCTTATTTGTTTTAACGTCCTGGCGAAGTTTAGCTAATGCTATTCCACCACTTAACCAGGCCGGCGAAATGAGATACGGTCACCCATCCAAGTGATGGACTCGTCCAGCGTGCCTTAACTTCGCCAATCGAGATCTCGCCACTGAAACCGTACCTTACTTTGCCTCACTTATTTCGCAGTAGCTTTTTCATTAAAAAAAAGTAGTTCCAGTAGCAACACAATGGACAGACAAGAACTTGTGCCTGTAATTTAAAAAATACATATCTGAACACTGTATATTGATAAGTGCCTAAGAGAAAAGTAAACATTTTAATTTTCTTTTTATATCAGAACCTGCCTGACTTGTTACGACAAGGCCCAACAATAGATCAGTTTCTGCAAGAGTTGCGCCAAGATGATCAATACGTGCAAGGCGAAAGTGTTATAACTGATTTAATTCTGCTTTTCGTTAGAAACCTAACTCTTGTGTAAGTTTTATAACAACTTAGTTTAGGATTTGTAAATCAAATTTTTTGTTTTCAGAGATTTGTTTGCTCTAAATAGCGGTAATGTTGAACCCATTAATAGGAACAGGATTGATATTCAGAACTTCTTCAGGGTGAGAATCTGTGATGGAAGCATCTCTGCCGCGGGTGTCGATAGGGGAGTTGAAAGACTGATAGCCGAAATGCAGCCATTTTTAGAAAATTTTGTAAGTATAAATAATATAAGCAATAGAATTTATTTGTATCAACAGTACATAATACAGTGCATTATACAATTCAGTACGGTATAATATTCCAATGATGTCATTTGAATAAGTTGAGGTTCTCACAATATAGAGAGTGGCGAGAGTCTTTAATATGTAATCTAAATTGTTGTAGTGATATTTCTTTGAAACTATTGTCAATATTTTTACCCACAGAGTAGAAGCATTATAGACAGATAGATAAGATTTATTTGTTCCAACATACCACCCTATTAGGGTATAGAACGTGTCAACATAACACTCGTTCTGCAGGAATACTAAAGAACTCTCGATACAGGTTAATAACAAGTGTTAAAAACTCTCAATTTAAATCTATGTAACCATCTACCTCTGCAAATTAAAGAATTAAATCAAAATTATATGATCTAACACAAAAATTACTTCAAATAAACAAATATCAAGCCACTGAAATCCAAATAAAATGACAGTTTGCCCAAAAGTGAGGTTATTATTTCATCCTCTCACACGTGAACGGTCCCGTTCCCTACAATTTACCAAGAGAAGCAAGTTCCCCGAGTTTTGGAGTGATGTGACCGGTCCCACAGTTACAGAATATGCTATTTTGGTTTTCAAGAGAACTCCGCCCACTTTCTCATGAAAACATGTGCTCACATCACACCGATACAGAATAGCTACCCAGCCATTTGTATTATCTCTCTTTTTATTATTATTATTTTCAATCACTTCCAATTCACTATTGTCATTTTTACAAACAATGAGCGTGTTAGATATTTATATGTATATTACTTCCACATCCACGTAGTGGATTGGAAGTATAGTAATCGCAAAAAAATTTTCAAAAATTTTTATTCGTGAAATAGGTTTAGAATGTCATGAAACGTCGAGATTTTAAATTTGAGCGAAAAAAATTTCTGTCTGTCTGTCGGTCTGTCTGTAACTTTTTTTGTCCGCACGCTTTCTCCGGAACGGTTTAAGATATTGACCTGAAATTTTGTACACGTATATATTATAACGAGATCTGGAACTGGATTGTTTTTTGAGGAAATCCGGTGAAGGGTTGGGGGTTAAATAGGGGTAAATAGGGGGAAATAAGTAAAGCAAGCTTGTAAGAGTACAGAAACTTGAAATTCGGTGTATGTACTAGAAGCCAAAGCGTCAGATTTTTTAATAATATTTTTCAACCCCCACCACCCCTACTCCAATTTGAAAAGGGTTGATAAAATAAAATTGAGATATTCATTTGAAATTTTCTACACGTATGTATTATAACGACATCTGGAACTAGATTATATTTTGAGATAATTCCGTTGAAGGGTTGGGGTTAAATAGGGGAAAATGAATAAAGCAAGTTGGTAAGACTACAGAAACTTGAAATTCGGTGTATGTACTAGAAGCCAAGGTCTCAGATTATTTATAATATTTTTCAACCCCCACCACCCCTACTTCATTATTAAAAGGGTTGATAAAATAAAATCGAGATATTCATTTGAAATTTGGTACACGTATGAATTATAACGACATCTGGAACTAGATTACACTTTGAGATGATTCCGTTGAAGGGTTGCGGGTTATTTAGGGGTCAATAGGGGGAAATAAGTAAAGCAAGCTGGTATGAGTACAGAAACTTGAAATTCGGTGTATGTACAAGAAGTTAAGACCTCAGATTTTTTATAATATTTTTCAACCCCCCTCCCACCATCCCTACCCCATTAATGGGGTTGACAAAATAAAGTTGAGATATTCATTTGAAATTTCGTACACGTATGTATTATAATGACGTCTGGAATTAGTTTATATTTTGAGATGATTCCGTTGAAGGGTTGGGGGTTAATTTGGGGTAAATAGAGGAATATAAGTAAAACGTTGGTAAGACTACAGAAACTTGAAATTCGGTGTATGTACTAGAAGCCACAGCGTCAGATTTTCTTAGAATATTTTTCAACCCAACCACCCCTACTCCAATATGAAAAGGGTTGATAAAATAGAATTGAGATATTCATTTGAAATTTGGTACACGTATGTATTATAACGACGTCTGAAACTAGATCATAATTTGAGATGATGCCGTTGAAGGGTTGGGGGTTAAATAGGGGCAAATAGGGGAAAATAAGTAAAGCAAGCTGGTAAGACTACAGAAATTTGGGATTCGGTGTATATACTAGAAACCAAGGCCTCAGATTTCTTTCTAATATTTTTCAAACTCTACCACCTCCGCTTCATTATTAATGGGATTGATAACATCAAATTGAGATACTCACTTGAAAGTTAGTACACGTATGTATTGTAGTGACATCTGCTTGAGAAGACTCCATTGAGGTGGTAGGTTGTAAATAGTGGAAAATAAGTACGGTAAACTAGAAACTTCATTTTTAACGTATATGGTAGAAACCACCTCCTCAAACTTTTCTATGACATCTACCCCAAATATTATTAAAATTCTATGACCAATAATTTCCACATACTAGAGTGCAAATATAGTCAAGATGTTTCCTTTAAAGTGACTTGGACGAATAATCTGGATGTGGAAGTAGTGATTCCTTAGGCAGCGGTTTTTATAGTTACATTTAATTTTTCATGAATTTTTTTTTCTGTATTTTGCTTTTTAAAATTTTATTGCAGACTGGTAGCCAGGCTGTGCTATGTGCTTGACTTGCTACAAATGTTCTTTTTAATTACTTAAATGTAGTCAAATAAAGCTATCATATCTATCAGTTTTTCATGCTTTATCAAATTTACAATAAATAGTGACAGCGCCTGTTTATTAGTGTTTTAAGTGCAACTTAATATAGGAGTGTCATATCATTATGAAGATAAAATCTCATAGAATATCTTAGTGAAATTATAATCATTGTGTAATCTCGGCTAAAAAAGAAAATTGAACATTTGGTTGTTAATATTTGTTTGTTTCTGAATAAAGGAGAGACAAAAACTTATCTTGCTCTACACAAAACCTATTTTGTAAAGATTAAATATTTTATCATTACCATTCGCAAAAACCAAGTGTTTTTACCAATCGAAAAACATGAACAGGTCTGAACTAAAAATAATGACAAGATTTAAATGCTGCAACAAAGAGCTTAACTATTTTTGCTGCTTGACATGCAACAACATTTTCCATAAAAGTTGTTGTGAAAGAAGGACAGGATTAATTATTATTGATAAGCATCTAATATATTGCTCTAAAGAATGTACAGAAAAAGTAAATACTGATGAAGAAATTATTAAGGAATTACGTGTGCAGATAAACAATTTGAAAACCGAATTAGAGGGAAAAAATGTATATATCCAAAACATGAAAAGAAGATCAAAGCTGTTTGAAAGTGAGGCTATTGAATCAGAACAAAATTACTTATCAGAGATTGAAGAACACAAAAGAGTTAATGACAACTTAAAATCAAAATTAAACCAAATGGTTAGAAAAAAATCTGAAATTGAAGATTTATCAAACGAAGTACATAAATTAGTACAATATGAGAAGGAGATTAATGAATTAAAGAAAAAAAATTACATGATGCTAAAGTGTACAGAAGATCTAAAGATAGAAAATAGCAAAATTCTGAATGAATTAAATACCTTAAAACAGAAACAAGCTAAAGAGCAGGAGGAATCAAGAGAGAATCTTATTAGAAATGAAGAAACTCCTAAACTCTTCATGAATAAAGTGACAAACTGTAATAATACACAAGAGACAATTTTTGTACCTATAGGACCATTGACATATATTTTGTTATTTATTTGTTATGTATTTATTTCTCATTTTGTATCATATACATATCCCTGATTTATGTGTGTATATAAGTATGTATAAATATGTAAGTTTCAGTTTGTATATAGTATACAATTTTATTTATACGTGTTGATTTGTATCAAATGTGTATACATTATTAGTGAATAAATTTCTGTTCTGTTCAATTTTTTTCGTGGATATTTTGGGGTACATGACTGAAAAGGTTTATATGTAAATATAAGGTAGTGATGGTTAACTAAGTTATGTATACAAGGATAATACACAATAATGTGATGATTCTCTCCATCACCTTAGATAAATTAATTAGTCAATATAAAAATCAAAAAATCATTCTGTGCGGGAATTTTAATATAAATTTTTCAGTGGAAGGAAAGAACTTGACTGATCTGATGGATATTTTAAATATGTACTGTTTTACACCTACTATCAAAGAGCCTACTAGGCTTAATAATTGTATAGATAATACCTGTGTCAACATACATTGCAATAGCTACGTGGCCAGTCATAAAAAATGCCATTTCTGATCATGATGCCCAAATATTATCTATACCATTCTTAACTAAGAATAATAAGAAAAACACAAGGAGAACTTTTAGAGGAGTAAATAATATTGATCAAATTAGGTATTTTTGTTCATTACTGAAAAATGAACAGTGGGTTGAGATATATAATGACAGTGAAAAGATAAATGAGAAATTTAATAGCTTTCTTAAAACATTTGTATATTACTTTGATTTAGCTTTTTCTGAAAAATTTATTACAAAACGTAATGTTCAGGGTAAAAGTTGGTTGACTAATGGCCTAAGAGTTTCTGCCCAAAAGCTTAAGGACTTGTACTCTTTAACACTATCTTGAGACAAAAGCATTATCACATTTTATACAAAATATAAAAGTATTTATAGAAAATGTTTACAGGATGCTAAAAAGATGTATAATAATGCACGAATGGCCAATTCTACAAATAAATCGAAAACGGCATGGAATATTATTAAAAAAAAATTAGTTTGCAGTGACAATAATCTAAAACTAAAATTTGATAACGTATTTAGTACGATGATCCAGCAGAATTAAGTAATAAGTTTAATGAACACTTTATAATTGTACCTAAACTTCTAATAAGTCATATGACTACAGCCACATCTAATCCAGTGCTAAATGTGGAAATAAACCCACATAGTTTCGCTTTTGTACCTGTAACTGAATTAGAAGTAACTGAAATTATAAACGGCCTAAAAAATTCGAGTTCCTCTGGATGTGACAATATTAGCTCAAATATAATAAAGAAATGTGTGCCATACATCATAAAACCTCTCACTTACCTGTTAAATTGCTCTGTATTGGAAGGAACTTTTCCCGAAACATTAAAATCGTCAAAAATAAAACCTCATTTCAAATCTGGTAATAGATATGACATTAACAATTATAGGCCTATTACTCTTGTCAGCATATTTTCAAAGATATTTGAAAAGGTTATTTAAAATAAAATAGTTTCCTTCTTTAACAAATATAAACTTTTTAACTCTAATCAGTTTGGTTTCCGCAAAGACCTATCTACTATACATGGCATAAATCAGTTCTTAAATATAAACTTCATTCACATCTAGATATCAGTGAAAAATCTGTTGGTGTTTTCTTGGATTTAAGCAAAGCCTTCGATCTTGTGAGCCATGAAACTCTAATTAATAAAATGGAAAGATACGGTTTAAGAGGCAAAATTCTATACTGGCTTGAAAGCTACCTGAAAGGAAGGACCCAATTTGTTGATATTGATAATATAAGATCCTCCCATCTGCAAACTGATGTGGGTGTTCCACAAGGATCAGTGTTGGGTCCGTTCCTATTTATCATTTATGTTAATGATCTACAATTTTCGAATCTTATAATGTTTACAGATGATCACTACTTGGTACCAGCAAATTATCACCAACACAAATAATCAACTATCGGATGTCTATACACTATTAGTTGACAATAAATCGGTATTGAATAATAATATGTCAGTCTTTATTCATTTCAATAATCGTAAGAATGTTGATAAAAGTTTATTAATGAAATCTAATAAGGGTTCATTAAAACAGGTTAATAGCACAAAATTCTCGGGTATACATTTGTCCGAGGATTGTAGCTGAAAAGTCCACATCGATATGTTGTGCAAAAAAATTGCACCAATCTGCTATTGTATAAGTCAACTAAGGTACAAAGTCAATTCAGACTTATTAAAAATGTACTACTATGCACATTTCCATTCAGTTGCCTCGTGTGGGGTGATTGCTTGGGGATGCTCCAGTGAATGTTCAAGGGTATTTGTACTACAAAAGAAAGCAATTCGATACATGGCTAGGATAAATGCACGAGTGAGCTGTCGAGCCCATTTTAAAGAGTTGGGAATTTTACCACTGCCATCTATTTTTATCTTAAGTCTGTTGTACACTAAAAAAGAAAAGTTCCCTCTTCTAAATCAAGATAATCCATACAATACTCGTAACGATGGCATATTGCAGATACCTTACCATAAAACTTCTCTTTATAAACGATCTCCCAAATACCTAGCAATTAAAGCTTTTAACAAACTGCCCAATAAATATAGATCTCTTAGGGCCGGTTTTTCAATGTCCAGATAGGTAGCTTCTAGTTACCCTTAGCTGACAGTTATATTATGGTAGTGTTTATGAATAGTAATTTAACTGCCAGTTACGTATTCATGAGTTGAATTATTTCTCAGTTTCTTTCAATTGGTTTAATTCAAATTGCGCGCATGTTTTAGTGACAGTTTATCTAATTTAACCGCAAAATTCATTGCGTTGTCTAGCGTGTTGATTGATGTTCTGTTCTTAATTTTGTGTGTTTGTGTATCAGCAATAATTGCAATAGAGAGTGTAAAAAGGAAAAAAGGTGCTAACTACACTTTAAGTGATTGGAAGAACAGAACTATTCCTGCAACTTCCTCTATCATCTCAACTATATATAAAACAGTTTCTTTACGCAGTCGAAATCTTATTAAAAAATCTTTATCATCATAATTCTCAAAATTATTTTCTCGTTCCCTTATGGTATAGGGCTTTCATACTTTATAAATTGTATAATATCATCGTCATCATCACTCATATCCAGAATATTATATTATTCATTATTGGAAATAATATATTTAATATAAATCACAAATTAAAAACGAACATATCAATCACTCACATTGGTTTTTAGGTTAGAATGTTTTAGAATTGTCAGAAATTGAACCAAATGTGCATGTGCAAATCCACTAACAGTAGAATAAATCCTTAACTGGCACTTTCACTCTCTGCTAAACTTACTTTCAGGTAGTGAGTTTAACCCTCCGGTAAATTTTACCTGCACATTGAAAAACAGTTTATCTGCCAGATAAATTTTATCTGACAGGCTATTTAACTGGACATTGAAAAACCGGCCCTTAATGAAACACAATTTAAGAAAGAGGTAAAACGGTTGTCTTACATGACAAATATTATTACTTCTTTAAAGAGTATTTAGAGAATAGATTGTGATTTGTTGTATTTGTTCTGTTTGCTCTTTTTCCAATTTTATTTATGGCATATGTAATTTTTTGATGTATTATTTTATTGATTTTTTAAATTCAATTCCAGTTTGTCACTCTTTTTTATTGTTGTTTTATAATATTTTTAAATTTTATTTTCTGTTTTCCAGTTTATTAATTATATCTGACCAGCTACCTGTAGTTCTTTTTTAAATCTGTTCTATGTACTGTCTTTTATTGTTTTCTTGCTTATGCATTATTTTATAAATTTATTATGTATTGACTTATTCTATATTGTGGAATCACAATCAACTGAATTATTAAATTATTAGTATTATTAAATATACGTATTTCAAAATTGTTTTTTTTTTCCTTTCAGAGATCTTTGCCTGTTCAAGATGACATAGACATAGTTAGATCTGCAGAGCAGTTACTAAGACATCGGCTACCAAATATAATAAACATAGCTATAAATCTAAGTGCAAATAGCGTGCGACTTCTCTTGGACCAAGGTATTACGACTGCACAGCAAATGTGTGCATTACTGCTACTGGCAAGCTCCACCGGTCAACAGGGCGTGGAGCAGGTGTTCGAACAGATTGTGGTAATGACCATCCTAGATAAACATTCAACAATGAATTAAATTTATATTGTTCCAGAATCGTTTCATGCAAGACGTTCCACAATATATACAATCTTGGACTCTCATGACAAGTCGTGTGCATTTACGGCAGTTCATATCAAATCTGAGTGTGCCAGAAAGCATCCTCCAGCCATATATTGTCAGACAATCAGAGGCTGCGTTGCCATCTCTTGTCAATAGACAAGATGTGGGTGATAATACAGTTGTGCAACATTCAACACCTGTTCAACAAGTGGAGGTAATGTATGTCTAGTTCTTTTTGCAGATACTTTGTGAATTGGGACTGTCGGTTGGGTATCATGTTGTATAGGTTAGAATTTTCTCTAGGGAATTTTCGTCTGATGCAAGTTTTGACGTTAAATTGACAAAAAGTTCCTAAATGTGTCAAAATTAAGGTGCTTTAAAGAAAGGAAAGCCTTGCCCACATTTAAACTAAATGTGGGATGCCTGTATTTTATTAAAAGAAAATGCTTAACGATATTTTCAATGTGCATTATTTCTAGTTAGTTGGCCCAGTTGTCAGAAAGAGAAATTGATAAAACCGGTCACCAAATGTTATCTGGTTGAATTTTTCAGAATAAGTGTTTTTGTTGGTGTAGAATATGATAAAAAAAAAGTTTACGGCTGTAAGGTGCCGACGACCCCTAAAAGAAATCGAAAATATTGGCCGAAATTCGGTTTTTGGCCAATAACTCGAAAATAAAACATATATATCAAAAAACTAATAGCACTAGGCGATAGAGGAGCAAATTTCACATAAAAAATGTATATGAAGGTTTTTTGAATGATCAAAAATGTAGACTCCACATTTTTTTGTTTAACGCCCGAGAATCGAACGTGGCGACACATAAGTACGGCTTGCGAAGCATGCGCGGTCTCGGACGCGCTGCACTAAATTTGTTGTAACTTTTGAACTAATTAGCGAAATTGAGCTCTACAAAGCTTAAATGAAACGCGAAACATGTGGCTATTGGATTATCATATTTTCAAATATAAAATAATTGTATGTAGGAATAGTACATAATATATGAAGTCGAAACATAAAGAGATTTCTGATGAAAAAACTCTACAATTTTTAAAATTAAAATGTGAAACTTTCACATATTACTCTTGAAGTAATGTGTAAAAAGATCCGATGGATAGGTGTGCCAAATATTTTTTTAAATAAAAGTTATTGACGTTTATATTACCCTTGGTGTCACGAATTTTGAAGCAAAGAAAAATTTTTCTACCTAGAAAAATAATAATAATGATAATAATAATGATTTTATTAATCTTCAGAGAATATACATTTTATAGATATCCCATACATCTAAATCGTGGGTATCCGAATGCATGCGATGAATAGTTTAAAGTTATCACATGGACACCACAGTGGGCACAGTCTTATTTTCCCAAAAAAAAATGAAATATCCACCGAAGAGGATGTCTAAACTGCGCGTCACAGTAAACTGCTAATAAAATTATTTGTCCTGCGATAAGTTGGAAAGTGTGCATTTATGACTGCAGGTAAAAAATAATAGTGGTCAATCGTGACATTTTTGTAGCAACTTCTGTTATGTAACATTTGAATTGCTATGTGGTGATAAGTTGTCTCCGTTCTAAAGATCACACACGAGGCAGCCCGGTGTTATTGCCCGATGTTTGCTTGTCATCCAGGGTTGGCTTAAGTTATGTGACATTGCGTAATTATTTTCATGCATTTATGAGAATGTTTATGTGCCCTTGTACATTTTTCTGGCGGAACATTCTAAATTATTGCTATAAGATTCTTTTGTACTATCGTGGACAAAAAATAATAGGATAACTTTTTTTTTCTGATGTAAATGTATCTTTATTATACTCTTCGCAAATACAAAACGAAGAGTATATTGCATTTGATCGGCACATTTTTAAAACTGGTAATATTGCACGTAGAGAACAAAATTTCGTATCACTGTATTGGTGATCAAATTCGGAACATCTTTCAAAATGTCCATCTGTCTGTCCATCGCGTTTCTTGCAAGCATGATAACTTAGGAATGAACAGTCCGATTGTATTGAAATTTTGACAATAAGTTACTGCTAGCCGGAGGAAGAACCCTAATCAATCTCGGAAGCGGAACGGTAAATGGAATTCATATTTTACCAGAATGTTTATGGATATGTGAGTTAAATTTGCAGCAAATTTCGTGACTTTCTTGAATAACGTGAATTGCGATATAACTACCTTAATATCTAATAAGTTTCATTGACTATTTTCCTGTCTCCATAGCGAACTGAATCACACTATTATGGGAATTCAAAATATTAAGGTAATTATTTAAATTCCTTTTGGTACTGGTCCATATACAAAACATCGTCTATATAGCGAGTCGAATAGAAAACATGTATTCAGGTAATTATTTATAAAAATTCAATTTTGTAAATTTGCCATAAGAATCTATGCTCACAGGGAAATAAATATAATAATAATATAATATAATAATCTTTATTCAGATAGGAAAATCGAAAATCCTAATATAAAACAAATATATACTCAATACACACAATAGATTAAACAAATAAAATACACAAATATATACATACATATTTCTAAACACACCATAAACAACAAAAACAATACAACATGGTTGATTTATGTGTGAGATGCAATCAGACAGAATTTCTCAGATAGGTTGCTAATTCGTGTTTAAAAATATTTAGTGACCTGCTGTCTTTAATTTTTTTTGGTACGTTATTATATTCCCGCAGTCCCTTAAAAAATATATTGTTCATGGCTCTAAAATTATTCGTTCTGGTAATATGAAGATTGTTCAGAGATCTCGTATTATAAGAGTGAACTTCATAATTAAATGTAATAAACTTATTCGGATATGCTGGCATTAAACCCTTTCAAATTTTAAATATAAAAATTAATGCAAAGTAGGTAATTCTCACTGATACATGCATCCAATCTAGAGTGTACAACATATTTTGAATTGGTGTATACCTATTACATCTGAGTATTATCCTCATAGCTCGATTCTGAAGTTTTTGCAATTCATTTTTGCAGGATTGATCGAGTAAATACAAAGCAGTAGCACAGAAATCAAAATGCGGCAGAATTATTGATTTATATACTGTGACTCTAGTCTTTAGATCCAAATTAATAGATATTCTTGAAAAACGAAATAATTTTTTTAGAATTTTATTCTTTATGTATTCAAAACGACTTTTAAATGATAAAATACTGTCTATAGTTAGACCCAAATATTAAATTTTTTCTACCATTTCAATTTGAGTATTATCTATAAACAAATTAATACTTTTACTGTCGATGTTGTTATATTTAAATATGTTTGTAATCACCATTGCTTTTGATTTAATAGGATTTAATTTGTGTCTGTTGACTTTAAAATAAGTTTCAATATTCATTTTATTAATAGCAGTGTCAAGATCGTAGTCACAAACAGCTAATAAAGTGTCATCTACATACAAATTCAGAAAATCACAGTTAAGCTGGTAATTTATGTCATTAATATAAATGATAAATAAAAGAGGTCCTAAAATGCTACCCTGCGGAACTCCAGGCTCCACGTCCACACTTGGAGATAATTTGTTATTCACTCTGTTCGTTTGTTTTCTGTTAGTCAGATAATTTTTTAACCAATTCAGTACGTTACCTCTGACACCATAGTACGATAACTTATCCAACAATATTTTTCGATCTATAGTTTCAAAGGCTCTTTTTACATCTATAAATACAGCTGATATACTTTCCTTGATCTTTCATCTGAGTCCAACTAGTAAGTGTCAGTTGAAGTGCAGATTCGCACGAGTGCTTAGCTGAATAAATTAATCCATTGACAAGCTGTCTTTGTCTATAAAGTTCACCAAAATAATTCTATTCAATACAAATTTTTACAAGCTTTTTTAATTCTATTTTTCATTTATACCAATTTGTAAATGGTCCATTAATTGTTTAAAATTAATCTGAATTTTTCGGGGCTAAGGTGGAACTTTCAATAATAATAATAATAATAATAAAGTCTTTATTAGGAAAGCATGTACATACAATACATCCAATCGCTAAGGCGAAGTCTAGCCAAAGCTATTCAACTTAACCTTAATGTGAAAGGAGTCTAAATTTTGCATTATTAGCTAGTATTAATTTTTTTATTTTTTAATGAATTTGTTTTTATATAATGTTTAAATTTAAAATATGTTAACTTCGGTAAAATGCGATTTAGTTCTTTCCACAACCTATAAGAAGCATTAATGCAATACAAGATAATATAAGAAGTGGCATTAATACAAGATACTACCAGTCATATAGGAATTATTTTCTTTGAGAGTTTTTTGAAGAAGCTCAATTTTAAATGGCAATAAATACAAATACAGGAATGTCAGCACATACCATTGAAAATAATCATTTTATATACACCGATAGAATTAAATTCGTGTAGAAAGTAAAGGTAAACGTTTAAAGCTTCTTGAATAATTTGAAATTAACATATCCCATAAAACTAATTCTTGTTACTATTGATTTCCAAGAAACTTGAGCACACCTATAATAAATAAATAATTAAAAATTATTCTTTAAATTGTATAAGCAGATTAGTTCTTATAGCCTGAAAATTCCTGAAATTAAAGATTAATTCGTAAAATTCAGGTATAAATATTAGGACAATTGCTTTACAACTTTAATATTCCTTTTGTGATGCCCAACAGGCCAAAACATAAGTAGTGTTCTAAATCGATAGACTTGAAACATTTAAAATCAGTGTATTCTTAAAACAAGAATAATACAGTTCGTTAGTTTCGTGTTAATTATGTTTGTGGTGTATCAAAGCAAAGTACAAGAAAAGGTATTGAGTCAACATGATGTGTAGAATATAAAATTATCCATCCATGTGTGTTTTGCTTTTATTTTATTTAATAATTATTATTATTATTGTGGACCACGTTTTTGTGTATCTCTAGTTACAATTTATTTTATTGACTTAACGTTGATTAATGTTTAGTGTGATATTTTAAGATACTGATTCTTATTTACCCAATGTTTTCAACAGAGTATGTTTGACATTAGTAGAAAAATGTATTCATGTAGATAGAGGTCATTGATAGCTATAATCATATCTATGATAGCTATAATAATATCAATATTCTGTAAGCGCCAAATAGGAACCAGCCGCCTAACGCAGATAAGTAAGTAAGACCCACCTATTCTTTCTAACACTGTACTTCACTCATCGTGATTGGTGTAATTGGAAGGGTACATCTCTGTGTAACTGTCCACTTTTGCTACAATTTATGTTTCTAGGTATTTAGGAAAGGTATGGGTAGAAGTCATCATTCGTGCAGTTTCTTCCTATCCGGCGACTACACTAAGCTCTGCTTAGTCATTTGCACATTTTTTTAAATACGTAATATAATGGGGTTATGTGTTTCTCAAACGTTGTACTCGTTTTGGGTAGACGTGGAGGCATATGGCTGGTTAGGCAGGGTTTTCAAAAATTGTTACAAAACAGGTAATAATGAAAGGCATATGTTGTAGGCTATGGAATTGGATGCTCAGGATGCTGTGGTCCCTACAGAAAATGAACTCAGTTCCACTATAATGTTAGAGGACACAGAACCATTACCAAATATAGTATTAGGATCTGAACCCTGGCATGGACAAGTACCCGAGGTTTGTCTATATTAATAACTAATATATTTCATGTTAACAATTGTCTGATTGTAGGATTGGGTACCGATTATAGCAAGAGACGCTCAAAAACAAAGAAGGCAAAATCCTCAGGGTGCCTTCAGCGATGCCTATCTCTCTGGAATGCCTAGTAAGAGAAGGAAAATTGTAAATAGTTCTAAACCACAAGGTAGTCTTCCACAAGTAATTCAAGGTAGGATTATTTAAACATTTGGTGAAAATTTAAATGAAATTCAATTGTTTATTTCTAGTGGGTGATATGGATCATAAAATTACAAAATTTGTTTTCTAGCATGTCAAAGTGCATGTTCTCCGAGGAATAGTGTTCTTCAGCTTTCGATAGTTTAAAAATGGTAAACTTTAACACTTGTATTAGCTTAAGAGCCAATGTGCAAAATTGACTGTTTGGAATACCTGCTAACAATGGGCTTATTCCATGATATTCATTTTATATGGTTTTTATACTTTTTCATATAGTACTCGATATTCTCATTATGCACTTAAAAGTTCGTATTATTAACTTTTTCCGTTTTTTTTTTTTTTATGGCTTTGGGTCATAGACCATACAGCCATTTTTTTTTTTTCCGTTCTTGAGATATAAGGAGTTGCAATTAGTAATAGTTGCAAAAACCGAGCGCTCATTTGTGACGTCACTATACGCAAGTGACGTAAGAAAAGTGGCTTTCTGGGACCTTTCAAATTTAACCTGAAAAGTCGAAAAGCATGGAATTTTCAAACGCTGGTAACTAAATAAATACGTCGAGTGGAAGTTTGTTCTGTCTCTACGGAAAGGAGAAGGTCGGCGATGAATCCTAATCGTAAATTGCACGGTTAAAATCGAAAATTCGTCCCGACAGGAGCGAGAGAAAATTGTAGTTTTTTGGCATTTCACCAAATTGTACTCTCCTACTGTCAAGAAGTAATCAAAACAAACAGTATACTTCAAAAAGACTTATAATTATAGCAGCCAAGGAGCATCAGGTCTATTGAGATCGCCGAGTCTATGCATATAGTGACTTAGCGCCTGGCCACGCCCCATTTTCACGAGGTGGAGATTTGTAATAGTTTTTAAGATATTAAACGTGGGAATAAAATTCTGATTTCTTGCAGATCCGTTATTTTATACTTGCACTTTCGATTTATGAAATAAAAAAAATGCCGAAGAAGCCCATTGTAGCATACTGAGGAAAATGTTATACTAATCACCGTAGACCAGGTCACAAGTCCACAGAGTGGTTTGACTGAAGGTTCGGGGCCATGGAATAATAAATATTATGGAACCGAATGAATACCTGTTAACTGTGGTATATGATAGTCTGTACAATTTTGAGTTAAAAAAAGTTACAGTTTTTTGCTGGTACAGGAAAAAGCGCGACAAATTTAAAAATTGAATGAATACCACTTCTACTTTGCGGCAAAACATTACAATTACAAAAAGTTCAATTTTCCCATGGTCCAAAAAAAAGTTACAAGCCATTTTAGACTCAGAATTAAGCAAAAATTGAAAATTTCACAAAACATCTATAAAATGAAAAGTTCTCGACGGAAAACGCTACAAATTGGCCTAGGCCTTCGGGATATCATAAGAAATGACATACATAAAAGTTAGAGTAGTATTATTATGAGAAGATGCTTGCAAAAAATGATGCGCAGAAACGAGTTTGTGTGCATCCATTGATCTAAGCCAATGAGAGCGATTTACATCATATTTGACCTCGAATCCAGTGGCACCGTCAAGCTGCAGTCACAGGGTCTGTGCTGCAGTATACTTGTTGTGTTCGCCGTTTCTGATTGAATTAAATGATATAACCGTATTTTCAGTGAAAGTGTGACGAGGTTTTAATCTACTGCATTACACAGCTCCTCGACCTCGAAAATTTGATTACAATTATTATATATCCTTCTACCCCAGATGATGCTGTCACTCGTAGAAATATTCGCGCACGTTGGCTCCGTCCCAAGCATCTTCTCATAATAATACTACTCTACACCTTTCTAGGGGGAAGGGCAGAAAGGTGTAACTTTTATATTTGTCATTTCTTATGATACCCCGAGACCTATGTCAATTTTTAGCATTTTCTGTCGAGAAATTTCCATTTCATAGAATTGTACAGATAATCGTATACTGCAATTGTTAGCAGGTATTTATTCGGTTCAAAAATATTTGTAATTCCATGGCTCCGGGCCCAAAATCTCAAACCATTCTGTGGACTAATGATTAGTATAATATTTTCCTCAGTATACCACAATTATTAGCAGGTATTTAAAATAGTCGATTTTTACACTAGCTCTTAGGCTATATCTTAGATATTATAGAAAGTATATTTCCAAGTTTATATCGCTCATTAATTTAATGACATACGGATGTATTGAAATGTCGACAAGCTAAAAAGTAAATATTGTAATTTTAGAAATGAAACAATTGTATCACAGGATGACACTAGTGCGTAGACGGTCATAATCTCCTCAACTGCTTTCTCTATTCAGGCATATATCATTTTTGAACTTAAAATGCAGCGTTGCCATGTTATTCCACTTTTTCCAATAAAAAAGTGTTTCCAGCGGTTCAGAGTAAAATGAGTAAAAAACGTATTTTCATAAATTTGACTGTCTTTTCAGTTTGTATGTTAGCCAAACCATGCACTAATTTCCAAGTTTTTCTCAGAGTCAAACCTAATTCTACAGGGTGTTCTCCACGATGGTTCAAATATTCACGTTTTTAATCTGTCGTAACTCAATTTTTTTAAATGGAACACTGCATGTTTTTACTTATCACATTTCAATAGTTAATTACCTACTTGCTAAAATCCGTAGTGTCTACTTTTTTGCGAATTGAATATTCCAAAAACCGTCGGGAAAGGGTAGACACTATGAAGTATCAGCTTCTAGGTAGTTAATTGCTGAAACATTTTAAGTAAAAACATCCAATTTAAAAAGAATTGAGTAGTTTAGAAATGTAAAAATTTAGAGCATGATGGGAAACATCCTGTAAGAATTAGGTTCGACTTTGACGCCTGGAAATTAATACATGGTTTTGACTATAACATACAAACTGAAGAGACAGGCAAATGAAAATACGTTTCTTGCAAATTTTACGCTTGACTGCTGGAAATGCATTGTAATTGGAAAAACCGCTGCCTAAGGAATCAGTACTTCCACATCCAGATTTCCCATCCAAGTTTCTTTAAAAGACAACTTCTTGACTAAATTTGCACACTAGTATGTGGAAATAATTGATTATAGAATTTTAATATTTTTAGTCCAGTCGGTAAAGTAAGAAATACTCCAGAAGCTCGCAAAAAATGTTGTCTGAGATTTTCGTTCCGTAACTGTTAGTGCGAGGATTAAACATCACAAAACCACAAAAATCAGTTCTGGGGGTGCCGCACAAACCCCCAAAAAAACCACCCTTTCTGTGAAAAAAGCCCTCTTTGACTGATAACTCGTTCACCGTTGAAGATATAAAAAAATTGCTCATCATAAAAAAAAAGCTCGATTAATTGCCTAAAAAAAGTCCTCTTGTAATTTTCTTGTATATGCCATGATTTTCGAGAAAATTGATATTGACAAAAATTGCAAAATTTGTATTTTTAATGCGCGTGAATTTTCGTTTATTTGAAATTTTTTGCATGTAGCCTGTAGAAAAATTTGAATTGCTCGAAAACCAAACAAGCTAGGAAGAAAAATCAATATGGGTTTTGAAGGGAATATAAAATATTCTCTTGTGTTGCCATTTTTGAGAGGGTTATTGATATTTATTAGATATAAAAATAACAATATAATATAGTTCTTTTTTTTTGTGCATCTAACCATTCACAGACCCATAAAAAATAACTGACTATAATATAAGTTATAAATGCATTATCTTTTAGTTCAAGGTAGTACTTCAATGCAGAAAAAGTTAGGAATAAAAATATTCACATTTACAAATTTAACAGCATGTTAAAGTTAGCTGAAAAAAACTCCAAGAAGGGCATATTCAATTTTGTTTTATGATATTTTTTTAATACAATTTTTTAACTATTAAATGATTAGAAACAATAGTTATATGATATATAAACTCAAAAAAATAAATTTTTGAGCTAAATTTTCAAGATGTTTAAGTCTTTTTTTTTTAATTTTTAGAAAACAAAAAATTTGGCTAACTTCAACATGCTAGTAAATTTATAAATGTGAATATTTTATTCCTAACCTTTTCTGCATTGAAGTACTACCTTGAACTAAAAGATAATGCATTTATAACTTATAAAAGTGCAGAAAATCAAGAGATAACTATAGTCTGTACGATGATTGTTTGCGCGAGTATGAAATTAGGTAGGACCTATGTGCAGTTGCTGAACGCATTGAGATGAGTAACTATCTAGTTACGTAAGTCTTCCAACCGCTCGAGCATGCTAAGACAGCCGAACAATACATTTAAGCGGAATTAAAAAGAGACGTTGATATGAACAGTTATCGTAGCGTAGTGCTAGTCAATGACTATAATTTTAGATCAGTGGCATTGGTACATTTTTGATTTTTTCTTTTCATTCTCTTTGGCTTTATTTCTGGTGTTATTAGAGAAATTCTAGATGTAATCATTTTTTTTTATTGATTTTCTATTTAATAAACTGACAAATAATAAAAGTAAACACAAAATCAGTTCTTAAAAGAACTAACCTAAATATCTAATTTCTCATTTTTTTTATGCACGTCACTGCTGAAGAGAAGCAGTGACCTTCAACAGATTACTCCATACGGTTTTTGTTTATGACGCACACGCATCGTACAAAGTATATATTATATTATTTTTACATACTAATAGATATCATTAGCAATCAAAAATAGAAACACCAAAGAGTATTTTATATCCCCTTTGAAACCCACTTTGATTTTTCTTCCTAGCATGTTTGGTTTTCGAGCTATTCAATTTTTTCTATAGGCTGCGCGCAAAAAATGCCAAATAAAAGAAAATTCGTGCGCATTAAAAATGCAAATTTTGCAATTTTTTCCAACATCGATTTTCTCGAAAACCATGGCATATGCAAGAAAATTACAAGAGGACTTTTTTTTAGGCAATTAGTCATGCTTCCTTTTTTATGATGAGCAATTTTTTTACATCTTCAACGGTTAACGAGTTATGAGTAAAATAAGGCTTTTTTTCACTGAAGGAATAGTTTTGGGGGGGTTGCACGGTACCCCCAGAACTGATTTTTGTGGTTTTGTGATGTATAATCCCTCGACTAGCAGTTAGTTATTTGGGCAGATGTCATAAAAAAATTGAGGCACAAATGAAGTTTCTGGACTCTTATCACAGGGTTCAGACTCGTATGGAAAACCTGGAGAACATGGAAAACTCAGGAAATTTAAAAATCTTTAAAAAAGACCTGGAAACATCAGGGAATTTTATAAATTGTATAAAAAATCAGGGGTTCTGCATCTCGATATGGAAAACCATAGAGTTTGTAAAATTTTCACTGGCCCAATTCAATTCAAGGAATTATTTTGTCAAATAAAAAATTACTTCAATAAAAAAATATATGGAAATTAATATTTTTGGTTATGGAAAACCTGGAAAATTCAGAGAATTTTTTCCGCTTCGCGGAACCCTGTATCAGCTTGCTCTACTTATTTTCCCCAATTACATATTCCCCTATTTAACCCCCAACCCTTCAACGGAATCATCTCAAAATTCAAACCATTCCAGAGAAAATGTGCCCACAAAAAATGTTACAGACAGACAGAAATTTTTTTTAGCTAAAATTAAAAATCTCGACGTTACATGACATTTTAAACCTATTTGAACCAAAAAAATTTGATTTTTTTTTACGATTACTATACTTTCACTCTACTATGTTGATGTGGAAGTAAAATGAAATAATGTGACAATGCCGCAATGTAAATCCAATGAAATATGCCTGGATAGAGAATTAATTAAGACAAATATATTTATATAAAAAAATATTGGGTATTCCATTCAAAAATTATGATTAGCTTGCCACCAGTATGTGAAACACCCTGTAGATTTAAAAATAATTTTAAAATATGCCGCTCTTAATTTTCTACAATTTTTAATTATCTGATGCTTTTAAAATTTCAAACGACGGAAGAAATTTTGACCATCTACGCACTAGTGACTCACTGTGTATTATGTACTGAATTACAAAAAAACACCACCTCATTAAATGAACATGTTTATTTTCTCAACAGAAAGCGTTCGGCAAGCAGTTACTGCTACAGGTCTGACAGCGGCTGCTCCCTTAGAGACGGTAGCCCAAGCTGCAGGTTCATCACCAGACATTCAAGCGGCTTATAGGAGTTTACTACGTACTAGCGTCCAGGCTAGTTTAAGAGATAATGAAGATTTCACATCAGAGCGGTTTCCCAATGCTTCAAATTATTTTAACAACGTGCAGTAATTGCAAACTAAATATGATTTTTATGTATTACTATTATAATATGAAATATATAAGAGCATTGGTTGTATAATTTGTTTATGTAAAATAAAAGTGTAATTTATTTATCTTAAGGATACATACAGTATGCATTCAAACTATTAATACTATTGACTAAAAAATACAAAATTTTGTTGTTTTTTTTTATTATATCGAAATAAAATACTGTTTCGACAAGTTATCCTTTTTTAAGACAGATCTTATACACTAAACCCACTGAAAGAGGTAATTAGTAGCAAACATGCGAGATTACTTTATTGATAGTGTTTTAATTCAGTCTCAAATTCTGCGCATATGCAGTGTTAGTGACTACTGTATATGCTTCATTTGCCCATCCATACTTTGCGCTTGCGTAGACATCGAAAATGTCAAAATACTTCAGCAGAGAGAGATGTGACTTGCCTTATGCATAAACTGTTGTGTGTGTGCGTACTATACAGCAAGCGGTTATTGTGAAGTGCTTATAAAGATTTTATCATTTAATTGTTTGGGTATAGAGCTAGTGCGATTGAATTTCCATAGACAGTGGCTCCATCTCCCAAAGAGCAAGGTATAAAGAAAATTTTGAGTCATAATTTACTTACTGCAAAATTTTTCCTTTGCGGTTAATACCGCAGGGCAATCTCCCTCTTACAGCCAGTTTCACAATCGTTGGTTAATTAATGGTTAAGATTTGGCTAATAGTTTATTATAAAAATCTGTTTCACAAGGTCATGTTGTGAAAAAAATTTGTTTGTGGTCAGATTGACTTGACATTTTGACTGTATGTCAAGTACCCAAAAATATCTTTAAAAAAATTTGGCGCACATTTTAGCCCTTTGTTGCAGTCTGAAGTCTGACCACACTTTGAAGTGTTAGAAAATTTACCCCAAATTTTCTTACACACTATTTCGAAGAGTGGTCAGACTGCAACAAAGGGCTCAAACGGGCGCAAAATTTGGTTTTAACATCTTGATACTTGACATACAGTCAAAATTTCAAGTCAATCTGACCATAAACAGACTTTTGGCATCCATTTTAAAATTACCTTTATCACAACCCAAAAAAAAAATGTATTATAAAAGATACACACAGCGAACATGTTTTTGCAACTTTTAAAATGGTAGGCCTCACGGTTTTCTTTTCCGGCAACCACTGGCAACCTATGCCTTGTCCCTCGCTAAAATGGGCCTAAAATTAAAAGTCTCACTGTTTTCCAAATGACATGTATCGCCCGTTTGTCTCATAAGATTGCGGTTATTGCTATAAGTAGAGGAGAAAAGCCAGGGTGCAATTACCTGACGTTTGTAACTGCTATAGACATTGTTAATCCTGTTCCTTAGAGCATGATAAACGAAGTAATCAGTGGCAGAAATATATAGGGTCTCAAGGGTGTGCGGGGCACACTGGCCCAAATTCAATCGCTTAATTTTGCATATTCCCATCGAAACCGATTTCAGAACATCCGTTATCAGTACCCTAAGGAGGTTTTATAACTTTGGGAAATACCCAATGCGTGTAACTGTAACAATAAGAGTAGGTATACGATACCTACCTAAATAACTGACACTAAAACCCTAATAAACCGTTTGTTACACCGGAAAATTGGGAAACCTTAAATATATTAGAGTGCTTGATTTGGCTAAGTTAACAATTCTGGACTTGATTTCATCAACTTCCTAGACAGAAGTTTGCACTGCTTTGATTTTATATTTAACGATTTCTGTATCAGTAGCTTCAGCCGAGACCACTTTCAAAATTGAAATTAATTAAAAACTACTTAAGGAACTCTTTATTACAAGAAAATTTGTCAAATTTAGCCATACTTTCCATTGAAAATGAAACGGCCCGAACTATAGATATCGACAGAGCCATCTAACATTTTGCCAAAGCCAGGAAAGTAAATATTTGATCTAATATTAGTAGTAGTATTAAGCTTTATTGGAAATTCCAATTGGCTAACGACCGAGGTCTTCCAGTCTATGTACAATACATTATTCTTCATCCAGAATACTGTGTTGCCCGAGAGGTGTTATAGGTTTTCAAAGATTTCACTAAAATTTTTTCCATGGGACACGAGGCAATTGTCGTGAGCGAATTGCAGGATATATGCATTGTGGTCAATATTCTGTGGATGTTCCAGATTGTAATGTTATATGCTGTAGCAGAAAATATTGTAGAGTAGCGGAAGGAGAGGCAGGTCCGACGAGTGGGGGGGGGGGGGTGTTTCCTCCCGGGTCCAGCGGTTTTTTAGGCTAGGCGCGCACGGGTGACTTTTTGTCACGCAACTGTTTTGTCACCTACCTCGGAGTCCATCGAGTCTTATGGAGATGCGCTCACGAAGCGACGTGACAGTCACGTCGCTCGTGAGCGCATCTCCATAAGGCTCGATGGACTCCGAGGTAGGTGACAAAACAGTTGCGTGACAAAAGTCACCCGTGCGCGCTTAGCCTTAGGGGGCCTGGGTTTCACTCGAAGTTGAAGATTAGAATTTGCATTGGGTAAAATGAGAGAGGTATACTTTTAAATGATTATTAAGAATAATAGAATAATGAGTCTTGTATCGTATATTTGTAATAACACCCCTTCAAAATTTTTATTGAGATAGAAATTTAATTTTGAGGAGTATTACCGCCACTATTGTGAAAACATCGATTGAGATAAATATTTCATTTCCCCCTCGCTTTTTGGCAAATAGTTCATCATTATGAGTGCCACCCCCCACCCTTTTAAAATTTTTATATTGAAGATTAGTGGGAGTCGTATGTTACTACCCCCCGGCCCTGATTTTCTCTCGGCGGCCCTGGAGATAGGAGAACGTTGTGGTAAACCTTGTTCGGGAGTGAACATTTCGAATACTTTGTTTTTAAATTGGATTTGAATACAGCGATTTGACAGGTAGTGTTTTAAAATCCATATTATATAGTCCGGACACTGGATTTGATGTAATTTGTATAAAAGTCCGTGATGCCAAACACTGTAAAGCTTTCTTGACATCAAGAAAGATTGCTACCGAACTGTTTCCTAATTCATTGTTTGGCTATTGTTAGGGGGTGCATAGTTAATGTTCCTTGTTTGAAGCCAAATTGATAGTTGGGTATGTGTTGACCGACAGTTGTTTCAATCCTCTTTTTAATGATTTCTTCAAAATTTTTTGCAATTACTGGTAGTAAGGCAGTGGTTGGCTACGTTACAGTGGTCGAGATTTGTTTTTGTAATATTATTATTATAATTATTATTATTTATTTAAAATATGGGCATTATTTTATGTAATGTATTAAGATTTATTTAGTATTATAAAGAATAAAATTTTGTGATGTGAATTGCTTCACAAATATATTTTTTTGATATTTTAATACATTTTTTTAAAATAATTATTTAATTCCTGCATTGAGGCATTCCATTAATTTTTTTTAAGGGGGGGGGGGCAAATGAAAATCTGCACATGAGCCCAATGGTTTCTAGTTACACCACTGAAAGTAATATGAGACATTTTCTTAGTGGTGGGAACTTCACTAAATAACTAAATATGTCTTAATATTGCTACAAGTATCTACCTGCTCATTGCCGGTCCAGCAACAGACATTCTTACCTACAAGTTATGTCACTGGGTGTGACAGAGGTATCAAGCTGATGTCTTTATTATTGATTCATTATCACTTAGTGATTACAAAAATATGAGGTTCAGAAGCAGACATACATCCTGGTGATTAGAGGTACAGCGGCAGACATTTTAAACTTGCAAGGTATCTACTTTTAAGCCATGATTAGTAAACGTTGAGTTCATTTTTTTTTAATAATAAATTTCATCTTATAAATTAAGTTTCTAGCACTATGAAAAATTTTTATACCACTTTTTTTGTCAGCCTTGCTTTAAGGCAAAGGATTAATCATGCCCTTAGCGGATACAAATGTGTAGTTTGCTCAGACATAATGGCGAATTTTTTTAATGCATTCTTCAATTAGAATGTAGTTAGATAAGGGGCTATTCAACAAATACATTCACTTTTAGGGGTGTGCAGGTCACTGGATATGTGGCAATGTTAACGATGAGATAGACAGATAGATAGATAATATTTATTGGTGCTAAAAGAAGAAATGTTATTTATACACAAGTCAAATACATTGATAAAACACAGTAAGGAACAAATTGTCAAAATAAAATGTATACATTCAATGAATTATCTATTGATATTAAAAGCACAATAAAATACATTAAGCTCAAGATAAAGTTTTAATTTTCAGGAATTACTGACACATCAGTCTAAAAATTCATTGATGGTGTAAAAAGCTTGGTTTATTAAAAATATTTTGATAAGTCGATTCAAATTATTGACCGGTAGTACTCTGATCCAGAGAGGCAATTTATTAAAAAATTTAGGTCCATAGTAATTGAGGCCATTCCTGCTAGATCTTAATCTTAAGTAATTGGGTCGTATGTTATCTCCATTTCGGTTATCGCGATTATGTACGATTATTTCTGGAATGTGTACTCTTTCAGATTATTTTTAATATATAACAGACATACATAGATATATAAACTAGGGAAAGTTAGTATTTGCAGATTAATAACTTCTTGTTTAATGAGGGCAGGGGGTGTGCAAAAAGTGAACGTTCTCAATTAATCAGCAGAATATATTTTTAAGAATGTCAATTTTTATTCTCAAATGTAGAGGGGGGAGTATGCAAACCAACGTTCATGTAAGGGTAGATCTCATAAATGTTACAAAAGTGGGGAAGGATCAAAAACAGTCTATTTTTGCGAACGTATTTGTTAAGTGACCCCATACCTTTGGTTTGGTAATTATTACTTTTCTGTTTTTGCAAATATATTAACGTTAACATACTTAAAAAAGGATTATCTGACAAAAAAATTGAGGTTATTCGCTGAAGCTGAATTTATTAACTGACTGATCCAACAGCTTTCATATCAAAATAAAATGCATGGATATTGTTACATTACAAAATCAGTAACGCATAAGTTCCAATAGTCTCTTACGTTTATAAATTTAAAAGTAGTAAATGTGTCACAATTGCGATACGATTGTGGACCAGGCTCAGCAACTTAATGCATCTCCCAGTGGAGAAGGTGAAGGTCACTCGCCAACGAAAACTAACATTATTTATCATAAAACTGTGAAGAATAAGAATAAATCATAGAATATGTATAAATAAAACAAAAAGTTCAATAAATCAGTGAAGAATATATCTTCTCTCTAGTTTAGTAATAAAATTCTTTATTGCGTGGAAAAATTATATTTGTTAAAGTGTAGACTACCCGTTTGGTGATATTGTATGGAAGCAGTAGGAAAATCATACTCAATTTTATATGCACTTTACTACAGGTGTTTAGAAAAATATAAACAAGACTACAGGTATGTAAAACAATAAGTTTATTAAAAATAGTATTAAATTACATGATGGATTAAGTCGACGAGTCACTGTTATAGTTATTTGGATCAAAGTCTTCATCTTCATCATCGTCTAGATCTAAATCATCGAGATCTTGAAACAGTGATTCATCAACTTTTACAGCATCGCCTTCATCTAAGAATTTGAGATCCGATTCATTAAGTGTATTATCTGTCATGAATAGCTCTCTCCCGGTCAATTTCTTCCCTTCTTTCTCGGCTATTTCTCTTTTTTTTGTAATACCCATATCATCTTCAAATATTTGTTTCCATTTCATAAATGTCTCTACCGTTACTCTCGTACCCTCAAATCTTTTTTGTTCTGCTTCCTCTTCTTCCTTAAGTTTACGAGCTGCTCTTTCATCTTTCTCTTTTTTTGTTTCTTCCCATTTGACATAAAGCCATTCTTGAGCTGAAGAAACTATCGTAAATACCATTACCATGCCTAAATTCTCTTTAACTTGTTCATTTAGATGGCTTAATAAATTTGTTTCGTAATCATCCTCAAAATTTTCTGGGTTTTGTATTTCTATGATAGGTGGTTCTTCTGGATATTTAGGGGTATATGTAATAACAAGATCACAACTTAAGCCATTATCAGGTTCATAGTCTTCAGTTTTTATGGGTATCGAAAACTTAAAAGGAGGTTCCGATGATAAAACTTCGAAATCGCCATAATATATAGATTCTAGTGCTTCCATTTCACTTTTCTGTTCTTCAATGTAATCCATATTGTCTATTCAACTATGATCGGTTTCTTGAAAATATGTAAATAATATATTGACATGAAATAATTGTAGGTTATTCTCTTTTCTTTTCTTCACTAGTTTTTGGTGGTTATTTTCTTCTTCATCCTCTGCGGAATGTCAAAGTTAAGAGATGTACCTATAGCTGATTTCTTACGATACAACAGTTTCATTTTGTTATAGGACTATATTCCCGTGACGCCATGCAACTATTACTGCCCAAAACAGCAGACTGCTCTTTTATTTTGTGGTCTGAACGCTTGGCTTTGCTTGTTCCGCAGTGAATAATTTGATGAAATTATTTATTAATATTGTAAAAGCAAACGAAATTGAAAATTACATAAAACGTACCACATTTAACGTTATCAAAGCAAGTAATCAAACACCATAATATCTTGATTTGAGATAGTAGAGCTTATTTCATAGATGCTTCTCGTGTCTAAAGGTTTTTACTTTATGGACGATAAATATTCGACAATTTCCCTAGGGACATATTCGAATACACATATAGGCTATAGATAGCAGGTTATGGTAGCAATTTTATTAACATAAATTGGTAATTAAACGTAATTACCTAACAAGTAAATTTCTTGGGTAGGTACATAAAATGAATATACAATTTGTGAAAGCTATACCAAAGCCTAAAGAATTAACAAGATAGGACAGTCAGACGGAGAAGACGAAATAGACAAAGACAGTTAATTCCAAATTAAAGGAACACGACATCCAGCGGAAACGGTTTCGGGATTTGTCGGGTGCGCATTAAATGAACTTGACCAAGCTTACTAAAAGACAGGTTCATTAGAATCGGCAAGTGCTACGTCACGTGTAGACGTCGATGACAGCCGTGTGTGGCTGTTTTCTCTTCATTTTATAGAAAAAGTTTCAAAATTATTCTGGTAATGAACAATTCTATCCTAATTAAATAGATATCTAACATATGAACATAGAAATAGTTCATGTGACATGTTACGAAGCAACCTATTTCTTTAGTAACCTTGGGTCTGAGAGTCAGCCGAGTTCGGTCGTTTTAAGCGTTGTCGATTTTTCACTATTGGCCTCTCTCTCTTATGTTACTTTCTCCGTTTGATTGTTAGATTGTGGCAACTGCGCCATAACGCCAATGTAAATGTCGAGATCAATGGCGTCATTCCTAAAAGATAAAAGGTTTTCCGCCGGCTGTCTTATCTTGTTAATTCTCTAATCTTTGGCTATACTGTTCACTCTACTATAACAACGATATACATGTGGCAACTGATTGAAATATCAAGACAATCTAAATTTTGTAGCACTTATTTTGAGAGATATCCTCTCCCCAAATGCAGGCCTGTAGCCAGGGGAGTGCTCGACACCCTTGGGGACTATTTTGTGGAATTATGTATGCAAAATAGTTCCATTTGTTGACTGATTGATTGATTAGCCTGCGTATGGTAGGTATTGCTGCCACTTCCGGCTATTTTTATATACGGCCAGATCGGCTACGTACGCCGGGTTGGATTTGGGACACGTTTGTTGCCAGCAGCGATAGCCACATGACGCATGGTGTAGGATTATAGGATGGAAAGTGTAGGTGTTTGTGAGATGCTTCTTTTAAGTTTCCATCTATCATCACCTCCTTACTTATTCTGCTTCTAAGGCTATAATGTATACATATAAATATTAATTTTAGAAAAAATCAGCCATAACATTTTTAGGGTTACGGAACCCTTATATAGTCTCGCTATATACGTCCGTCCGTCTATCTGTATTTCACAGTCATCTCGTATACAGACGTAAATTAAAGATCCAAACACAGAAATTACAATATTTAAAAAAAAGTGAATATAAAAAATTTACACTTACCCCATTGAGAGGGGTATTGTTGGATACGTTGAATAAAATGCGACAAAAAATGTTTTGGAATCTTATAATTTTAACCCTTCAGTCACGACAGTCACTTTGAAGTTCGTTATCAACGCGCTCAAAATTCAAAAACAATTTAAAAAAATGGGGTTTACGTGTGGTACACTCGTTGTCGCGCGGTATACTCTCATATTACATAAAAGTAGAAATAATTGTAACATATTACTATAATAATAGTGTCTAGTTTAATAATACAACATTTCATTATCATTTACTATTATAAATATCAATAAATGTATGACGCCTACATGCATACATTTTCTGTACATGATGACACAGTGAGCTCTGCTAGGTCACACGCCCTAACTTTTGACCCCCAATAAAATATCAATCAGTGCAATTACTAAGACGTCATAATAAATATTGCCGAAGCTAAATACTGTGTTTTATTATTATCTAAGCATTTCATATATAGTAATAACAGTGATAGACATTGTATTAGGCAATTCGCAAAATAAATAGTCGGGGCAAACTAAATTTGAGCACGGAAAAATAGAAACCAGAACTAGCCCAACGGGAAATGGTTGGGGGGGTTACTAACGTGAAAAAAAAAATAAATGCAGTTACTGACCTTGGGGACTAACTTAAGGGGGGGGGGGTAAATTGAAAAAAATTCAATAGTTTGGATGCATATTACGAGAAAATTTGACGTCGGAGATAAAAACGTTCAACAGCAAAGTTGTAGGTAATAAAAAGATCTTTCATTTTTGTTAAGGGTACTTTTCATCATAACCTCAAAATTATCGAGAAATTTAAAAATTTTCCAAAAAATTATAAAATTTTCGTTTTTATATTATAACTTTTATAAAAATTAATGAATTGTTATGAAACTTGGTGAAAAGATACCTTTATATATTATAAATAATCAAAAAAAATTTCAAAAGAAAATAATGGAAAATTTTTGATTTTGAATTTTTTCAAAAAAAAAAAGTCCTTTTTTCAGACGAAAATTGTACGGTGGAAAATCATCGTAAATAGATTTTTCAAAGCTCATTTTGTTTGTTTTTTCGTCTACTTTTTGATAAATCAGAGACACAATATAGCTTCTATTTAAGAATATGCTAAAAAATGCAAAAAACGAAAAAAGTCAATTTTGAAAAAAAAAATTTTCAGTAACCCTGATAACACCAAACGTCCCCAGGACGTTCATTTAGGTCCCCGTTTGGTCTGAACGTCCCGGGTTTACATGGTACGTCCCAAGGACGTCCGTTTGCTATCGTCCCTAAAACGTTCTGAATAAAACGTTTTGAGGACATCCTGCTAGAGTCTAGTCAAGACAAACCTAAACACATTTGTGAAATAACCTCTAGGAGTGATGTTTTTTTTAAGCAGATGAGGATATGATTAAAAAAGGAAATTAAAAACTGTAAAAATGAAATTACAATCCTTAAAAAGTTTTACTAACAAAATTTCTTTTGATAACAAAATATTTTCATATTTCATGGTCCATTTAAATTTTGTCAATTTGATTTTTCTGATTTCAGAAATCTTAACTATTTTTTTCATGAGTTTCGGTTATATTACAGCCATTTTCACCGCAATATTTAAGCAGAGCTTATGTAATGTTACTCATGCAGTTGCTGTCAAACTGGGAAATTCAATTTGGCAGGCATTGCATCATTTTTACAAAGAATTTATATAAATTCTTTGCATTTTTATTTCTTCCGCACACTGGCACTAGTCACTTTTAACGGCTACAAAAGAAAGTACCAAAAACAGGTAAGTCTATTTAATTGATTTATTAATGTATAAGTATTTAGATCGATATATTATTCTAGATAAATTTGGTGCGGCTTATTTGTAGGTTATAATAATAAATATACTACCACCCACCTTATTTGGCTCTGTTAAAATTCTATGGGAGATCACCTGTGAACCTGAGTATGTAGTTTTTAGTTGTTTATCATGGAGCGAACTTATTCACTTAAAAGAAGATTGTTGGTTAAACATTATAAATACAATACTTCCCTTCGGTATGCGAGGGAAGTAAAAATTGAAAAGAAGTACCTACTCATGCAGTGTGTTAAACGAAGTGTTATATGGTTCGACATCTCTGATGAACAAGTGGAGGTGATGAAACTTTTAATAGGTAAGGTTTGATACATCGAGTAATAAAAACATTCGCCAGAAAACATCAACAAACTTGTAAAGTATATTTAAGGATTTCAGTAAATTAATATAAGGAAAAATCTAATAAAGGTACTTTTTGAGGAAAATTTACAAATTTGTAACTTATATGCCCTATTTGTTATATTTTTCTGAAATTATGCTGTACGTACGTACAAAAACTTTTATACATCATCAATGTTCAACCTAATAAACCTGCTTCTAACCGTAAATCCTAATACATCTTAACCCATAGCCATTTTCTTTACTTGAATTCTGTAATAATATTGCCAAAAAATATAACGTTAAACTTATAATAATGTTATTATTCTGCGGTAGCATTAGTTAACATATATTTCTGCTTCTCTCGGTCTTTGGTATTATTTGTAGAATCAATTAATCATTCATATAAAGAGGTGTTCTTAAAATTTTTAAATGAACAAGGGAACCTTTCAAATGCAAAAGTCAGTTAAACAAAAAAAATTTCACATATTTAAACTGATTTTTTTTTAAATAGGACACCAAGAAAATGATAACAATTTATTTTAAATATAAGCTTGCCATCAAGTGGCATATATTAGTCTTACTGTTTTTTGCCAAGATTTCATCTGAAATGTTAATTTTTCTTTTATTTGCACAGGGGCTGCTGCAGTCGCTATAACGCTTCAAAGTCTTGGAAGGACACCGAAATGGCTATTACATCGTGATTGAAGAGGGCAAAAGAAAGAACAGAGAGGGTGTCAAAAAAGAGAGAATATTAGAAAATAATATAAACTAAGATAATTATAAAAAGACGAAGTGTGCAAAACGTTAAGAAAAGGTGAGATATATATTTATCTTACGTTTTATTGCATACTTGGCTTATTTCTTATAATATTCAATATGACTTAATGTATATATAACTATATTATACTGTACTAGGTATTATAATATATATAACTTTTAAATCCCATAAAAATTGTATTTTTGACACTTGACACTTGAATTTGTAGAGTAAGAAATTAATTTTAAAAAAATACAAATGCCATAACTTATTTTTCAACAGCACAATAGAAATAAAATGTTCGCATAAATTTGTCATTTGGTGTTGATAAATAAAAGTATTAAGTTTTAAAATCAATCTAATTGAATAATTTTTGTATATGGTAATTATATATTGTAATTTTTTTATCTGTTTGGCTTTTCTAACCACATTTATTCCCTTCGAAATAGAATCCAATCACTGGATTCTATTTCGAAAGAAATGCATGTGGTTAGAAAACCCAAAAAGGAACATAAATACCCTCTGCTGTGAATACACCTTAAAAGTGGTGGAGGGGGAGGTACCCATATGTTTTGCATAGTATGTCCCAACAACGTTTTCAGGACGTCCTGTCTAGACCTACATTCGTCCCACATAAGTCCTGGGTGGGACGTCCTCGGGACACCCCGTTTTGCTGACACGGAACGTCCCTCAAACGTCCTCGGTACGTCTTACGTCGGTAGAGTACGTCCTCGGGACGTTTTCATGTCCTGTGAGTACGTTCTTGGGACGTTTTCGGGACGTCCATGTGCTATTAGGGAATTGTTGATAATTTTGTTTAAATCTCAAAAAAATTTTAAAATTAATTTCACCAATCGATTCTACGTGAAAAAATATTTAAGAAACTGTATTTTGTTGTTAAAAATTACTCCAATATTTAGGGGTGGTAAAGGGTTGCTTCTGGAGGGTGAATAAAGTAATGATCGTTCTCATGCAATTTTCGGCTAAAATTGACGTTAAACAAAAAATTAGTAATCAATAAAAGTTGTAGATTTTGAAAAATTCTTCAAGTTTTGTAGAGGTCATTTTTACCATAATATCAAAATTTAAAAAAAAATGCAAAAAATGTATTTTTTTACATTCGCAAAAAATAAAAATAAAACAGTCGTTGTTGTTGGAGAGGATATTGATCTTTTAGTTTTACTCCACCAATTGAACTCGACAAATGAAGACATTTATTTTCTGAAACCAGGTTCAGGCAATGTAAGCGATGCAGCATATACTTCAAACAGTTTTAAAGAAGAAAAGTATCGATCTATTATTGCATTTATACACTGCTTCTCTGGATGCGATACAACATCTGGATTTGCAGGCAAAGGAAAAAAAACAATAGTAGACTCAATCATTTCAACGTCAAATTTGTCAGAGTTAGTACAACCTTTTTATGAGCCGAATTCAACCCCGAACGTCATTGCTATTAACGGTCGTGCAATAATTTCATCCATCTACAAATGTAAAAATAGTAATATATCGCTCGATGATTTGAGATTCCAGCGATATAAAATTTTGACTGCAAAAAAAACGTTTAAATTAGAAAACTTGCCTCCAACTGTTGGCGGGGGAACGCAGCATTGTTATAGAGTCTATTTTCAAATCCAAACGTGGCTTGGAAATAAACTTGATCCAACCAAGTGGGGTTGGAGAGAAGTTAATCACTCTAATTGTAAATTATTAATGCCTCGCTTTACGGAAATGCCAATTATACCAGAAACCTTGTTAAAAACAGTCTCTTGCAGTTGCAAAACGACTTGTTCTACGAACAGATGCGGATGTAGAAAAGTTGGTTTACAATGTACAGATCTCTGCACGAGTTGTCAAGATTCTGGTAATTGTTGCAATATACAACAAGTTTCAGAAGATGTAAGCGATGGTGAAGACGAAGAGCCAAGTCCTCAAAATAATATAAACAATGAGGAAGTCGAAGATGATTTTGAAGAGGAGATGGAGTGTGAAGATTCGCAGTTTAGCGAAGAATCGGAGGGTGAAGAAGAACTGATTCATGTAAATAAAAGAAAAAGATTAGTGTAGTTTGCAATGTGTATTTTTAAGATTTAATCATTTTTTTTATAATAAAAAGTTCTTTTTTTTAAGTTTTGATCATATTTTAACAAAATAAATACATATTTTCCTCATGAACTTCCTATGAGTTTCCTCAAAATCTTGAACATTTTTTCCAAATTAAAGTTACAACTATAATACTTTTATTCAACCACACATTTTGTCTACTAAGTACACAAAAATAAGAAGAAAAGAAATAATAAGAAAGTTTAAAAAAGTAAAAATTGTAAAAAAATACATTTGTTGCATTTTTTTTTTAATTTTGAGGTTATGGTAAAAATGACCTCTACAAAACTTGAAGAATTTTTCAAAATCTACAACTTTTATTGATTACTAATTTTTTGTTTAACGTCAATTTTAGCCGAAAATTGCATGAGAACGATCATTACTTTATTCACCCTCCAGAAGCAACCCTAAATATTGGAGTAATTTTTAACAACAAAATACAGTTTCTTAAATATTTTTTCACGTAGAATCGATTGGTGAAATTAATTTTAACATTTTTTTGAAATTTAAACAAAATTATCAACAATTACTGAAAATTTTTTTTTTCAAAATTGACTTTTTCGTTTTTTGCATTTTTTAGCATATTCTTAAATAGAAGCTATATTGTGCCTCTGATTTATCAAAAAGTAGACGAAAAAACAAACAAAATGAGCTTTGAAAAATCTATTTACGATGATTTTCCACCAAACAATTTTCGTCTGAAAAAAGGACTTTTTTTTTGAAAAAATTCAAAATCAAAAATTTTCCATTATTTTCTTTTGAAATTTTTTTTGGTTATTTATAATATATAAAGGTATCTTTTCACCAAGTTTCATAACAATTCATTAATTTTTATAAAAGTTATAATATAAAAACGAAAATTTTATAATTTTTTGGAAAATTTTTAAATTTCTCGATACTTTTGAGGTTATGATGAAAAGTACCCTTAACAAAAATGAAAGATCTTTTTATTACCTACAACTTTGCTGTTGAACATTTTTATCTCCGACGTCAAATTTTCTCGTAATACGCATCGAAACTATTGACTTTGAATTTTTTTCACTTTACCCCCCCTCCTTAAGTTAGTCCCCAAGGTCAGTAACTGCATTTATTTTTTTTTTCATGTTAGTAACCCCCCCAACCATTTCCCGTTGGGCTAGTTCTGGTTTCTATTTTTCCGTATTCTGATTAAAATTATGTTAGTTTGCCCCGACTAAAACTGCTGGCCACTCGAACTTACACATAGAGACTTTTAGGCAAAATTTAAAGTTCAATATTTTCAACAGGAATGCAAATTTTTGAACGCGGCTTGCAAATTTTAAGAGCTAGTTTTTTTCGAATTAAGCTGCATGACGTATATTTATCGTAGGACCATAAGTTTATTATATACGGGGTGATCAATGAAGTCATGCAAAAAATCAAGAAGTTTGTATGAGTGAAATTTCCGCAAAAAATTTTTTTGGTCGTTGCAATATGGTTCCTTACTAAGGTAACATCAATATCTCTAGACGGTTTTGTCAGTTTTTGGATTAAGGCCCTTAGGCCTTGTACACACTACTCAACATAAAATTTGGATACCGAAATCTTTAAAATGCTATAACTTGACATTGGATTGACGGTTCTTGATGATTTTTGCGGATTTGGAATCCTTATTTCACGTAGATTTTCTATGGTCTAAGCATTTTATTGGAGGGTTGAAATTTACACATTATACCGGGTCGATAATAAACAAAAACGTAACGACAAGAACAAGTTTATTACATTAAATTCTACAATATACAACATTACTTAACAACGACCAAAAGTCAATTCTTAAAAAATTTATAATTGTAATTCGGGTAATTTTTAATACCTAACTGAAAAAAAATTAAACTAAAAAATTAAAAATTAATTTAATTTAAACTTAAATTAAAATTAAATTAAAATTACCTAATTAAAATTAGGTACATTAATTAAAAAAAAGAGAAGCTAATATTTTGTTGGTACTCCTGCTCGGAATATTACTTCCCGACATCTATTTGGTAGAGTATCCACAAGATTATTTATAAAATCTTGTGGAATATTCTCCCATTCTTCACGAATGGCCTCACTGAGCGTTTCTAAGGTTTCAGGGGGTACATCAAGAGATCTTACTTTAAGTTTTAAATAAGACCAAACGTGTTCGATGACATTAAGATCCGGAGACTTTGCAGGCCAGTCCATCCTATTGATGTTTTGTGCCTGCAAAAACTTTGTGATCCTTCGTGCTCTGTGAGGTCTAGCGTTATCATTCACCAATAGAATTTCTGGGCCGTAATGTCGAGCAAAAGGAACAACAATAGGTTCCAAAATTTCCTCCTGATAAACAGTAGCATTAATGGTTTGGTTGGTAATGAATAGCTCGGTTTTACCATTTCTTATGATACCTTCCCACACTGTAACACCTCCGCCACCAAATGCTTCTTGAGGGGCCATATTTTCCTCCAAATATCAACATTCGGCCATCGGAGCGAAACAAATTAAATCTTGTTTCGTCAGTAAATAAACAATGGCTCCACTCTGCATTACTCCAATTCGCATGCCGATTTGCCCATGCCCTCCTATTCGCTCTATGGCGTTGTAATAACCGCACACATTTTGCTCTGCGACGGGCTCTATAATTTAAAATGTTTGGCATTATGTTATGTTTAAAAAAAAAAAAAATCTCACCTCAAGTTGTTTTTATTTAATGTTCTTCTCACTGTTCTGTCCGAAACTCTCACCCCAGTTTGTTGTCTTAAAGAGTCATTTAGTTTTCTAGAGTTCTTTGTTCTATTCCGCATAGTTTCTCTCATTAAAATTCTTTCGGTTCTTTGGTTTATTTTTTTTTTTGTATGTCCACCCCCATGCCCTTAATTATGATCACCAGTAGTTTCAACGCGGCGGTTCAAATTATAAATTGTCTTTCGGCTGACATTGTAAATGTGCGCAACTTGCTGTTTTGACATTCCTTCGTTGAGAAGTCGAATGCAATTTTCCCTTTCTGCCGTGGCTAAACGCCTCATATTAATTAAACTTTACAAAATTATAACATTGAAATATGTCAGATTATTTCTAAAATAATGTAAACAGTTTTTACACCCGATCATAATTGCGGGTGGACAAAGAACTCTGTAAAACTGAATGATTCTTTGAGACAACAAACTGGGGTGTGAGTTTCGGACAGAACAGTGAGAAGAACATTAAATAAAAACAACTTGAGGTGAGAATTTATTTTTACAAAAACTTAAATAATGCCAAACTTTAGAGCGCGTCGTACCCTACGTTTTTGTTTATTATCGACCCGGTATAATGTGTAAATTTCAACCCTCAAATAAAATGCTTAGACCATAGAAAATCTACGTGAAATAAGGATTCCAAATCCGCAAAAATCATCAAGAACCGTCAATCCAATGTCAAGTTATAGCATTTTAAAGATTTCGGTATCCAAATTTTATGTTGAGTAGTGTGTACAAGGCCTAAGGGCCTTAATCCAAAAACTGACAAAACCGTCTAGAGATATTGATGTTACCTTAGTAAGGAACCATATTGCAATGACCAAAAAAATTTTTTGCGGAAATTTCACTCATACAAACTTCTTGATTTTTTGCATGACTTCATTGATCACCCCGTATATAATAAACTTATGGTCCTACGATAAATATACGTCATGCAGCTTAATTCGAAAAAAACTAGCTCTTAAAATTTGCAAGCCGCGTTCAAAAATTTGCATTCCTGTTGAAAATATTGAACTCTAAATTTTGCCTAAAAGTCCCTATGTGTAAGTTCGAGTGGCCAGAATTGGCTGTAGAAATGGAGAGAAGCAAAACTACTTGTTTTTTATTAATCATATTCTAATTTAGGCTTGTATTTCTATGTTAGTTGAAATAATTAGCAATTTAGTCATATTTTTAATAATAACAATAATAAATAAACTCTTTTATTTTAGAGGGCGAAGTTTGTCTATACAACACTCTTCCACTTAACCCTTATTACATCAATTACATATAGATATAAACACAACTGTGTAGTACAATAGTACACATTGTACAGGGTGTAATTGGTTTCACGTCATTAAAAAAAACTGGTGGTAGGGAACGACAAGACAAACAAAAAAACCTTTTATAACATGGGGTCTAAAGCTCATAGGAGGAAAAATAAACAAAAATTTCCAAAATACTCAATAACACAGTTTGAGAACTACTGGTATATTGGGGTAGGCTTTATTGCCTCGCATCTTGTCGCACATGATACTCTGACATTCGTGCCGACAAAGCAGTTAAAAGCGACACAGCGACAGATAGAGGACACTGCCATGTTTCTTGATTCTTCGCGGCCAAATTATCTTATTATGCGTGCTATACTCTCCCTTGTAATAATTTCAGTTTGTGTCCTTACTTGGTAAACAACGTACACACGACGCGACCTACCCGTTCCTTGGTTTTGTCTGTCTCTTTTGTTCTTTTTCAATTTTGTGCCAGTTATGTTAAGATTTATTTTATTGACTTATCGTTCAAGTCGTTAGTACTTGGTAACGTAAGACACTACTTCTCGTTCGTGCTTTTTGGGTATTGGACCAAGTTTTTCTTTTTGTTTTCTTTATTGATAACGTTAATTCACAGTTTAGTGTGGTGTATTAAAACGCAGATTTTGGACATTATGGAAGATTATGTATTTTAATGCGCATAGAAACCATAGAACCATGTGCATAGAAACCATAAAGAATGATCCTAATTTACCAAATGTGTTGAACGGAGTGTGTATGTCCTTAGTTCGACGTGCCGAAATGTGTATACGTGGAGATGGAGGTCATGTCGAACAATTTTTGTGAAAAATTCAAAAGAATTGTTCAGTTATTGGGCGTTACCTATTGGGCATTACAGGTATGATTATTATTATTATTAGTATTCGCTGTCTTGTTTTGATCTGTTTATTATTGTTTACATTGATTTTCATAGAGACCAAAGACTTGGGAAAAATTATGCGCTCAATTCGTTAAAAAAATCAGATTTCTTCCTAACTTAAAATACACAACTATTTTTCTGTTAAGTATCGTATATCGGACGTCTAACTGTTCGTTTTCCATTTTCATAAAATAATTACTAATTTTTTAAGCTTTTAACACAATGTTACAAATGTTAATAAACCACTTTTAAATTCTATAAATTCTTATAAACGACAATAAAAGCTACAATAATTTTGTTCCAAATTAAAAAACGCATGTAAACAAATCCTATTTAAACCCCTGCGGTCATGCTATGCTTGTGTTGTGCCAAAAGAGAAGGAACTATTTAGATATTCATAATTAGTGGTATAAAAAGTTCGGTACAACTAATCCCATCAAAGTGCCGCACTTCTTCCGGCGGGAACACAAGTCGGGTATTACAGTTTTTTATTATTTCTAATATTCGGAACTATAACATCCATTGACCCTGAATAACAGTAGTTCTCAAATGTTTCCTACCTTAACATTCAAATGTTCTACCTAGGTCAGTTTTTTCAAAGTGCCTCTAGAGAAAAAAGTCATATAGGTTTTTTGTTTGTCTAGTCGGTCCCTATTACCAGTTTTTCTTAATGACATGAAAGTAATTACACCCTGTATAATAAATGGATACGATAATAATAAATAGTAACAATTAGCAATAATAATAATATAATTATATAATTAATAATATGGTGACATATGTTAAACCCTCACCTGACTACGAAATTTTATTGTTTAGGTATCTAAACAAACAAAAAAGAATATATACAGTATACATATATATTTCTGCTCTTACTTTCCCCTAATACAGAATAATTACGGATAATATTGTGATATGTGAAATTTGATTTTGAATTTTTTATAAATTTACACATCCTTAACTCCCTTGAATAAAAAAAACTGGATTTAAAGAAAGTCTGTCTATATTCTGTTTGTCTATTAGCCCAATCATTAGAGATATTTACCTCGAAACAAATCAGAGGCGGATGATTAATTTTTAATGAGTTAATAGGATCACGCAAAGTTTGCATGATTTCAAGTTTCAAGACCGGCAATGTTAAAAAAAAATTAAAAACGGCTTTTCCGGTATTTTTAATTTCAAAATGAGGCGCGGTACGAGAAAATAAAAAATATTTTTAGAAAGAGCATACATTTTCACACAAAAAATGTATCTACGAAAATTTCGTCTAATGCCAGGAAGGTCGAACGCGCGTTTTGCAGTAGGCACTTGGCGCGCGAAAAACCCTTTGCCTAGACGAACAAAATTTACACAAATTAAAAACTGAATCATTTTAATGTTGGAAGTCTCAGCTTTCTTATTCATATAATTTTATTTTAATATAAGGCTAATGCATAGAAGCAAATCATCAATATATAATACGCAAGGTGTAATCAGTTTCATGTCATTAAAAAAAAGTGCCAATGGGGACCGACTAGACAAACAAAAAACCTTTATGACTTTTCCCTCTAGGGGCACTTTGGAAAAAACTGATCTAGGTCAACATTTTTAATATTATGGTAGATAACAATTGAGAACCACTGCTTTTCTTGGTCAATGGAGTTGTAGTTCCCAATTATACAACTTTTAAATTGTCATAAAAAAGTGCCCGCCGGCACACGCGGTGGTCTGCGGTGTCAAAGGAAAGACCTTGGATCATCGACCGCCTTTGATGGACCGCCTCAACTGAACTGAGGCAATTATAAAGAGGTAAATAATTCGTTCTCTCTTCGTGCACAATTGCAAGCAAATAATGGCCATAGAGGTTTAAACAGAGCATTTCTTTACATGTGCGTTTTTTAATTTGGAACAAAATATTGGATTATTCATAATTTATAAAATTTAAATGTGGTTTATTAACATTTGTAACCTAAATGAGTGTCCTGGGTTAAAAGCTTACTACCTACCTAAATGATTCAAAATCTCTCCATCTTTATCAATACACAGTTCGGTACGTCGAATAAGGACAGACGCACTTCGTTTAACACTAAACTATCAACTAACGTTGTCAATAAAGAAAAATAAAATAAAAACTTGGTACAAAAGCCAAAAAGGAATACAAAAAGAACGAACAAGTAAGTTGTGTCTGTACGTAATCAAGAATTTGACAACTTGAACGGTAGGTAAGTCAATAAAATAAATCGTAACTATAAATACACAATGACGCGAAATTCAAAAATAACAAAAACAACGAACGGGGGACGGGTGTTAGACGTGTGTACATAACGAAACACCCACAGTAACTAAAATATTGCACAAGGGAGAGTTAGAGTATAGTTTTCTTCAGATCAGATCTAGATCTAAACCTACCTCAATATTCCAGCAGTTCTCAAAAAATTTTATTGAAAATTTGAGAAATTTTTGTTTCTTTTTTTTCTCCAAAACTATGAGCTTTATACCCCATAAGGTTTTTTGTTTGTCTTGTCGTTCCCTACCACCAGTTTTTTTTAATGACATGAAACTAATTACACCCCGTATATTATATTTCGGAAATGATCTTATTCTTGTATATTGTATGATAATCCGTAGGAAATATTCGAACCTTTTTTTGGTCTACGGAAAACTTTCGAGAAATGTGTCAGTTTGAATCTCATTACCTTACATTTGCTTAAGTTAAGACGGCCATTCCTTAGAAAGAGACATCCGATAGGGAAATATTTATTATTTTTGGCCATAACTTTTCTTTCTTAGTCCGTATATTTAAAAAACTATAAGACTACCCAAGTAGAACCATAACAAGACTATTACTATGAATTTTCGCTCAATAATTTCAGTGGTTTGCAAAATAGTTAGATTTAAAACTAGGAAATACGAAGATTAACATAATTTTTACATTTAAATCTTAGCTATTTTGGAAACCACTGAAATTATTCAGTGAAAATTCATAGAAATAGTCTTGTTATGGTTCTATTTAGGTAGTCTTATATATTTTTTAAATATGCGTACTAAGAACAGAAAGTTATGGCCAAATATAATAATATTTCTCTATCGGATGTCTCTTTCTAGGGAATGGCCACCTTAATGTCGTTTAAATAAACACTACTTTTGAAATTATCATAATTTCGGAATTTCAGAATTCGTTAAACAGTTATTCCGCAATATCTTGAGACCCGCAAGTCTCACAAAGAAAAATCTAAGAGAATTGAATTCTCTACAGTTTTGCTCCAGATAGTTCTTACCGTAAAATTGAAAATGAAAAAGTTATAATCCAAAATAGACTAATATTTTCAAGAAAAATATCGTTTAAGGATTTTAACTTTTACTTCCCTCGCATACCGAAGGGAAGTATTGTATTCGAGAAAAAATCACCCTCGGAGATTTTTTCAGATTCTGACGTTTGAGATCACGTAGATTACGAAAATACAGGTTTTTCAATTCCGTCAGTCTGTCTGTCTGTCTGTTGGTGCATTAACTAAAAAACTGCTTGATGGAGAGCAGTCAAATTTGGTAGATAGTTGACCCTACTGTCAGCAATGAAAGCAAAGAAATGGTTAAACTTTCACTGGAAAATATACAGGGTGGGTCCACCCTGTATATTTTCCTGTGAAAGTTTAACGGAAAGTATAAACGGAATAAATAGTGCTCAAATTAAAAATTTCCTCGTTTCATGACACGCTACACCTATTTCAGAAAAAAATTTCCACGTTTCATGGCATTCTAAACCTATTAAAAAAAAAAAAAAATTTTAAACATTTTTTTTACACTTTTGAAAAATTTTTTACCACTAAAATAGATGAAAATTTTTTTTCTTCAAATTTAGAATTTCCACGTTTCATAGCGTTCTAAATCTATTTAAAAAAAAAATTAGAAATTTTTTTACCATTATTGAAAAAAATTTACCACTAAAATAGATGGAAATTTTTTTTCTTTGTTCAGATTTAAAATTTCCACGTTTCCATGGCATTCTAAAACTATTTAAACAAATTTAAAAATGTTTTTGAAAAATAAAAAAAAAAAAATTGAAAACATTTTTAATCTATTTATCACTACTATAGAATAGAATAGAAAAAATTTTTTTGCTCAAATTTAAAATTTCCACGTTTCATGACATTCCTAACCCATTTCGGTAAAAAAAATTGCAACATTTATTTACCATTTTGGAAAAAAAATTAACACTAGAATAGATGGAAAAAAAATCTTTTTTGCTCAAATTTAAAATTTTCACATTTTATGACATTCTAAACCTATTTCAGAGAAAAAAAATAAAAATTTTTTACCAACATTCTTGGAAATTTAAAAAAAATTAAATTTTTTAACCACCACTATACTTCCATTCCAAATTTTTTTCACCAACATTTTTGAAAAAATTTTGCCACTAAAACAGATGGAAATTTTTTTTTATTTGCTCAAATTTACAATTTTCATATTTTATGGCATTCTAAACCTATTTAAAAAAATACACAATTTTTAAATTTGTAAACTTTTTTTACCACTACTATAGAATAGAAGGAAACTTTCCTTTTTGCTCAAATTTATAATTTCTACGGTTCATGACATTTTAAACCTATTTCAGAAGAAAAAAACTTTGAAAATTTTTTTACCAACATTTTTAAAATAAAAAAAAAAATGAAATTTTTTAACCACCACCATACTTCCGCTCCATTACGTGAATGTGGGATTGAAAATGTGACAGATGGCAATAATATTGGACATATGCACCTATTACACTTTTATTGAAAAATGTACAGGGTTGGTCACCCCAAAGAAATAATTCAGTCATGGTGGACATTTATAAAGGTATTTGCGCAAGCCTTCCATACTTGGCACCTGCTATTTAGTATTGAACTTTTGCTGTTGGATGAGCACTGTGTATATTTTTTTGACCAAAAGTTAACAGGTTTTCTTTGTAATAATGGCAATAACTATATTCCGATTTTTATTCTCTATATCATTTCGTAATTAATAATTTTTTAGAGTGACTGCCATGCATAAATAACGAGGGAAGTTCTGTGTAAATACCTTTACCGATTTTTTTTGTATTGATTTTATTGGAAATACACATCAGATGTTTTTTGTACACTATTTTATTGCGTACAATTTTCTCTATACATTTTTTTAATTTCTCTTCTTTGAAGACGTGTTAGGATGCTCTAAATGGATCAAGTGCATCAAAAATTTTTCGAACAAAATTAGTCTATTTTTAGTTAGACAATCCGAATTTACAATAAAATTTAGGGATTATCAATTAAAAAACAAATTTGACCTTGAATGACCTTCACACTTCCACCAAAAGTCAGTGACATATACCGCCGAAGTGCCTCCAATCAATTCTACAACTTTTGTTTAAAAGAGTTTTTCGTGGAGTGCTTATTATTCGAGATATTTGAAGTTTCAGGTTAAAAAAATCACTCGGGTGATTAAACTTTCAAATATCTCAAGTAATAAGCACTCTACGGAAAAATGTTCGAACAAAAATTGTAGAATTGGATGGGGGCAGTGCGGTGGTATTTGTCACTTTGACTTTTGGAGGAAGGGTTAAGGTAATTAAAGGTCAAATTTGTTTTTTTAACTGGTAACCCCTATATTTTATTGAAAATTCTCATTGTCTGACTAAAAATAGACTACTTTTGTTCAAAAAATATTTTCTAAAATTATTATTTTTTAAAGTTATCTGGCGAGGCAAAATCAAAACTTTAGAAATTTGCAATTTTTTTACTCGAAAAAGAAGAGGTTTGGACAAAAATTGCAGGAGACAAAAAGAATTTGAAATGATCCCAGGAATGTTCTCAATTTTTTTCAGAATTGTCCAATGCACTTGATCCATTTGCAGCATTCTAACACCTCTCCAATGAAGAGAAATTTAAAAAATGTGTAGAGAAAATTGTTCGCAATAAAATTATGTACAAGAAACATCTGATGTGTGTTTTAAATAAAATCAATAGAAAAAAAGTTATAACCCTTAAATGATATATTTCTTGAAAATATTATTCTATTTTGAATTACATTTTCATTTTCAATTTTACGGTAAGAAGTATCTAGATCAAGATTGTAGAGAATTGAATTCTCTACAAAGAAGTCTTAGAAAATTGTTTGTGAGACTTCTCAAGATATCGCGGAAAAACTCTTTACGCCCCCTTTTTCAAGATGGTGGCCAAATAGGGAGGGTTTCAACCCCAAAAATCAAGTTTTATACTCACATTGACCACCCCCCTAAACATCAATAGAAAAAAAATCTTGTCCTACCCAAGATGCAAGGTTCGGCTAAAATTTTGTAACATTTCAATGGACTATACGTGTATTGCAATACTAGTCAATTTAGATTGAAACGCTTTGTTACTGTCGTCACAATACTGAAACACCACGTAATTTTCAACGTTTTAATGTTTGTTAAAAACAATAAAATAAAAGTAAAGCCGAGGTGCAGTTTTGAAGATTAATACCTAGGCTTCCACCTCCAAAAGGTGGGATTGTCAAAAAGTTATACATTTTTAAATTATTTAACTTTATTCACATTTGAATTTTCTTTCTTATTCGTTGCAAAGTTCAAAAAACGTTTTCTTAGAAAAAAACAAGCATGAAAACTTATAATTATCGCAAAATAAATCATTGCTACTTATAATAATACATATATTCAGCTTTAATTTGATCACCTGTGAAGAGCCGATATCTCTTTTCAAAACTTTAATATTAACGATCAAAGTTAGATACTTATGGCAGAAAAGTGCTTTTTTCGAACACTGACAAACTTTAAAAGTCTGGATTTTGTGAAATAAATTTTTCTAATTTATTTAACTAAAGACGTATTTTAGATAATCCCTTTAAATATACTAGCCAAGTAAAGTGAACTTCATATTTCTAAGTCAAATAAAAAATTCCCGACAAAGGAGTGAACACGGCGCGAGACACCCAAAAAAAGCCATAAAAGTGTCAAAGGCGACGTAATTTATTGCGGCTCAGGACCGTACTTAAAATTATTGCTAGTTAACTTCCAGTCAGAGTTAACTTTCAGGTTATTATAGAAATTGGATTTTACAATATCTGGTCATTTTCGATGTGGTAGTTATCTTTACTCTACTTTACTAGCAGATGAGGTGTGGGTTAACTAGAAGTTGGCAGTTTACTGGCAATTTATAACCTATAAAATAACTGTTACAAAATAATTTTTTGATATTTTGCCTAAAAATGGATATGTACGAAGTAATTGCATATAGCAGTGATGAGTAGCCAAGGTAATCCTGTATAGACCTAACATTTTCGAAGAATACGATGGAAGAGATTTTTTAAATAGATCGAGACTAAATACTACCTACTTACTTAGTAATAGACCACTAACTCATAAATTGCTTCTGACATTTATATTTGATAGCAGGTGACGTGACTTTGGACCAAAATTAATACATTTTATGTATATTACCCATTTTTCCAGTACCAACATTATAAATTTTATTCACAACCTCTCGTTTACAAATCATCACTTAACTTTACATTGAAAAACGCATGTGTCGGTAAAGCTATAGTTAACCTGCAAGTAAAAGTCAACTAACATGAAAGTTAACTTGCGATTGTAAAACCGGCTGTAAGTCAGATAAAACATTTCAAAGCTTTGCCGCCTATTACCACTATGATAGAGCGGGGCATGGATTAAAATAAGAAATTAAGGGAAACTCGCCAGTATCAGTTATAATTTCTAATAAATTACGCCACTCACTAAAATATTTTATGATCTAACGGTCACTACTGTTTACTTAATTTTTTACACACATACATAGTGCTGTAAAGGGCAAGCAGAATGGCACAGGTATTAAGCAGAGATGGACCACAGTCTTCCGCGATATTTCGAACGAGTTTTGTTATATTTAGAATATACAGGTTATGTGCTTCATACAATAATACAGTGTGTGGTTCAGTGTTTACATTTTATTTTGATTGTGAGTGCCTAGAATGTATAATACTTTAACAGATAAGTGAAATTGCTCTTTGTTTAAGCCTATTTTATGTAGTTGTGTAAAAATAGTCCGGCGGATGGTGAAATATTCGAGTGTTTTCCGTTTTTTAGTGGCTGTGGTCAAATAATATTGTGATAATGTTCAGGCCTTGGGAAGATACTCTACCTAGCACCAGCAGAGAATTTAACGAAGATGTGGGAAATGGTAATGGCTCGCAAATTACAGAGAAAAGTTCTAGACAATATTTGTGGGAACATACTAAAAAAGTAGTTTTAAACGTTTATAAAAATATAGAATTGAGGATGTGGTACCTAATCGAAAAGTTAAATCGGATAAAGGAGCAGCACGAGCATTAGATTCGTCTGTGGTGAAATTGTTAAGAGATTTAATTTATACCAAGTATATGAAAAATGAGGTACCAACGGTGGAATCAATACATATGGAACTGAAAACAAATGGTGCAGTGTCAGTTAGTCAAGCAACACTTCGGCGCTGGATAATATAGATAGATTAGTATATTGTGGATCAAAAAATGGATGGGTGCATAATGGTCTCAAATTAAGTGGGAAAAAAAAGGAAGAATCAAACGTTGACTATCACCAAAACATGACTGCGGATATTTTTGAAGCGTGGTTTCAGATTTCATTGCTACCAAATATAGAAGAAAACAGCGTAATTGTTTTAGACAATGCTTCGTATCATTCGCGACAAATTGAGAAAATACCAAATACGGGAACAAAGAAAAAAGATATTCAAGAATTTCTCCGAAAACATAATTTGGAATTTGAAGAAAATTTTAGGAAGAAAGATCTTTTGGAAATTATTAAGAAGCAAAACTTCCCAAAACAATATGTGATTGATAGCATGGCTAAAGCTCAAGGACATACAGTTTTACGGTTACCCCCATACTTTTGCATTTTTAACTCGATAAAATTAATATGGAGTCAGCTGAAAAGAAGCATTCGCAAAAATAACCCCTTCCCCAAATTTGATACCAAAGTAGTCGACCTCATTAAAGCTAAAGTGGGAGAAATAACACCAAGTAATTGGAAAAAGTGTATTCAGCATGTCATTAAAATTGAGGATGAGTTTATTAAGTTAGAAAAAAGCATCAGCCCTAATAAAGACCGTTTCATAATATCTGTGGATTCAGATACCGACGATGATACCGATTTAGAAAGTGGTTGTGAAGTGTTGAGTGAGTGTAGTGATTAGAGTTTTAAATAAAATGTTATATGTGATTTGATTTAGTGTACATTGTGAATTTATCGTTTCATTAGTGTTTTACATACGCGCAAATGCAATATAACGTGATTTTTATTTATTATATTATATGTACACATATTTTATTTGATAATTATTTATTTGTTTCTTTTTCAGAACTGAATTTATTTATTTTATAGTTATTTATTTGCTGTCCAGAATTGAATTTATTTATTTCAATTATTTGTTTGTTTTCTAGAATTTTATTTATTTATTTAATCTGGGTTAATTAGATTACGGGTTATTGACATAAATTCAATTCAATATTTTCTTTATTTAATGAATTTATAAATTTACTTTATTTCTTTGACCTATTTTAATAATATCGATAACCTTCTGAACCCTGAACTCTGAACCCACATTTTTTGGCAAGGAATTGCTCGTAAAGTGAACTTCATATTTCTAAGTCAAATAAAACAAACAGCGCGTGGTGCGCTCCCGCAAGCCAATTCCAGCGTTAAGTAACGTATTTTTTGGAATAAGATTGGAGGATTACTTCATAGTGTAAAGAAATTGAGTCACGGAAAATTAATGTTGGTTCCCTATTCCCATGGAACTATTAAATATTAGGGGGCCAAATTTTATTATTTATTTTCTTACACTATGAAGTAATCCTCTAATCATTTGGGGTAAATTATAAATTATTCACGTATTGGTAGGAACTTACCTTCCAAATATGAATCAAATCCAAGGCGGCCCATGCTTATCCGGCTACGCTCTTTACAGAAAACGAAATAGTCAGTGTTTCTAGCAAGTGAATGTAAGTTATTTATTCCTTTTAAAACGTTTATTTTTCGCGTCGGAGTTTTCAAAACTTTTAATTTAACTTTTGTTTACAAAAATAATTCTTAGTTATGTGAGAAATGGCAATAAAAACGTTATATCTTTCAATAAACCAACAAGTGTACAAATAAATTAATCACATTGTATAAAATAAGATGTTTTCGACCATAAAATCATTAAAGGTGTCAACGCCAATGTAATAATGGAGAAAATAGCGATATAGTAATGAAAGGGGTACCTACGCCTGCATTTTCGACATTCCAAAATTGTTGAGATGAGGGCAACGCCTACGTCCTCGTGTGTACAAAGGTGTAATTCAGTGGGACAATATCAAATTGCGTGGGTATGATGGTTATTTTTAGCCATACCAGAATTATTTCTGGTAATGGGCTGAATTTACGATATCGTAATTCTCAATATTTACTTGGTGAAAATTGCTTCGTCATCGCGTAAATATCTTGCAGAACATGCTATACTCGAATGCTCATATATGGCATAAAAAATAAAATATCTACAAAACACATCAGTAGTACGTAATAAGTAATAACTAGCTAACCGTTACACTCTTCCACTCTTCGCCGATTTACTGCACTTTTTATAGAATCGTTGCAAATTCTGTTCGCAGTTTTTTAGTAAACAGTATTAGACATTTTTTGTTTAATTGCAAAATTCTCTTTACCTAACACAAAATCATTCTGGATTTTCAAGGAGTTACCTCGGTGACTTGAGAAGCGGTTAAGAAAACAAAAAAACAATAAAACAAGACAGGAAATAATAGATTTTAAAAAAATTTGAAAAACTTATTATTTTTTTATTTATTGATCAATTTTGTTCAAAAACAATAGGGTTCTTCCATTAACTAACATTAATTTACTGCCGAAATTTCAGTACAAACGGACTTTCGTCCTTCATTCTTAAGTTATTGTGCTTACAAGAAATGTGACGGACGGACAGACGGACAGGCAGATGGACGGACATTTTGAAAGTTGTTCAGAATTCGATCGTCAACGCAGTAATATGAATTTTTTTTTCTCTACAGCTTTAGAAATGTGCTGATTCAATGCAATATACTCTTCGTTTTGTATTTATATATATAGGGTGGGCCATTAATAATAGGCCATAGTACAGGGGTAGATTCTTTGGGCCAAAATATGAGGATATAACCAAATATGCTATAGTAAAATGTTGCTGTGGAATAAGATACACGGTGTCAAAATTCAGATTATTTTTTCGTTTTTTTTGCCTTTAACTTTGGAAGTCAACGTGTACCAGATTATAAAACATTTTATGGTGTTTAGACATCTTTCTGAAACTGGAACCGTTCCCTCAATCATGAAAATAGAACGTCATGTTAGGCAGACCCGGCAAGAAAAATATTTGATTTTAAATATGGTTGACCAGAACCCAAAAATCAGCGCAAGAAGAATTGGTGAACAATTAAATATTCCTCAAATCAGAGTTTGGAGAACTATTAAAGGCGAACAAATGCATCCTTATCATATCCAAATTGTCCAACGATTGGTGCCAGGTGATGAAGTTTTTCGGTTAACTTTTTGCCGCTGGGTTTTATCCCATAGACGAATTATGTTAAGAGTATTGTTTACCGATGAATCTCAATTTACCCGTGATGGTATAAATAATACTCGAAATTTTCATATTTGGAGTCACGAGAATCCCCGTGCAATAATCCAAAAGAATTCCCAACATAGATTTTCTGTAAATGTGTGGTGTGGGATGTTCAATAATAATCTCATAGGTCCTCATATTTTTGAAGGTCGCTACGACTCCTTGCTCCGTCACTGAGTGTAACTATATTCAACAAATTTTTGAGTTTATGAAAAATCCAAAAGAGAGCAGTGGCGAATACATTAACTGAGGATTTATTGGAAGATAAGATTTATGAGGTCCAATTGCAAATATTGCAAAACTAATATTGTAGTAATTAACTATCAAAAACCAAGTAGTAATGACCAATAAAATAAATAAAGCAATTATTTTGCTTGTTGGTTCTTCCTGAATGTTTTCAATTATTATTTACTCTGTTACCCTCCGAAGTTTACCAAAACTATTCTATTCATTTTTATAACAACTGTTAATTTATGTTTATTATACGATACTAAAAATAATGCATAATTAATTGGTTGCATCATACCAACAAATATGTAAACACGGTACGAATTTGGCATGAAGATATACTAAATTTAATCACGAGGTGATATTTATAGAACTGCATTGGATACAAAGTTAATCTGACATCGTATTATTTATAAAAAGTTGTTTCGAATAAAGCTTGACATAAATTAAGTCGAAAGAATGCAATACAAACACAAAAACCAATAAACTCATAAATAAATATCACTTTTATACCGTGGTGGTGAAAATATATACGCACGAAATATATAGTTCAACATTTTCGTCCGTATTGATGATAATATCTTGGTTCGAATTATGAAATGAATGCATTCAATCAAATAAATAAAGTTCATAAAACATACTTGTTAGAGCATTAATGACGAAATTCAAGGACAATGATTTGCCAATTTTATTTTTTGACACAGCTATAAATGTGTCATTTTTTATCAAAGCGGCGGCGGTGCGCCTAACAGGCAGCAGCGACAGAAGGCGTGGTGTTGTCGTACGTGTCACACAGCAAGAGTAGGCCACCTAGAATATTGCATGGTTTACAAAATACCTGTCAAATGTTACGAATTAGAAGAAAAAGAGTCATTCTTTACTTGCACCTATGTTGCCAGAAGGCTTGGTTATGCATTATTCATTATTAATTTTTCTTTCTTCTCTAAGACATGGATCGTTACTGAGACAGACGGCGTATCGATGCTTTCCAAATGTGGATCTGGCGGAGACTTACAACTGCCTTGGTCCATCGCACTAGTAGCTAGAAAAAGACATTTGTTTAATGGCGTCGTACTTCTAACACTAGGGTTTTAAAAAAAGTTGAAATGTTCTTTCTCCACACTATGTTTGTTCGTTAATATATAAACGACTAGGACACCAAAGCGCTTTCTAATGAAACGTTATTTGAGGGTCGCCCTATTAAACGTTTGGGTACAAAGTTAAGTGAAAAGTAACATACATGAAAATAAAAATAATTATGAAATAAGATATGTCTTCTTTGGCACAGGAAGTTTTTTTCTGTAGTTAGCCACGAGACGTCCTGGGTAAGCGACTATAGGCGAGTCTGCATAGGATTTTTCCCAAAAATTTTCTATACCATTTGAGTTAGCTACGGATTCTTTTAGGAAAAATTCAGCTGAACAAGAATTTCTTATGAAAATTTTTCCTAAATAATAGTAATAAACGGCTTTATTCAAAGAATGTAGATGTACATTTACAAGTATATTACAAATAGCAATTTACAAGGCGAAGTTTAGCCATGTGGCTATTCTTACACTTAACCTTATAAATCACTTACCTAACTAATTAAGTTAAAAATAAAACATTAAAATACAAAAATACAATACAATATTACAATAGTCCAATGTAATAGGGGGACGGTGTACACTTTATAAAATATATTCGCGAGCTTCACGGTCAAATAATTGTTTAAACTAATTTTTTTTCGTTTCTATTTAATAAAATGAAAACGGTTTGACGGATCGAAAAAACTTTGATACAATCGAAAGATATTTTCAATACGCGTAGTTTGACGCCACTTGATTTTGTCAATCCGTTCATTTGTTATAGCCAAAATAAAATTCTTAATTAATAAATTGATTACTCCGAAACTAGTGAGGTTAGGATAATGTTATTTTCAAAATAGAATATACCGTTTTTTTTACCCTATATCTTCAGTATTTTTTGATTGGTTAAACAATTGGCATAATTTGTTAATTATCAAATAACTTCTTTTCGAAAGTTTGATCGACTTCATACCAACTTTAAACGATAAATATTGATGTCGGGGATAACCCCCATAGAAGTCTGCACGAATGCACCGTTTTGCTTTTGATTATTTAAAGCTTAAATTAATTTTGCAAATTAACAAATGGAATATCTCGGCTCCGGGTAAGCGTATCGAAATGGGGTTCTGTGCATATGAAATTGCTCAGAAAAAGGAAAATTTTTAGACCAGAAAGAACTTGATCGGATAACCGGAACCGGAAATGATAGTGATATTGCGTGAGAGGCTCTAATTTGTTTATTAACAACTTTTTGAACACGACGTTCGGTGCAAATGAAAGCTAACAAGTTTTTCCATCAACCACAAAAAGTTCTACAAACAATATTCAATCCCTGAAGAGTTATACACGTTTTGACCCTTAAAAAAATGTCTCCCGCAACATGAAAATAGTAAGATTTGCCGCGAAATGGGGTGCTGGGTTCGATCCTCGGCGCGGGCAATTTTTTTCCGTCAACTTTGCTTATTTATGATAATAAATGTTTTTAATTTCTGAGAAATTTTTAAAAACGTCGTAATAATTTTTTTTTTGGCAATTATCATTAAAATAAATGGCCATCTTGCAACAAACATATAATTGTTCTTGTCCAACGAGGGTTTGTTGGTAGTTTTTATTTTTTTTTACTATTTTTTGTGAAAGAGAAGGCTTGTTTTACTTTATTTGAGGGGGGTGCCTGTCGAAACCAGACCAAAAATAAAATAATAATGCCATTAAAATAGTTAAATCTTTTGATTATTTCTCATTTACAAATAACAAAGTGTGTGTTTTTTTCATGAAACGTGAACTTTTTTTCAGCGAAAATAGCGAAAAATAAATTTGTTTCCTTTTCCTTTTTATTTTTGATCTTTTTTCGACAGGCACCCCCCTCAAATATAGTAAAACTCTTTCACAAAAGTAGTAAAAAAAACAAACAAAAACTACCAACAAACTTTCGTTGGACAAGAACAATTATATGTTTCTTGCAAGATAGCCATATTTTATTTAATGATAATTGCAAAAAAAACTTATTTACGACGTTTTTAAAAATTGCTCAGAAAGCAAAAACATTTATTATCATAAAAAATACTTGGTTACATAAAAAAAAGCAAATTTGACGAAAAAAAATTTGCCCGCAGCGAGGATCGAACCCGCCACTCCATTTCGCATCAAATCTTACTATTTTCATGTTGCGGGAAACATTTCTTTAAGGGTAAAAAACGCGTATAACTCTTCAGGGATTGAATATTTTTTGTAGAACTTTTTGTGGTTGATGGAAAAACTTGTTAGCTTTGATTTGCACCGAACGCCGCGTTCAAAAAGTTGTTATTAAACAAATTAGAACCTCCCACGCAATGTTACTATCATTTTCGGTTCCGGTTATCCGATCAAGTTCTTTCCGGTCTAGAAATTTTCCTTTTCCCGAGCACAAAACCCCATTTCGATACGCTTACCCGGAGCCGAGATATTCCATTTGTTAATTGCAAAATTAATTTAAACTTTAAATAAACAAAAGGAAAAAGTTGCATTCGTGCAGACTTCTATGGGGGGGGGTTATGCCCGACATCAATATTTATCGTTTAAAGTTGGTTTGACGTCGATCAAAGTTACGAAAAAAAGTTATTTGCTAATTAACCACCACCTAGCTGCAATACGGCGGAACCATTTTAAAGCAGTTTTTTTGTTTCAAAAATTGGTATTTGTGAGATGGTTCTTATCCTCCTAATCGGGTGTGTCGCTTGTAAGATTTTCAGGTTTCATTGTTAAACAGACACGTTGTGTTCTAAGAAATGGCGGAGGATCCGGTGTTATTTCACATGTTAAATTAATATTTATCTGTAAAGTATTTAAACAATTTTAAAACATACCTTGAACTCGATAGGTTAAAGTTAACCTTATAATAAAGGAAACAAAAATTACATTAACAATTTAAAAACCCTCGATGCAAAGAATAATCCTTTAATAAAGAACAAATAATTTATATTCACTGGCTTGAAACACTCCTTATTTCTTTTTCTGCTTTACTGTTGGACCGTCGATTAACAGTTTTCAGTTAAGTAGGTAGGTAGATATATTATTTGTTTTATCCACGACTATTAAATAATGTACTCATTATGTATGTGTTTCCTCAAGGATAATACTATACATTATTCCCTGCAGTGAATAATGAGGACAGTCAATTGTTTATAAGAAATGACATTATTGACTTTTTACTAAAAATATAAAATGTCAAAACTGGAGCAACCAAAAGCGAGAAAGAAGTGTTGTCTCAATTTTTCTAGGAAGCACTCAAATGGTCCATGCAGAAGAGGTACTTTAATGAACACTCAAAACCTACATTAGTATGTTTTTTTAGAAGCATAATCTATTAGCACCACGCGGCAATCCCCAACATTGTTTTTGAAATCATTTTTCTATGTGCCTACAATCTGTATTATTTTATTAGTAAGCCATGATAATGTGTCAAAGCGTAATTCTGTAACCTCAAAATTTGTGCGATTTCAACGCCAACGTTATTTACTATAATTTTACATATTAGGTATTCAAAAAGAGTAACATAATTAGATAAATGGATACTGACAGTGAAAACGAGATTTCCTTGGCACCGCCAGAGATAAAGGAAGCTGCAAAAATCGCCCCATTAAACATGTTGCCCGAAAAGTCGAAAAAATTATATATGATAACATGTGAATCTTTCTAAAATAGGAGAAATAAAATGAAGATGAATCAAATAAATATTACATATTTAATAGTCGTGTACAAAGTATAGTATTCTACTCGCATATAATTGCTATTATATACTCGTTGAATAATATACTGTTATTACAGATATTATCATTATTCGAAAGAAAAATCATAAGTGCGTAGGGGAGCTCTGCCGCCTGTATCCACAGATAGACACTTACTTTATATAGTATAGGACATAGGTACATATTTAGTTTCATGCATTCCTTCTAGTAAGTATGAGAGTTGCTCATTTCAGCAGTCCCCGATGTTTTTTTCGAATAATGATATCTGTAGTAAAACAAATAATAATACCACTTTATTGTGAAAAACAAATAAAACAAAAGGATAAAAGACACAGACAGTGATTCCCACTCTACCCATTTTAAAATAATTCAGGTACTTACAATTCAGTATCTTCTGTTTCAAAGGTAAAAAAATACTTACTACTAGTAAAACTACACATGTTTGTATAGGAACTAAGTATGTTAGACATCATGTAATGAATAGATTTATATTTATACAATTTAGCAGTACACTAAAATTTTACATTAATATTTTCCAACAAACCTGTAAGTAGACAGTGTTTTAATTTTCGTTTAAAACAAGACTCGTTCAACTGAAACATATCAGGAGTGAGGCGGTTGTAGATGATACTATGTAAGTAAAAAATGCTTCCATGGCGGTGGAACTATGCGTTGGTATGGTAATTTCATTGTTGTTTCTTAGATCTCTGTTATGGTTATTGTTTCTGAATTCAATTTTATTGTAAAGATATTGTGGTATCTGAGTACTGATAATTTTTTGTATGAGGCAAGCATAATGTACAAATATTCTCTGATCAAGTAGCATATTTAACTCTCAAGTATGGTGAGATATGTGTGTGTATCACATACAGATTCAGCAAATTTAGTTTTAGGTAGGTAAACTTGTTTCTGCGCAGATAAACTACGCCTTGTCGTAGAACAATGCACGGCATTGGTCCATTGCTTGACCACGACGAGTTGAGAACAGCGCGAGCGCACCCATTCTGCTTTTAATAGTTAATTGTTGAAACTAGTGAACCTTGTTCTAGCAGACAAATTGCTGATGAAGTTAACACGAAGGAAAGAACTGTAAGAAATATTTTGAAAAGAAATGGGTACAATTGTTTTAAAGTTCAAACAACGCAAGAAATATTTCCCGAGGACAATTTCAAACGGATGAAATTTTGTGAAATCATGATAAATAAAATGAATGAGAATGAAAACTTCTTAAAGAATATATTGTTTACAGATGAATCATCCTTTTCATTACATAGGAAACACAATAATCCATCCGTAGTACGATATTGGTCTCGAAAAAATAAACATTTGAGTGTTGCTGTGCGAACTCAGTATCCTCAAAAGTTGAACGTTTGGACGGGAATTTTAGACAATCATATTATAGGCTCACCGCTAATCGATGGGAATTTAAATGGCAATACATATTTAGAGTTTTTACAAAACCAAATAATTCCTGCAGTTCAAAATCTTCCTGTCAACTTTGACGACATTTTGTTTCAACAAGACGGCTGCCCAAGTCACAATACCTTAACTGTTATTAATTTTCTGGAAAGAACATTTCCCAATCGTTTAATAGCTACAAGGGGAATGATAAAATGGCCTCCCTGGTCACCTGATCTAGCACCCCATGATTTCTTTCTCTGGGGCATTTTAAAGGAAACCGCTTACAAACATGCGAGCCAATAATTTAGTTGAATTACGGGAAAAACTTATCCAACTTTGTGCAAGCATTACTCCAAATCAACTCAATGAGAGAGGTTCATTGTATAATCGGTTTGGCTATTGTTTGGCACACAAGAAGGTGGTTTGTTTGAATCCTTACTTCATTAATTTATTGTTTGATAATTTTAGTTGATTTTAGTTTCTGAGGGTTATTTAATTTTATTTTAATATTCCATTTTTGTAATTTAATAAGAATAATTTATTTTTTGATAGTTTTTAGTTAATTTTATTTTCCGAGTTATTTAATTTTATTTTAATGTTCTATTTTCATTTCGGTTTTAATAAGAATTATTATTTTATTCCCATAGCATTTACGACTAAAAAAAAACTGCAGAAATGCTTCCAATAGAATAAATTATTTGTCAAAAATGTGACAAATAACTTCTTCGCTTTTGACGAAGAGAAATTTTCTCGTTTCGTATAGAAATTATTACCTACGTCCGCATCCATCCTTAGTTCATGCCGTACTAAATTCAATTCATTGTGTGTGTTTCTGCTTTCACGATTTATGGAACTAGCGGGGCGTAGTCAATTACATCGTTATTCATATACCTTAAACTCCATTTTCCGAATCTGTATATATCATACACAACAATTTCGTATTTTCTGGAGGCGATACTTATCTTCCCCTGTGAGGTTGGATCCATAGATTGGATCTCCATAAGTGAATATAGATAATACTAATGCTTCTACTAGAAGCAGAGTTTAGCTTTAATAGGAAATAGGTTTCTGAACTGGTACAAATGCATAAGTCTAAGAAACGAGATTTAACATAGTTTAGCTATATGATCTGTAAAGGTAAAAGTGTGGGTAGAAAAGAATTCCTAAGTTTCGGGCAGATTCTACTAGCTCTAATGTGGAAGATCCTAGCGTAGTGTCGGGTCGAGATTTCTTATTAAGTTTACTTTATATGGTGAACCAATGAGTTTTATTCTGATTAATTGAGAGTCTATTGTTTTGGGACCACTTCAGAATTTTTCCTAGATCATCTTCTAATTTATTTATTTTTCATCAATATCCGATGGGTGTACTATTAAGTATAACTTTATGTCATCAGCTTGTTTGAGTTAAGTGGAATACATTGTAAGTCGGCAGTAAAAATATTGAAGAGCATAGGCCCTAGTACGGATCCTTGAGGAACCCCAGCCTGTATTAATGATTCTTGTGCGAGATTATGGTCATTTAGTTTGGTTATCTGAAATCTTTCATATAAGTAACTCTTGAGCCAGGTAACCAAGTCTGAATCAATCAAATCAAATATCTTCCTAATTCATTTATTAAGATATCAAAGTTGACGTTATCGAAAGCCTTGGACATGTCTATTAATATTAGTAGTGTGGCTTCACCTTTATCTTGATTTATTAAGATATCATCAGTAACTGAGAGAAGAGTAGTTGTAGTACTATAGTTTTTACGAAATCCCGACTGATTGCGAGGTAAAATGCTAAGTTGAGATGATAATGCTGCTTTAGCTAATTTTAGACAGCTGTTTAGGAGGCTTATATTTCTAAAGTTACATAATTCATTCGGATTAGGTTTCTTAGGTATAGGTCTGCCGATTGATGTTTTCCAAACTTTAGCCAATTTCAAAGAAGTAGTTTATTATGTGCGTTAATGGTTCTAGATAAAAATCACTAGCAAGACATGACATTATGGGGGTGACATTGTCTATTCCTGAGCAGTTCGGTTTTTGTCTCGACAGTAACAATTTTCTAGTATAGTTAGAGTTACATACAGCTCGTTTCGTTATTAATAGCATTCCTATTGACAAGTTAGTAAAAAATAGCTTCTTCTTCTCTTTTAAAGCAAAATTGTAATAGTTTCTAATTTGGCAGAAGTATTGCTTGTGTGCTGTTTGTTTTGACTTCTTAAATTTAAAGCCAGGCCTTTTGTTTTAATCCGAAGACCATCTTTAGAGTAGGGGTATGATGTACCTACCTACATAACTGAAAACTATTAACCCACGGCCCAACAATAAATTCACAGAAAAATAAACAGCCAGTGTTTCGAGTTAGTGAATATAAATTATTTCTTCCTTCGTAAAGGTCTATTTTTGTTTCGGGGGCTTTTAAATTTTTAATTTAACTTGACATTACCGACGGTTTAATTTAAAAAGTAATTATTCATTCGTATTCTTTGGGCCGTTCTGAAGAGGGGATTTATGTGCGATTTTTATTTCACTACATCTTAATCATTCTATCTCTAATTTACGAGAAACTCTTTTACCCATAAGAATTCCATTGGAAACTTCATGGTCTCGCAGGCACGTGTTAATATCAATAGATTTTGTTTAAATTGGGAGATCATTTTTTGAGGATTTCTAAAAAACTTGAGGAGTTGAGGATCTTAATCTTATGTTATTATGGGTTTAAATCTCTTACTTTTATCGCATCCTGTATAAAAAAATTATCTGCTTACGCATACACATAGCAATGATCTGATCCAAAAAAATATTTCTTGTTATTTTGGGGAAATTTTTGCGCGAACATTTATCAAACCTTTCATAAATTTAACTTCGCTTTGGCAAATGCTAAAAAAATAATATATACGTGAAAAAGTACATAATTCATGTTATTATTAAACCTAACACTCACTTCTGAAATTCTACTTGAGATAATTTTGAAAATTGAAAATTTGCGTCAGCGGCAAAATATCTTCAGCTCACCTACCTCATTCAGTCGATAAATCAGGAATGTATCAATTTGCGTATTTGCGCGATTATATCTGCAATACACAATTTCGGATGATCCTTGTATAAAGTGTTTTTGTAAGTCCGTAACGTCAAGATATACTGATACAGCTTAACAGCATTCTTATGACACAATCATCGGGTCTGACGCCGGCGCCTGAATATTTCTACACTTTTATTTTTGTATCTTGTATCGATGATATATTAGCAGCTTCGACTGGATATACATTTGAGAAAGAGTATAAATCTAGATTTAAAGAATTCCATAACTGACGAAACCTTTCTTTAAAAAGAACATCGTGCATTATTTATTTGTGGCGAATAGTTTTTCATGTTTTACTTTCGAAATTCACGTTTATAAAATAAAAAGAATAAGAAAAAGTCAAACCGGATGAGATTTATGAGAGTTATTATGGAGTATTAAAGATTATTTACATTACATGTAAATATTCTCTATAATTGTTTATTTGTGGCATATTCAGATGTTCTTACTATTTGTTGGGTATTTTGCCACTGAAAAATATTTAAAAATTTTTAATGAAAAAACCTCTGCGCCAAACGGATCAGACAGAGGTCGGTTCTTGAATACTGACTGTTTCAAAAAGTCTCACACCTAAAAATATATAAACTAGAACAATGTTATATAAACTAAAAAATGAAAATGAAAGCTATAGGCAGTTAACGTTTCGGAAGAGAATCTACTTCCGTTCTTAAAACTTTTTGGCCGTCAACCATGACAGTTCTTTGTTTATGTATTTCCATAGTCACGTGAGACATTAAATTATATTTATCTTATTTTTACTTACTTAGTCTCTAAGGATGGGCAACCAACTAGTACAAAAATCTATTTTTATAATTTGACACGCATCTATTCTCGTTTAAAAAAATAATCCATTCTCATTTCTGGGAAATGGCCCGAATTCCGGTTCGCCATTTTGAATTTCCCAAATTGGACTTCAGATTCGTGATCAGCGATCCCAAAAAACCCCGAGTAACCATTTTCGTCTAATTGTGTATAACAAATTGTTCAATTAATTTAATTAAATTGGTCATTAATATTGGCCATTGGAAAAAAAAATAAACCAAAAATTTCCGGCAAAAAATAAAAGGTACTGTTTTTTCTAAATGCCTTTCTGAACTCTTTGTAACAAAAATTAAGTCAATTGACCCTGTACCTTTTTTCTTTTAGATGTTTTTAGATTTTTCATGCTAAAATGACGCGACTAAAGTCATTATGGCTCTAGCTTGCTTATAAATGTCCATAATGCAAAAAAATGTCATATCTAGGGTTCCAATTGGCGTTGATAAAACTCCTTCTTTTTTGAATGGTTCATTTTTTGTACTTTTAATATACAATATGTCTCATTTTTCATGACTCTCATATTAACGCGATTAAAAAAAATCGGTGGAAGGTACTTACCCATCAGGAGATTGTGTCACGCTAAAATATTGAAAAATCCATCAGCGACGTTCGTCATTATGAATAAAAATGTACCTAAAAAAATACAGTGTGTCCCAGGATAGATGTAACAAGAGGTGTAATGGACCAAAAATTTTGGAATTTTGGAATGGTATTTGGGTTGGGAATTGAGTCCTGCTTGTTGTAAAACTAAAGTATACCAAAAATGACTTGATTTGGTATTCTACAAGGTGTTTTATAAGCAAAGTTGTAAAAATCATCACTAATAAAGTACCTTTATTTTGCAAAATATGAAAAAATTCCACTAAGATAAGTTATTTAGAATGGAATTTTATACATCTATACCAAATTTCGGGAATGCAAAATTATTTTTTTGAAACTTCCCATTTTTTCAATAAATTAATATTTTGCTTTGAACCATTCAATTAAAACTGCATAGAAATTACTTTTTGTGAATTAATATTTAAAGTTATGTAGAAGTTAAAAGTAGGCTATGAGAAAAGCAGTGGATACACATTTATCATTTATTATTGACATATCTGTCAAACGTAGTCAATATTATCCTTAATTTCTGTTTCAAATTAACGAACCAAGCATAAAAAAATTAAGTGAAAATAGTACTCACAGTGCGCGAAAAAATTTATATTGTGCAATGCTACGGAATTGGCGGTGAAAACTCGCTAAGAGAAGTGGTAACCCAATTTAATTTGAAATTTCCAAACACTGCTTTGTCACGTACTCAGGCTAGGAGAATAATTAAAAAGTTTATGGCTACTGGTAGTGTTCTTAACATGAAAATAAAAATAAAAGCATATGATAAAGACAATTTTGGGGCTATTATAGCTCCTCATGTCTCTGTTATAGAAAATCCTAGGATGCCACTAAGATAGAGGTCAGCTCTTATTAATATTAGCAAGTCTGAACTCCAAAGAATTTACAAGACAAAGAAAATTAGGGCATATAAAGCAAATTATAAAATACGCTTGAAGAGGGAGATGACGACCTTAGGTTGGATTTTTGTTTGACCATTGGAGAAAGAGAGATTTTTTCATCATTTCATAATTTTCTCAGATGAATCCACATTCACAACCAATGGTGTTGTTTCATCTCAGAATTGTCGGTTTTGGGTTTCTGAAAATCCAAATTTTAGAATTCGTTGTAGAAGACAATATTATAAAAAAGTGAATGTGTAGTGTGCCGTTTCTTATCACGTTGGAGTTATTAGACCTTATTTCATTGAGGAAAGGTTAAACCAGCACACTTATTTACAGCTTCTTGAAAGATTCTCTGAAGAACATTTAAATATTTTAAGAGATATATATGCCTTTAGTTCATTTTCAACATGATGGTTGCCCTGGCCACTCCACAGAAATGGTTAATCGGTGGTTGAATTTAAATTTTGGAGGAAATTGGATTGCCAGGAATGGACCGATCAAATGGCCGGCGAGATCCCCAGACCCATCAATATTGAATTTCTTTTTATGTGGTCGCCTCAAGTAGTTGGTTTACGCTGAGCCACTTCCTAACGATGTAGCAGTATTGAAGCAGATAATTACAAATGCCGTAAACTCCATACCGTTAGATCATATTCGAAACAGTTTTAAGGACTTCAGGCGAAGGATCGAAATATGTGTGGATGTGGGTGGTAGCTACGTCGAATAATAAAAAAAAATGTAAACATTGTTTTGTATTGATCAATAATTAATTTGTTTGTGAATCTGTTATGTTTTTGACATTTATTACTTGTTATAATTTTTAAACCTCATTAATCTTCTGTTAGTATTTGTTTCTTGTTTTACAATTAGTTCGATTAACATTATACCTTCTTACATCTCGTATATTCAATTTTTTACCTATAGCCTACTTTTTGAGATGATTAACATTTGCTCCTACTATATAGAGTGGTAGTATGTAACAATACCTAGAAATTTTGCTGCAGATGTAAATTTTATATATTTAGCGAACTACAAAGGGTGAGTCACCTGTGCGTGAACGGTCTCCTCAACCGTTATACAGAAAAACATGTATCAAATAGAAATTGTAGGAGTCTAACACCGGCACATTTTAAAATTAATTTTAAATCTAGAAATACAAACATTCTACATTTTTTAAAATATTTATAAGAAAGTAAGGAAAATAATACCATCAAAATGATACCCAAGGCTGCCTCTCCCATCAGAACAAAAATCTGGTATAAGTTTTCTGTGTTATAGGGTATCTTGACCGCACAGCAACCCCAAATAAATGTAGGGGAATATTTTGGAGTGAATAACATTTTTGTTCTGTTTATGCAATTATTAGCAACATCAGCCATGGCACGATTGGTATGTTTCTTATTGTTTCTTCACGTCTAGGCTTAATGATAATAACATTAATGACACAATACATTCTTGTAGATAACTTTATTTTCATTACAGACCATTATTGAACTTGTTGATGCAACAATTCAGTTACCTTATTTGTATTAACATCTGTAAAAATATTTACAAAAATTCTGATTATTATTCGGTCAAAAATTTAATATCAACATACCAACATTCTAGAACATAGTAGCTTGTGTTTAATGCCAGTGTATGTATATAAATTATATCAAATCTACAGCAAATATTTGCACAGGATCAATCACTATCTTCCGATGCATTGTTGTTCTTAGGCAAATAGTACATAATAAAGTCGCGTCGCCTGTACACTGCTCTTGACCGAGTCACGGTCTGTTTACCTAGATTTGTTTATTGCATTATTTAAATAATTAACGTCACAAATGATGTTTCTCAATAAATTACAAAACCATCTCGATCCGTGTTCGTGAAACGATTATTTTATTACTAATTAATTATTAATTATCAGTACGTATCAATCAATAAGTATCAACACGTTACATGCCATCAGACTCATAAAATCTTTATTGGCACCGAAAAACCCCTAAAACTTTATGATATTTTTTGCAGTAGGTCAGAGGCTATCGTTCCCAACACTTTTTTTTCCATTAGAAGTGTGAATCTTGGGAATTATCCATTTGTAATGCGATAGTGCGTGCTTATATCTTTAATTCAATGTAAGGAATTTTGTTTTCGATTTTTATTTAATGTGCTGTGTGGTTATTTTGACGTGTTCTTTTGAATGTTAAACAAAACTTAAATGTATCTAAGAAACATCCAAACGTTTCTTTACTAGAAACGCTTGTTGTGGAAATCTTATTTTTATTTATTAAAAGTTTTCAATTAACTTGCTTTGTTATCTTCTGTCTGTTTGTCTGCTACCAATCAAAATTTCGACTAGTTCTAATGAAGCTAGAGCTTTAAAATTTTGCACACATATGTAGATCCGGTGACAATGCAATACAGTATATCTAATATCGTTCTAAATCCAACATGGCGGACGTACCAAGATGGCGGATTACCTTTTTTCTTCACAACTTCCTTGATATGAGTATCAAATGAAAGGGTTTTGTCTGTCTTGTCCGTCTGTAAAAAAACAGAGACTAAAAGGTAAAATATAAATTATATACTACTACCTACACATATAAAAAAAAAAAACCGCCGCCTAAGGACTCACTATGTCCGCATCCAGATTTTCCATGAAAATATCTTTAAAGTAAAACATCTTGACTATATTTGCACTCTAGTATGTGGAAATAATTGACACCATAGAATTTTAATAATATTTGAGGCAGACTTCATAAAAAAAATTGAGGTGTTGGTTTCAATACACGCGTGTACCAAATTTCAAGTGAATATCTCAATCTTATTGTATCAACCCCTTTAATAATGGAGTGGGGGTGATGAGGAGGGAATGGAAGTATTATAAAAAATCTGAGGCTTTGGTTTCCAGTATGTACACCAAATCCTAAACTCTTACCAGCTTGCTTTACTTCTTTTTACCCACAGACAGACCGACCGACAGACAGATAGAAAAGTTTGTTTGCTTAAATTTAAAATTTCGACGTTTCATGACATTCTAAACCGTTCAAAAACAAAATGACAGATTTCATGAAAATGTAATCCATTTGAATGAAAAATTTTCCAAAAGACGAGGTATGTAAATAAATTCATTTTAGGCCTTTATTCTCATTTTAACTGAATCTTCATAGCCGTATGGGGTTATGTGGATACTGGTTTATTCTCATAGCCGTAGGGGACTGTGTAGAAGCTAGTGTTAGAATGAGAATTGTCCAATAAGAAAGACAAATTGATTTTAATTGCTAGCATAACCAGAATTCAGGTTATCGAAAGAATGCAAGGATTGTCAATCAACAATTTTATAAATAGTTTTTATTTTAGTTCTCATAGATACTTTGGTTCTGCTGTTTGAAAAATCCTATAAAAAATATGTTTCATTCTAAACCTATTTCAAAAAAATTTTTTAAATTTTTTTCCGATTACTTACTATACTTCCACTCCACTACTTGGATGTGGAAGTAATTATGTTTTGATTTCAAACATTGGTCAAGCGCTTGAGTTACAACATTCATCAATACTGTAGAAAGAGCCTTCTATCAAGTAATTTGTTAGGTGGGCTAAATAGGGGTAAATAGGAGAAAATAAGTAAAGCAAGCTGGTAAAAGTACAGAAACTTGGAATTTGGTGTATATACTAGAAACCAAGGTCTCATATTTTTTTATTACATTTTTCAACCACCCACCATCCTCAACCCATTATAAAAAGGGTTGATATACTGAAATTGAAATATTCACTTGAAATTTGGTACACGTATGTATAACATCTGGAATTAGATTATATTTTGAGATGATTCCGTCGAAGGGTTGGGGGTTAAATAGGTGTAAATATGAGAAGATTAGTAATGGAAAATAAGTTGGTAAGAGTACAGAAACTGGTGTATATATTAGCAGTCAGGGCCGCAGATTTTTTTATAACATTTTTCAACCCCTCCACAACCTCCACTTCATTATTAAATGATATCTGATTAAGATGATTCCGTTGAAGGGATGGGGGTGGGGGGGTAAATAGCGGAAATAAGTAAAGCAAGCTAATAAGAGTCCAGAAATTTTTTTTTTTATGGCATCTGTCTTAGATATTATATTATTATTAAAATTCTATAATCAATTATTTCCACATACTAGAGCTCAAATATAACCAAGATGTATCCCTTTAAAGAGATTTGGATGGGAAATTGGATGTGGAAGTAGTAATTTCTTAGGCATAAAGATTTATTAACGCTTAATATTGTCTATATGACTAGAGAAGCCAAGTCTTGAGTCCAGAATTGTTCTTAAAAATTTCGTCTCATCGCTAGTTTCTACACCGTTTAAAATTGGAACCGATTTAGTGAAGACGAAAATTGTCTTGTTCGTACTAACTAACTAAATTAAGGATAGAGTTAAGAGTAAGAGTAATGGATAGCTCCTAACTTGTTGATAATTTAATTAGGAAACGTAGATTTAAGGAAACTCTTCGGAACTCCTCGACCTTTCAAACCGAACGGGATTCGAAATTTGTATCGATTCCCTATGAACCTCTATTTACTCGTCTGGAAAACTCGGACAGAAGTACTTTATATTCGAGAATATGGCGGAGTCGCTGGTTGGAATTAAACACAAATTTTTGGAGTAGGTAAAGATTCAAAATAGCGAATCCAATAGGGCTGCTACAATTACTTACATAAGTTCTGCAGATTTACAATAAGAACACTTTTTTTTTAATTGGTCCGCCTTTATATACAAGAATGCTTGCTTTTTCTTTTTAAAAACAAATCTCTGTTTGTGAAAGACGAACCCAAACATGAATATCCAACTCGAACATTGAATTACAACTATCCAATACATCGCCTTACACTTACTGAAAAAAGTGCTAATTATAATTGTTTAAAATTGTTTAATAAACTTCCACGACATATTTAACATACTCAAGTGTAAAGTAAATTCATATCTCAGATTCATGATATATTAGTGAGAATAGAACCATATAAATGAATTCTTAACCCAGCAATTATAAATGGTGTCACAATTACTCAGTTGTTCTTTCTATACCTAATTTGTGGTTCTGTTTTGTGGTATTAAATTATTTTACATTTACAGTATTTTTTAAATGTTTCTAGTATGTATTATATGTGTGCAATATTTGTATTATACAATATATTTAAAATCTTTGCTATGTTTCATGTACTGAATATTTCAGTATTTGTTTGGTGTTGACGCTAATTCATTCTATGTAAATATTTGATATGTAACATTCTATGAATAAAGTGATATTATTATTATTATTATTTTTTTTTTTTCGCGTTAGCGATGCTGGACAGTTTTCCCGTGTCTCCGATATTCTCACAGGGGAAGCGCCAGCGAATTATCTACAACCACTCCCCACATCCCGCAGGGTTAGTGGTTGTAGATTCCAGAATCGTGTGCCCTAAGTAGACGCAGGGACCCTGGGACGACTGCCTTCTGCATTTGGCCTGCCAACCATTCGGCTGATTTTTGGCAGGCCGGTATGGTCTTCAATGCTGAGAGCAGCGTAGGCCTCATCCCACCGAGAACGCAGATTATCAGGACGACCATATTGACCGAGTAGTCTGGGTATAGCGCTCGGAGCTCATACCGGAGATCTCGGTATTTGGTCCGTTTCTCCTCCTCCTTCAAGGTGATGTTTGTCTCGGCAGGTGCCGAGAACTCGATGACATACATCACCTTTGTCTGGTGGTCGAGGAGGACTATTATTATTATTATTATTATTATTATTATTATTTAAAACATGGTCATTAAAACTGATGAAATAAATTTTCACCGTCCTTCGGTTAATTGAATCCTATTACCAGAAGTCGGAATTACCTACCGGATATGTGGTAAAACCAGGGTTGGCTTTAGGTGGTTATGTGCCAGCTCATAAATATTTGCATGCATGTGTGAAACAATATCTCACCTTGAAATTTTATTAGCGAATTCCATATTATTCAAAGCTAACAAAGTCAATTTATTATAAACATTCACTCGAAGAGAACTGGAGGTATAACGGGACGTATTTAACACTGAATTACGGATTTCACATTTTCAAAATGACAGTAATAGAACGATGCTGCCTTTTGGCAAGTTCGTGAACACAATTTCGTGAAACAATCGTACATGGCTTGGTGCTTTAAGAAAAACTTTCTTTACACTAGCGATTAATTTATCAACATTAGGGTAGCACCTCCTAATAGTTTCATCAATCTTATGAAGCCCATGTGCTAAACATGTTACATGCAGCATATTCAGATATGTTTCCTTCAAAATTCTTTCAGCAGTTTTCATATAATCCACTCCATCGGTAAGAAATAATAACAACTTTTCCTTATTTTCTGCATATTTGTCACCTCAAAAGTCTTGTACACTTGAATTTACTGCATCCGCTATAGTGCGAGAATTTGTAGCTCCTAAAACTTTAGACGCGATCAAGTGTCCGCTCATTGCGCATTTTCGTCCAATGCACCCAGACTTAGACGTCTGAGATACGATAACAGAAAATAGTTGTGTATTTTAAGTTAGGAAAAAATCTGATTTTTTAAGGAATTGTTCCCAATCAGGTGTCGAAAATTAAAAATCGAGTCTTTGGTCTCTATGAAAATCAGAGTAAACAATAATAAACAGATCAAAACAAGACAGCGAATACTAATAATAATAATTATACGTTTAATGCCCAATAGGTAACACCCAATAACTGAATAAGTCTTTTGAATTCTTCACAAAAATTGTTCTAAATGACCTCCAACTCCACGTATACACATTTCAGCACGTCGAACTAAGGACATACGCACTCCGTTCAACACATTTGGTAAATTAGGATCATTTTTTATGTTTTCTATGCACATTAAAATACGTTGTTGCAATTGTTCTAAAGTGTCAATTGGATCACGGTAAACCAGATATTTAAAATGCCCCCAAAAATAAAAGTCCATCGGATTTAAGTCGGGCCATCTAGCAGGCCATGGTACTGGTCCGCCACGTCCAATCCATCGTCGAAGAAACTTTCTGTTCAAAAAATTTCAAACAGCCAGACTAAAATGGACTGGCGCGCCATCGTGCAAATACCACATTCTTCTGCGCGTAGCCAAGGGTAAATCTTCCAGCAAATTTGGCAATGTTTGTTGCAAAATATTTAAGTATACATTACCATTTAATCTAGCGGGTAATTGTATAGGTCTAATTCTTTCATTATCGCAAATTCCTGCCCACAAATTAACGTTGAACCGTCGTTGAAAATGCACCCTTCCTATTACACGTGGATTTTCGTCTGCTCAATAGTGCATATTTCTAAAATTAAACACTCCATTTCCGGTAAAATACGACTCATCGGAGAAACACAGAACGTTTAAAAAATCTTCATTTGCCGCGTGTTTTCTTAAAATCCACCTACAAAATTGCATTCGCTCTGCAAAATCTTGCGGTTCTAATGCTTGGACACGTTGATAGTGATAGGGGTGTAAGTTCATATTTCTCAATGTCCTCCATACTACAAAATGGGATATTCCCACACGTTTCGCGATATCGCGGGTGTTTAAAGTTGGATCCTCTTCTACAAGTTCCAAAATTTGAACCTCTGTGCCAATTACCCTTTCTTCGCGTTGTGGACCTCGTTCTCCTCCATGCCCATCGAGATGACCAGTTTCTCGAAGACGTTGGTCAATACTAACAAATGAACGAGCACAAAGATGACGTCGATTAGGGAACCTTAAACGATAAAGCTCTTCCGCACCAGCTGCATTTCCATCACTTTCTCCATATACCAAGTGCATATCCGCGAGCTCTGGATAAGTGTAATCTCCCATAATGTCCAAAATCTGCATTTTAAAACACCACACTAAACTGTGAATTAACGTTATCAGTAAAGAAAACAAAAGGAAAAACTTGGTCCAAAATCCAAAGAATAACACAAGAAGCACGAATGAGAAGTAGTGTTTTACGTAACCAAGTACTGACGACTTGAACATTAAGTCAATAAAATAAATCTTAACATAAGTAGCACAAAATTCAAAAAGAACAAAACCAAGGAACGGGTAAGTCGCGTTGTGTGCACGTTGTTTACCAAGTAAGTACGCAAACTGAAATTATTACTTGAGAATATTACAAGGGAGAGTATGGCACGCGTAATAAGATAATTTGGCCGCGAAGAAGCAAAAAACATGGCGGTATTCTCTGTCGGTCGCTTTTAACTGCTTTGTCGGCATGCTTTTGCACGAATGTCACAGCGACAAGACGCGAGGCAATAAATTCTACCCCAATATGCCAGCAGTTCTCAAACTATGTTATTAAGTATTTTGGAAATCTTTGTTTATTTTTTTTCTCCAAAACTATGAGCTTTAAGCCCAATGTTGTTGTATAAGGTTTTTTATTTGTCTTGTCGTTCCCTCCCACCAGATTTTTTAATGACATGAAACTAATTACACCCTGTATATCTGTAAAAGCCATCGCTGGAATCCGATAGGTAGTTTCGAGCTCTGCTTATTACCTAATATTGATTTTCAGGTTGATGTAAAAATAAACAGATAACAAAAAAAATCAAACGAATCTGTGCCCAACCTCAAATGTACCTATATTGGGTTCAATTAATCGAACGACGCGCGATGTTGAAATTTTATTTCACTTTTGGTGACTAATTCTTTCAAAAATATTTTTCTAATATGGTCGATCATTACAAATTATTTTGTTTATCGCGATAGAGAAATACTGCTGGTAGATAAATAAACTTAAATTTATTCGAACAGTAAAAGCAAGTTAATGATATATTCACATTTGGACAGGTGCTCTCAAACCTGCTAACTTGAAATTCCTCACCAATCTTGTGTTATAGTTTTGATATGCATTTATAAATTAGGCATATTAAAATATTTGCGAACACAGTTGCTAGAGAATACTTGGCATACCGGTACGATTACCATTGATTTACATGTGTGTTTACGTTCATTCGTCTAAATACCGAATATTTTAATATAGTTATTTACGAGAATTTAAAGGAATCTAGCGAATGTTGCGGGCATCATCATGTATAATCTTAAGGAGGTAGTTTTATTAATGGCCGGAGCACGGATTGTTGTGTGCTGTTTACATAAATTTCTCGGGAAATTTATTAGCTCTGATAAAACATATTTATTATCTGGTAGTCACCCATGTGATTTGTGAATGGTTTTATTGCAAAAAACAACCTAGGTTTTAGAATTTTTAACACGGTTTTTAATTTGTGAAAATGTAATATCTCGGCAGGTGCCTAAAAAATGCATAATTAAACACTTTGAATTAAAATAAAAAAAATCATATATTTTTATTTATACAGTGGCCGCCAAAAGTCTGCACCATATCACAGTGGGCCAGAATCCGGAATTTTGGCCAATATTCTGAAACTATGCAAATGTACTTACTTACTGTGCATAGGTCTTTAAGGAAAAAATAGTAAAAACATTGAAACCCTCTGGGAGTGAGATATAGGAGTTGAAAATATAAACAACCGTCAATGTTTTTGAAACTCAGTTTACGTACTTTCGATACCAAAATTTCTGTGAGAAAAATAAGGAAAAAAATTATGATCCCCTTGGGATGAGTTATAAGGGTTGAAAATATAAATATTCCACGACTTTTTTCAAACTTGGCATATACGTGTTGATTGTACTTAGGTATTTATGAGAAAAATATTTTTAAATACTTGGGAGTGATATGTAAGAGTTCAAAAAATTGTTTAATCAATGCTTTTAGAAAAAGATTAAAAAAATTATATATTGTTAACATTATGGAATAAAATGAGATAAAAGGCATTCAAAAGTTAAATTTATTATAGATATTTGTACAGAAATAATAAATAAAGTAAGACCTATCAAAAATACATACTTGTCTACCTAATCACTACTGTCCGAATCGATGTCGTCATCAGAAGTTGTGGTAGACACTTTCAAACTAATTGTTTGGTCTAACTACGTCTTGTTCTTTTTCAAAAAGTATTTCGTTTAGCTTCGTTCCAACGTTTACCAAATTTGCTGCAAAATCGGCTTAAATCTTTTTTAATTAACTTGACATCGGCTTCAGTACACTCGTCGTCTTCAAAACGACTCAAAACTACTGTCTGCACGTGTTGATTACGAATTTGGTTTTCGCTTTCAGCTTTTTCATGCCAAATTTGGAACAGCTCCATTCTGGTGCTGGTGGACTTATTTTCTGTAAAAAGACAATTAATTAATTACTAAAATGATTATAATAATACCTCTGCTTCTTATTTTGCTGGAAATAATAAAATAATTGTCAATCCTGTATAAAAAGAAATCGAAGCTCCCGGAATAGCATGTATTAAAAGCCATTTTTTTGTGTGCAGATACTAGCTTCCATGACAGATCAGTTGGTGTCAAAAACACAGGGGGGTATAGCGGGTTTCGATTTGTAGCTCAACAGAAACTTTTATTTCTCGTGAATTTTAAAAGCGTCAGCATTAAGTACTTCTAATGCACGTTTGACAAATTAAAAGTGGTAGGTTATTTAAAAAGCATGTAATGCTGTGTTGTACTTACCCAGAGGAAGATGTTCCATCTTAAATTTCTTTGATAACTTCTTTCAAATTCACTCACGACACAGCGAAAGTTAACTTGTCTTGAAGGAAGTAACGAAATGTACACACCGATAGCACGATAAGAACTGTCCAACTCCTCTACCTGTACCTACAGTGTACAGGGCAAATTTGCCTACCCACCGCCATAAAACCCTTTGTATTGTGTGCTCTGGAGGTTTCTCTTTCGTGGTAATACTTGTTTGGGAACCTTCTGAGAAGTTGGTAATTTGCAATTTTTGCCAGCTTTCAAGAATTTTGACCCACTGTGCATATGGAAAACTTCAATTGTTTTTTTTTAACGGGTTTCAGCATTAGTTTCATTATGATTAATAACCACAAAATTGGCAAAAATGTTTGTCATGTCACAACTATGACACGTTTAAAAATGAATTATTATTTGTTTGCTTATAATTGTATTGAAACATTCTTTATAGGATTTTGCAAACAGCAGAAAAAATAACTATCTATAGCTGAAAGAAAAACTATGTGTAGAAATATTAATGAAATCTTTGCATTCTTTCGATAACCTGAATTCTGGTTATGCTAGCAAATTAAAATCCTAAAATGAATTTGTCTAATTTCTTATTTGACAATTCTCATTCTAACACTAGCATCCACATAGTCCCCTACGGCCATGCAGATTAAACTAGTATCCACATAACCCCCTACGATTATGAAGATTCAGTTAAAAATGAGAACAAAGACCTAAAATGAATTTATTTATCTACCTTGTCTTAAAAAAATTTTTCATTCCAATGGATTACATTTTCATGAAATCTATCATTCTGTTTCCTGGAAATGCTTAGCCTTTGAAACGTTTTTCGCCCTTATTCTGGAGCTCATCAGAAAGACATAAAGCCATTCATAAGAATTCCAGAATAAGGGCGAAAAACGTTTCAAAGGCTAAGCATTTCCAGGAAACAGAATGATAGATTTCATGAAAATGTAATCCATTGGAATGAAAATTTTTTTTAAGACAAGGTAGATAAATAAATTCATTTTAGGTCTTTGTTCTCATTTTTAACTGAATCTTCATATTCGTAGGGGGTTATGTGGATACTAGTTTAATCTGCATGGCCGTAGGGGACTATGTGGATGCTAGTGTTAGAATGAGAATTGTCAAATAAGAAATTAGACAAATTCATTTTAGGATTTTAATTTGCTAGCATAACCAGAATTCAGGTTATCGAAACAATGCAAAGATTTCATTAATATTTCTACACATAGTTTTTCTTTTAGCTATAGATAGTTATTTTTTCTGCTGTTTGCAAAATCCTATAAAGAATGTTTCAATACAACTATGACACCTCCAAAATTTTAAAATGGCCTGAAATGCCTTTATTTATCAAAATATCGAAAAGTACCACAAGGAAAAGTTTTTTGTAATTAAATTAAGAATATAAATATGAAGTTTGGTTTGAAAATTTCAATGTTTTAGTTTTTCATTTCTTTCCAAAAATATGCAATATTTAGTGTTTTTATTTTTTATTTTTTGTGTACAGTTGAGTTAATTTGAAATATTTCAATGCAAAAATACATAAATGTTGCATTTCTTTCTTAAATGTAATTTAATCGCAAAAAAAACATTTTTACAAAAAACAACAGAACAGTTGTGGACTATTTTCAGTAATTCTGAATCCTTACTGTGGAATTTTGCACGATAATCGGCTTAAATATTAAAGAAACGATTGTTCGTTTAAATCAAATTTAGGTTACATTAGGCCTGTCATCTTAAAGTCAAAATCATCGATTTTGGTCAGAAATTTAAAACAGCAATTTTATTCACTATTCTTATAGGAAAAACCGCTGCTTAAGAAATCACTACTTCCACATTCAGATGTTTCATCCAAGTTACTTTAAAGAAAATACCTTCACTATATTTGCACTCTAGTATGTGGAAATTATTGGCAGGCCCGTAGAGAGGGGGGGCGGTCGGGGGCGTTTCTCCCCAGGCCCGGCGTTCTTTGAGGGGGCCCGGTGGTTTTGAGGGAGCCCGGGGTTTTACCCGAAGTTGAAGATTAGCATATGCATTAGGTAAGTCGAGAGAGATATACTTTTAAATGATCAGTAATAATAACGAGTTCCGAATGAGAAGTATTGTGTGTAATGAGATAAATAAGAAATTGTTAGGCAAACGAATATCCCGGCTTCCGCTTTTTAGAATTCTTGTCTCGTAATAAATATTTAATCGTAAGGAATATCAGCCCCTTCCCTTTAAAATTTTGATCGAGTTATATATTGATACCTGAGGAATATCACCCGCTCTTCAAAATTTCGATTGAGATAGATATTCACTTTTGAGAAATATTACTCCCTGCCTTTTAAAATGTTGATCGAGAGAAATGTTTATTATGAATATCACACCGCGCTCTTCGAAATTTATTGGGAGTCGTATGTTATTAGCCCCTGGGCCCCGATTTTCTCTCGACGGCCCCGATTATTGGTCATAGAATTTTAATAACATTTGGGACAGATGTCATAGAAAAATTTGAGGTGTTGGTTTCTGACATATGCGTAAAAAATGAAGTTTCTGGCTTGCTCTACTTATTTTCCTCTATTCACAACCTACCTCCTCCCACCCCTTCAACGGAACCATCTCAATCAGATGTCATTACAATACATACGTGTACTAAATTTCAAGTGAATATCTCAGTTTTATATTATCAATTCCTTTACTAATGGAGTGTAGGTGGTGGAGGTGGGGGGTGTGTAAATTATCAGAAAGAAATTTGAGACCTTGGTTTCTAGTATATACACCAAATCCCAAGTACCAGCCTGCTTTACTTATTTTTCCCTATTTACCTTTACTTACCCTACACTCCTTCAACGGAATCATGTCAAAACATAATCAAGTTTCAGATGTCGTTATAATACATACGTGTACCAAATTTCAAGTGAAAATCTCAATTTAATTTCATCAACTCTTTTAATAAGGGAGAGGGGGTGATGGGGGGATGGAAAATATAGTACGAAAAACCTGAGGCTTTCGCTTCTAGTATGTACACCAAATTTCTGTACTCTTATCAGCTTGCTCTACTTATGTCCCCCTATTTACCCCTATTTAACCCCCAACCCTTCAACGGAATAATCCCAAAATATAATCTAGTTCCAGATGTCATTATAATATATACGTATACCAAATTTCATGTGAATATCTCAATTTTATTTTATCAACCCCTTTAATAATGGAATGGGTGGTGGGGGGATGAAATATATTATAAAAAGTTTGAGGCCTTGGTTTCTAGTACCGAATTTAAAGTTTCTGTAATCTTACCAGCTTGCTTTACTTATTTCCCCATATTTACCCCTATTTGCGCACCAACCCTTGACCGAATATGTTCAAAAAACAATTCAGTTCCAGATCTCGTTATAATCAGAGCCCGGCTCAGAGGTAGTTATGACGTAAAAGTCAGAGTCGGCTTTGCGCAATATGAACTATATAAACATTTTCATGCGCAATAATACAATATTTTACCTTATGATTATATCTAGCGAATTCCGTAATATTTAAAGGTAAATGGCCCCGAAACGGTTATAAATCATAACTACTTTGATGCACTTATTGTTGGATGCACAAACACAAACGCCTAGTAACTATACCTTATTAAAATAATAAAAATATATTATTTGCACTTGTTCTAAATCGTCCGAAATAAAACTCCGGCGCCTGTCACTGAATATCCCACTTTTGTTGTGAAAAAGGATCGTTGAACCGTTCAATGTCTACCGTAATCGGCGCATATTTAAAACAAGTAGGTATAGCTTCTTATAGATGGCAGATTTATGTCCGGCATTGAACAGTCCACTTCTTTGTCACACACAAAAATGTTGAAAAACCGGGGTTGTTTCTTAACACTATTATGTATCCAATTTGTATTTCACTTAGCAATATCCCCTGAGACTCTAAAAATATATTGACGTAGATCAAATACCTGTGTTTATTGCATCAATTACTGTATACTGATCTGTTTTCGGCTTACGTTGAACGTTGCGTATAGCTAGAGGGATCCGTGAGAAATATCCATGTAAATATGCTAAATTTTAGTTTTTATGACATTCAGATGAAACTTATTTTAAAATGTTCGAATTGCATGTCCACGAAAGTGTTTTTTCACAGCTGGCACAGAAAAGTTCTACAACGTTAAACCGCAGTTCCAGAAAATCTTTAATCCAAGAAAGTACTATTTCATTTAATGGAAAGCCACTCGACGCCATAACAAATCACGGGTTATTTACTTCTATCAAATGTACTGACAAGTCTTAGTCTTTAGTGTTGACTCCATAATGCGTATGTGCATATGAAACAATCTCACGTCATTGGTCATTGTGTAATAAATTAATAATAATTGTTGGACCTTTTTTATTTCAAATGCTTTCTGTATGTTTGAAGTCTTCTGCAAAATATAAAACGCAATCTACTGTTTATTTTACTATTATTATTGTTTACCGTATCCTATTTGCTGTCGTAAAAAAGCAGAAAGAGAATGACAAGCTTGGCGGTGACTTTGTGGTGTCGAAAATTCTCCTTATATCTTTTTAAATTATAGTGCCTTATATTATGTGCACAGATAAAAATTATATTTTAAATTGAAAATTGTTTAATATAGTTGAGAAGAAACATATGGGAGATGTTTACATTTCCTTAACTGATGTAAAAAGTTGAAGTGGCGTATGCCGTTTAAAGTGCGTTTAAAGAGTTTTTTGTTTTCGATTAGACAATTAGACCGAGGCGCGATGCTGCAGGTATATATAATGTGCGGCCGAAGTTTGGTGTTTTTTATCCACCAGTTTCAGTAAACATCTCTTACATCTACTTGCTCAACTATACCAAATAAATAATTTCTCCAAACCAACAATAAATTATTTATTTATTATTTTATGAGTTTTATGCCATACTTTTTATTGCCCACCGCAAAAGTAGGTATTTGTTTCCCATAAATAATGTATTTATTTGCTTATGTGAATCATACAAAACATTACATTTATCTGTGTGTGGAGACCGTCTCTGGCATAACTACTTTTGCGCCGGGCTCTGGTTATAATATATACGTATTAGTGCAGGTAATGAAGGCAACAGTTTGTACAAACCTCGCAAAAATTAATAAAAGGATTATCTCCGGGATTTAAGTAGGTAATAATCTGTGGAATGGAATGATGCATTTTTTGCACTTTCAAGTTCCCGGAAAATTTAAAAAAATTTGTAAAAACTTTTTGATTTTCGGTTTCTTTGCTCTAGCGGCTAAAATTATGAAAATACAGAAAAAAGTTTTTCAACAAAATTTGTAGCTCGTCTCTTTCTCAGAATTCTCTGGGAGTTTCGTACGACCGGACACATCGATCGATAATTCTTACTATTCAGAGCCGCTAAAAAAATGAAAACAACGTAAAATGTAGAGAAAAGTCTCGGCTTTAATGTGGAACTAATCACAAAATTCATACCAATTTTTATCATAGAGGAAAAGGTGTTAGAAGATGTCTTCCGTAACAATGGCTGCTTTTTCACTACATGGATTCGATTCCACGCACTTTTATCTATATTTCGTGAAAATTTTAATGAAGAATGTTAAGAAACAAATAAGTTGTATATGTTTTACTATATAATCGTGAATTTTCTGAACGTGTATGAATAATGTAGACAAATTCAAAAAGTATTGCACGCATTTAAAAAACTTTCGAAGTCATTCGAAAGAATATGTTTTATTGTACTTATAATCCAAAAATTAAGACTGTGCTATTATTATTAATTAAGATATAGCGAATTGAACTGCAAAATTTGGAGGTGATTGATCGATGAGAAATATACCCTCTACTTTGATTGCAAGGAATATTTTTCCAACAAAAGTAATTGCAATAAAATGTTAATTGGATTAATATATCATTATATAAGAATATATCAGCAAAATGAATTATCATTCTAACGACTCCCGGCAAAGATATGAATAAATCTCTGGACCAACTGTACAAAGTTTACTAAGCCATCTTCTGACACTTTTTCTCTATGAAAAATGTTTTAAGACAAGGTAGATAAATAAATTCATTTTAGGCCTTCTCATTTTTAACTGAATCTTCATGATCGTAGGGGGTTATGTAGATACTAGTTTAATCTCCATGGCCGCAGGGGACTGTGTGGATGCTAGTGTTAGAATGAGAATTGTCAAATAAGAAATTAGACAAATTCATTTTAGGATTTTAATTTGCTAGCATAACCAGAATTCAGGTTATCGAAAGAATGCAAAGATTTCATTCATATTTTTACACAAAGTTTTTCTTTTAGTTATAGATAGTTATTTTTTCTGCTGTTTGCAAAATCCTATAAAGAATATGTTTCAATACAATTATAAGCAAACAAATAATAATTCATTTTTAAAAGATACGGCCTTTCAAAATGTATTTTCATAATAACAAACCAACTCACTGACCGACACATGGAGGTTTTTCTCATACAGCGTTTATGACCCTTATGACTTTTTGAATTGAATTGAAATTAAATTTTTCCATTCGACACATAAATGAACTATTTTATGATATGAAATAAAATATTAGTATCTAATTTTATCCCGTTTCAAGCACCCAATGACCGGCCTAACCTACATATTAAACACAACGTAATCAGCAGCTCTATTGAGACTTTAATGATGAATTACATTGAATCTCTCTTGAATGGAAACGCAAATTATTTGCAGCGCACAAGCAATTGTAATTATCCGCCCGCTGATTTATTGTTCGCGAAATTAGATGCTTCGCGTGTTTATTTTATATACACACATTTTAATTATCCTAATTCTCAATAACTTCCTTCAATAAATCATATGAATGAAGGCTGGGGAATAATAGAACCATGACCTAGAACATAATAAAAATACGAATGGGCTATATAATTCGAGTATACGTGCACACGCTGCCGCGCTGCTAAAAATAAACGAATTTGAATATAAAAAAAATTTAAACGGATTTCTGACCATGCTACAGCCTGCACAGCTTTTTAAACATGATTTAATATATTCTTACTTTATTAACCAATTAAAACGTAGATTTTCAAAAATTGGGTCAAAGGATTTTTTTAAGTGATAGGCCAATCAAACTAAGCACAAAGAGATCGTTTTTAGAAGTAATATCCACTCACTAGAAAAAAAAAAGAAACACCAGAATCACATTCAGTACATGCAAAAATCAATTTTCAAACCAGTGCATACAAAACAAAGTTGCAGAAACAAAATGGCGGACGTTTTACTTACGGAAGAAATGTGGAAAAGTCGGTTTTTCTCGTATATCTGCGAATGTAAGTTTTTCGTCAAAAAATTTTCAAACAGCGGTTGTAGGCATTTAAAATACCTACAAAGTGGCGCTCGCTGAATGAAAATCCGATTGTTAGGTTTCTCGGAAATTAAAAAAGAACATCGAAAAATGACGTTTTTTATTTTTGCAGTAACTTCTGTAATAATTAATTTATGGTATCAACAATCTCAAGAAATATGCGTCATAATGTGCCTAAAAAATGGCCGTAACCTGAATTCCGACGGATGAATAGTTTCAGAGAGATTCAATTGTTTATTAAAAAAGTGATTTAGGTAACATTTGAATTTTCCGAAATGAGGTGATTCGATTTCAATTTTGCAAGAAGCTTTCTACGCTCAAGAGTTGTACTATCACTGAGCTCAAAGCGGAAGTCAAATATTTCAATTAAGTTGCTAACCCTGATAACAACAAACGTCTCCAGGACGTACACTTAGGTCCTCGTTAGGTCTGAACGTCCCGGGTTTATATGGTACGTCAAAAAAACGTCCATTTGCTATCGTCCCTAAAACTGTCTGCTTAAACGCTTTAAAGACATCCTGCTAGAGTCTAATCCAGACAAACTTAAACATTTGTGAAATAACCTCTAGGAGTGACGGTTTTTTAGCAGATGAGGGCATGTTTGAAAAAGGAAATCAAAAACTTTAAAAATGAAATTAAAATCCTTAAAAAGTTTTACTGACGAAATTCCTTTTAATAACAAAATATTTTCATTTTCTCTGGTCCATTTAAATTTTGTCAATTTTATTTTTCTGATTTCAGAAATCTTGTATTCATGTTTAAAAATGAATTATTATTTGTTTGCTTATAATTGTATTGAAACATATTCTTTACAGGATTTTGCAAACAGCAGAAAAAATAACTATCTATACTTAACTAAAAGAAAAACTTTGTGCAAAAATAGTAATAAAATCTCTGCATTCTTTCGATAACCTGAATTCTGGTTATGCTAGCAAATTAAAATCCTAAAACGAATTTGTCTAATTTCTTATTTGACAATTCTCATTCTAACACTAGCATCCACACAGTCCCCTACGGCCATGCAGATTAAACTAGTATCTACATAACCCCCTACGATCATGAAGATTCAGTTAAAAATGAGAACAAACGCCTAAAATGAATTTATTTATCTACCTTATCTTAAAAAAATTTCATTCTAATGAATTACATTTTCATGAAATCTATCATTCTGTTTCTTGGAAATGCTTAGCTTTTGAAACGTTTTTCGAGCTCCAGAATAAGGGCGAAGAATCAAATTAAAACTTCCGCAATTTTGGCCACATATCGCCCAGTAAACGCGACATTGTGTATTAATATTCCTACTTCAACGTTTTTTATCATTTGTTTATAATTTTCGGCATAAATAAACAAACGGTTGCGGAAAAACCGATTTTTTTTTTAGAAAGTCATTTTTCACCAAGAAGGAAAGGGCTGGGGGAATAAATTTTTTCACCATTGGATGCGGAATTTTTTCCCCTTTGATTTGAGCCCGGCCAGATTGTGATCGGATGATTAGAAGGGGAGGGGCGGGAGCGCAAAGTTTTTAACTCATAAGAGAGCAAGGGAAAGGTTTGGGGATTTCGGGCCGGGCTTATTTCCAGGGGCAATCAATTCTCTTTCAGAGCTTTTTTATCACAAAGCTCTAACTGCATTAGGGCCTGCACGCGCGCGTGATACATTTATAAAAACGTAGTTCTGACATTCTATTATTTATTTGCTTGCAATATATCGGCCCAGTCTCAGTTCATTTGTCATGTCCCACACTATTACACACATATTATTATATTTTATAAATATATCACGCGAGCCTGCAGGACCTAAAGCAGTTAGAATTTCGTGGTAAAAAATTTCTGAAAGAGAATTGATTGACCTTGAAAATGAGCCCATCCCGAACTCCCTAACCCTTTCCTGGCGCTTCTATGGGCTAAGAACTTTGCGCTCCCCTCCCTCCCCTTCTAATCATCCGATCGCAATATGACCGGGCTCAAATCAAACAGAAAAAAAATCCGCATCCGATCGCGATAAAATTTCTTCTCCCACCTCTTTCCTTCCTGATAAAAAATGATCTTTTCTAAAAAAAAAACACGGTTTTTCCGCAACCATTTGTTTATTTATGCCGAAAATTATAAACAAATGATAAAACGTTGAAGTAAGAACATTGTATTAATGTTCCCAGCAAACGCGACGTTATATATACAGGGTGATTCACGTAGGCCATTCATTAGAAGTTTTTCAACTTGCAGTTGAATTAGAAACTTGAAATTTGGTATGCAGCCATAATCGATCATGCCCGTTCTATCTAAAATATTTTCAGTCCTCCAACTATACAGGGTGTGCCAAAAATTGGTACCAACTTTCTTATTTTAAATGAAAACCTATATTTTTCTTTACATGGTTCGATTGGTCTTCTAATTCTGAGTTTAGAGCATCTAAGTTATGTTAACTTATCTATTACAATTTTTGACATATGTCCAATTTTTTTATAAAAATTGCCGCTGTAGTAGTTTACGAATTTGTATCTCGCAAACCTTTCAAAATTATGAAACCAAATTTGTGAAGCAGTTAGCTGGAAGTCCAGGCTAATTTTTGATGTCCCATCGGTGGTCCCATTTTGTACCATATGGGCGCAGTCGATTTTCAAATGTCGCAATCAAAAATTGTCAAAAAGTCAATTTTTTCAAATGGCACCTACTATTTTTTTTCACACCATTCGAAAGAAAATTGTATTTTAGGGTGAGTTACTTAAGCATTCCCTATACCTAACTTCACCCCATATCGAGTTATTCAATAAAAATCAAGAAATACCTTATCTTGCCGAGAGATTCCTTACTTCATCAAGTATGCCATGGAAACAAAAGACAGTTGTAATAATTTTTAAAGAAAAATATGGATTCTTATTTAATTACACACAATACCAACAAATTATTATTAACGAACAAGAACAATGTTGACGAAATTCTGTTAGTGAAAACGGTGCACACATTGAGCATTTGTATTGAAATAATTATTTTGTTAATCTGTTTATTTGTTGTTATTTTGTTGTTATTATTTATTATTGCAATACGATTTTTGAATAAAAATTAAAATGAAATGATTGTTTCCAAAGCCTACTACCCTTGAGAAAAAAAAACAATATTTTTTTCAAAAAATGCCAATAACTCAAAAACGACTGTAGATAGACATACACAATGTTAATAAAAGTGGCCCTAAAATTCAATTTTGCATTGATTTCTGGCGTCAGAAATGGTAGGCGCAAAGATGTGCTACGCAATCTGTTGAAAGTAGAATAATAGAATATTTGAACAAAAATATGGTGGTCACATTGAACATTTACGTCAGAATTTCGTCAACATTGTTCTTGTTCGTTAATAATAATTTGTTGGTGTTGTGTGTAATTAAATAAGAAATCATATTTTTCTTTAAAAATTATTACAACTGTCTTTTGTTTCCATGGCATATTTGATGAAGTAAGGAATCTCTCGGCAAGATAAGGTATTTCTTGATTTTTATTGAATAACTCGATATGAGGTGAAGTTAGGTATAGGGAATGCTTAAGTAACTCACCCTAAAATACAATTTTCTTTCGAATGGTGTGAAAAAAATAGTAGGTGCCATTTGAAAAAATTGACTTTTTGACAATTTTTGATTGCGACATTTGAAAATCGACTGCGCCCATATGGTACAAAATGGGACCACCGATGGGAGATCAAAAGTTAGTCTGGACTTCCAGCTAACTGCTTCACAAATTTGGTTTCATAATTTTGAAAGGTTTGCGAGATACAAATTTGTTCGTAAACTACCACAGCGGCAATTTTTTTCAAAAAATTGGACATATGTCAAAAATTGTAATAGATAAGTTAACATAACTTAGGTTCTCTAAACTCAGAATTAGAAGACCAATCGAACCATGTAAAGAAAAATATAGGTTTCCATTTAAAATAATAAAGTTGGTACCAATTTTTGGCACACTCTGTATAGTTGGAGGACTGAAAATATTTTAGATAGAACGGGCATGATCGATTATGGCTGCATACCAAATTTCAAGTTTCTAATCCAACTGCAAGTTGAAAAACTTCTAATGAATGGCCTACGTGAATCACCCTGTATAATGTCGCGTTTGCTGGGCGATATGTGGACAAAATTGCGGAAGTTATAGGAGTTTCAATTTGATTTTCATTTTCCCATCCCTCCTAATAGACCTAGCGACTTGAAATTTGGACACAGTACTTAGGACACGCCTATCTACTGGGAAAAAAATAGCAAGTCGCTAGATCACTTTCTTCCCCGCAAAAGACGCGAGAACGGCTCTCGGTACGTTCTCGCCGCAGCGAAAAATCCGTATACAAAACCGGACCTTCAAATTGCAATATCTCGAGAACCGTTTGACCGATTTTGACGAATCAAAATTCAGTTATGCGCATTTGTGAGCCCTTTATTTTTATCCTTTACAATTTTTTCATCCGAATCTAATTAAGCGAGTTATGTCCGAAAAACTGATTTCCCGTATCTTTACATGTAAATTTCCCCCCCTTCATCACCCGTGCGTCGCCCACACTAGTCACCACAAGTTTCGGAAGGTTCAACTTTATAATATCACAAAAAAAAGTTCTAAAAAACGTTGTCACTTTGAATGCCAGGTCGACCCCACTAGGGGTATAAAATTAAAAGCCAAATATATAAAACCAAGTATTATTAGCTTGTCACCACTATGTGACCTTCTAGAACCGTCGAGGAAATATTGACCGTCCACGCATGAGTGACTTAGCCTGTATACATTTTTTAATGTGTGTTCAATCAATACCCTGGAATTAACTTAAGGAGGTTTCTATGAATTTAAAAAAAAACTGTAGATTATGGAATGGCGGCTAATTTAATCAGGCCATGTCTAGTATAATGTGGGTAAAAATAGGAAAAACGTTTGGCCAATTTCATAATCTGGTGAAGGCGCCGGGGATAAAATTATATAATCGGAGGTCGGATTTACCTACCGGATTCCAGGGATGACTTTTAGAGATATCATATATTGTAAACACGCACTAAAACATTCCCAAAGTATAAAAACAGACATACTAAATTAATTTTATTTAATTTTACAAAGTAAACGCGTAACTTAGTTTCATCGAGAAATGAACAATATTAAATAAAAACGAAATGCGCAACAGATTATCTTAAATTGCAGCAGATATACCTACTGGCTGTTTACCTGAAGTCCAATCCCAGGCGGGGAGGGGAGTAATTTAATAAGATTACTCATCTTTTTTACTGTAGATTTATTCGGACGTAAGTACTAAAAACCGGTAACAACTGATCAAATTTTTGGTCTTTTATACAAAACAAAAGAGACACGACCAGAATTCCGGGCGTACTGATGCATGAAGCAACTACTTATGATAGCCCAGAATCAATAGTTAATGGCTTTGGTCATTTTTTCAGTAGTGTTTATCTGTCGTCTAGTGATAGAGTAACTAACAATGCCTACACAGACGTGTCATGTTTTAACATTTCTTATTTAACCGAAGATGAAATTATATCCGCTACTAAGAAGCTTAAAAATAAGATGACTTCAGGCCATGATAAAATTCCCTCCTTTCTGGTTAAAGACTGTGCATTTGCCCTCGCCCAACCACTTCTTATTATCTATAACTTATCCTTAAAAACAGCCGTATTTCCTGATTGTTGGAAATTAACTAGATTATGTCCTATTTTCAAGTCTGGGAATACATCTGAAATAAGTAATTACAGAGCTATAGCAATTCTCTGCAACTTTGCCAAAGTCTTCGAGATGTCATTGTATGCTCGCATCTATCCTTCTATAAAATCTTTAATATCACCCTCCCAGCATGGTTTCATGGAAATGCGGTCAACTACAACTAACTTATGTTTGATAACTCAGTTTATAGCGAAAGTACTAGATTCGCAAGGTCAGGTAGATGTGATATATACTGATTTCTCGAAGGCGTTCGATCGGATTGATCACGAACTTCTATTAGGTAAGCTAAATATGTTTGGGTTCAGCTGTCATCTCATAGCATTTTTGAGGTCATATTTATATCAAAGAAAACAGTACGTAATGTATTATGGATATGAATCTGAACTATTTACAGCAACTTCAGGTGTACCTCAAGGTTCCAATCTCGGGCCACTTTTGTTTCTGTTGTTTATTAATGATCTCACAAACAACGTACAGTGCGACAAACTGTTGTTTGCTGATGATATGAAGATCTATGCGGAAATACGCAGCGTGGATGATTGTGGAAATATTCTAGCACAACTAAAAATAGTAGAAAACTGGTGTATCCAAAACAATCTCCACTTGAATGCGTCAAAATGTAAAGTTATTTCTTATTCAAGAAAATCTAATCCATTCGTATTTGACTACTCCCTAAATTCCCAAGTACTTGAACGTTCTGCAACAATAAAAGACTTGGGAGTAATATTTGATCAGAAATTTACTTTCTCGAACCATGTGGCGCAAGTAACATCATCCGCTTTGAAAATGCTAGGTTTTATTGTTAGAAACTCTTATTCGTTTTCTAATGAACTTGCTTTAAAAACACTATACTATTCCTACGTAAGATCCAAGCTAGAATACTGCTCGATAGTCTGGTACCCGTACTATGCCTGTCATAAAAACGCCATCGAAAATGTACAGCGAAGATTTCTGAAGTTCTTATCATTAAAAATTGACGGTTTTTACCCAGAAAGAGGCTACCAACACTCCTTATTACTTGATAAATTTAATCTTACTTCGTTGGAATTGCGGCGTGCAATAAATAGTTTGAAGATGTTATACAATCTGTTTCACAACAAATTAGACAGTTCACAGCTCCTAGGTATGTTTTCTTTCCAAGTTCCTCGAATGAACTCACGACAAACTCATACGTTTTACTGTAAAACGCCTAGAACTAACGCTCTTCTTAGATCCCCAGTACATGTTATGTGCAATAATTTCAATAAAATATCAAATGTATGTGATATAAATTGTAGCAAATTTTCAGAAATTATGAATGCTTTTAACTTAACTTTCACAACTATCAATAGTTGAGTAGAACTGTACCTATATATAGGTATGTATATATATGTATATGTGTATATATATGTACATGTGTAATGTATATGTATGTGTGTGTATGTGTGTGCATAAATCGTATATACTTATGATGCATATGATACATATAATACTTTGTTTTTTTTTCTTCTTTCCTCTTTTTTAATTACTTTTCATTATTTGCCATCGCTGTTTAAAATATTGTAATATTATTACTTAACCATATAATATATTTTATTAGTATTAGTTTCATTTTTTTTATAGTTATAAGCTTGTACTGTTGTTCATGTTTGTCCTGTAATTGGATTTTTTATCTGTTGGGCAATAAATCTATTATTATTATTATTATTATTATTAAAAACGTTGAGGTAAAATGTCGCATCGTACTGAACCGACGCAAGCTGCAGTAAATTTTTGGATTCGCGATATTTCCGATTTACATTTTGATAAATATTTTCTTAATAGTAGAGATTATTTCTTCATGGGGGTATTAGGTGATCTACGATGATTTCATTCGATAGGGCCTTCTTTCGCTAACATGTCGACTTGTTCGTTGTTGACAATACTGCAGTGTCCTTTTACCCATACTATATTCACACTTTTTGAGGCATCCTGTACACTTTCTATTAACTAAACAACATTATTTATTAAGAAATTGATACTTGACTTTAATTTGGGTACTTGGGTTTAAATTTTTCATTTTTTCTATACTGCTTTTGCTGTCGATGATTATTAGTATTTCTTGTTCTTTCATAGTTATACTGTAATGCTTCTATTATTGCAATCATTTCTGCGGAGAAAATACTAGAATTAGGATTTAATTTAACTTTTTGCAGTAACTATTTTGTGATCGAACATGGCACGCCCGGTGTTTTTATCATCCTTAGAGCCATCAGTACATAGACAATAAGGATTAAAGGACAGTTGTCCTCTGTCATATTTAAACAACGTATTTCTAATGTTGTTAGGGTATATACTATAGTTTTGTAAGGATGTAACTTATGACATCTGTCTCAAATATTGTGTTATTAAAATTCTATGACCTATTATTTCTACATACTAGAATGCGAATACAGAGTGTTTCATGAGGAACTGTACATATTTCCGGGGGCGGTAGAGGATCACTTGGGTATTCAGGAACGGCCATCGAAATTTTCCTGTCGCTCTTACTTTCTGAGATACAGGATGATAAACTGATTTTGGCCTAAATTTATTTTGGCCAGAATGTCTTTGTTATTGATCGGATTTTGTTTAAATTTTATACTCTTATCACAGTTGATAGATTGCTATTACATTTTTTTTAAATTCCAGTGCCGGACACTCTGCAATCTTTTTTTTAACATTCAAGTGCCAATTATAAAAGTCCATAAATCACTAAATATAAAAGTGTAATTAGATTTTTTGTCACTCCTTTGTTGATTTGTTTCAAAGCGATTGAATTTGGCAAAAAACGGGAATTTGAAGAAAAACAGCTTTATTTGCTTACATTAATTATCCAAATAATTAAAAACGGTCAATTTAAACTCGATAAATTATGTTCAATATTGTAAAAAAAAAAAATTTAATTTCAAGGAGAGTGTAGCTAGGTGCATTTTATAAGGAATCGTAATAAACAGTTTTCTTTTTATTATTACATAATTATTAGTAGGCCTAGATACAATGGCGTAACAGAAACTGAGTGCCCCCCCCCCTCAGGGGCCCCCTCTCTATAACGGGTGGAAAATGATAATTCTTATCTTCATTACTATTAGGCTCCGAAATGGGCTTTTCGGCTTGTGTTTGTGCACCATAAACCGACAATATGTTTTGTTCTTTTGTTTTGTTAATTCTTATCAGCATGTTGAAATTCTTTTACGTTGTTGTATATACTACGTATAGGTTTTTAAGTTTTTATTAATCAAAATGTAATAAGTCAATAATTATAAAAATAACATTATTTATGAATTTAATTAATTGAATTATGAAATGAAATACATATCTGTGCAGAATTTGAATGGGGCCATCTCAATGTGAGTCCCCCAAGCTGGCAGCCCCCCAATAATTATAAAAATAACATTATTTATGAATTTCATTAATTGAATTATGAAATGAAATACATATCTGTGCAGAATTTGAGTGGGGCCATCGTCAATGTGAGTCCCCCCAGCTGGCAGCCCCCCTCGCGGTGCGGATTTGCGGAGGCGTTTGTTACCCCACTACCTAGATAGTTTGACATTTCTTGTTTGTTGTCATAAACAATAGAATTCGTGTACTTGGTTAACTCAGTCTGCAAATAATCATGCCTTATAAATTTACAAATGAGAAATATGCCGATATCATTTTTGTTTATGGATTTTGTAATGGTAACGGTAAACAAACCGCAGAGGAATACAATATTCGTTTTCCTAACAGAACATCAAACCATCAGACATTTTCAACTGTGTATCGCTATGCAAGGGAGCACGGCATCATCAAAAGTGGAACGATATAGTGAACAATGTGGAACCTTAAATGCTGACTTTCTCAGCGATCACAGACTGTCTTACTGTTTTATAACTATTCCTCATTTTAAAAATACTCAGAAATTTATTACTTATAGAAATTTCAAGCAATTTGACCAAGAACTTTTTTATTACGATCTAAACCAGGTGCCCTGGGACAACATATTCTATGTCAATAATATTGAGCATAAAGTATATCTGTTAACAAACTACATCACAGAACTATTTAACATTCATGCACCGATCAAAACAGTAAGAATAAACAAACCCCCAGCGCCTTGGCTAACCTACCCCTTAAAGCTAATCCTAAAAGAAAAGGGCAGAGCATTATCTACTTACAACAAAAATAAGACACAAGAAAAGTGGGAAGCTTATAAAAATATTCGTAATTTCGCCTTAGCATCGGTGCGGAGAGAAAAAGCCGCGTATTTAAATTCGTTATAAAATCAAACTTCTAATCGCGAGTTTTGGAAACGGCTACAATAACTAAATATTCGATTTAAACGTGATAACTTCATACCTTCTAATCTACAGAATGCTGCAGATATTAACGACTTCTCTCTTAGTGTATTCTGGAAAAACGATAACTGCAATAGACCGATAAACTTCTATGCTAATACAAAATTTAAAGATAATTTAGTATTCACCTTCACACTTGTTACTACCGATACCGTTTATAATGCTATCAGAAGTATAAAGTCGAACACTGCCGGAACAGATAAAATAACTCTAAACATGTTAAAATTATGCATCCCGATAATTTTAAAGCATATCACTCATATTATTAACTGCTGTCTTGAACAGGGTACTTTCCTACAGAATGGAAAGATGCAATTATTTGTCCAATACCAAAAACAACAAATCCTGCAACCGTGGAGGATCTGAGGCCTATCAACTTGTTGCCAATTTTTTCCAAAATACTAGAAAGAATAGTTCACGACCAGATTACCGAATATCTATTACTGCATAACTTATACCCATTACATCAATCGGGATTTTGTAAAGCACATAGCATCACTACTGCTTTGTTGAACCTTAGTGATATCAACAGCGCACTAGACAAACGTATGGCAACTATTCTTGTATCCCTAGACAACTCCAAGGAATTTGACACCATTGATCACACGCTTCTTTGTGCAAAGCTAAATTACTATGGTTTCGACGCGATATCTCTGCGGTTTTTCAATTCTTATTTGAGCGAATGTGGCCAATGCGTATCAGTCGTAGGAAATATATCTGATCTTAAAATTATCTCGCCAGGAGTTCCTCAAGGGTCCATTCTTAGTCCTCTTTTGTTTCTTGTATATACAGCAGATATATTTAATGTAGTAACTAATTCGCATGTGAAAGCATATGCTGACGATACCCAACTTCTTCACTGTTTTGAGCCATCTAATGCAGCTATTGCCACTAATTTGATCAACCAAGATTTAGGCAACATCTATCAATATTCGCATCAACATAACCTTAAAATTAACCTTACCAAATCAGTTGTTATTCTATTCTGATCAGAAAATACCCGAGATCATTTAAAGGCTTCTGTTCAACTAAATATTAATCAAGAAAATTTGTCATTTTCTACTCATGCCAAAAATCTTGGGGTAATAATAGACGAAAAATTACGTTTTCTGCAGCACATAAAAATTCTTCTACAAAAAGTACTGTATGCAGACAGGCATATCTTGATCTTTAAACAACGTAAACAACTTTGTGAAACTTTAGTCATGCCTGTATTCAATTATTGTAATTTTATGTATTTTTACTGCCTGGATCAAACTACAAAAAATCGACTACAAGTTTTGCAAAACTAAGAAAATTTGATCATGTTTCAATCAAATATGTTGAGTTGCTTTGGTTAAAGATGGAACTCGTTAAATTTCACTATGCAGTTTTTTTATTTTGTTTAATAAAATATTCTGTTCCAAGGTACTTGAGAGACAAGTTAATTTTCAGATCGTCAGTACATACTGTAAACATCAGACATCGGTACGTGCTAAGAGTGCCGCAACATCGTACAGCCTTTTCCAACATAGCTTTTCTTACGCATCCGTAGCCTTATATAACTCTATTGATCCCATATATAAAAATCTATCGACAGTTAATATTTTCCGTAAAAAAATCAAAGCCTGGTTCATTAATTCCAACAAAAACTAGAATATATTCTTGGGCACCATTTTGCACTGTGTTTATGATTGATTCGTTTATTTCGTCATTTTGATTAATTAATCTTTTACTATTTCTATAAATATATTTTATAAAGTGTATACCGTTCCCCTATTCATTGGATTACTGTAATATTATATTGTATTTTTGTATTTTAATGTTTTCTTTTTTACGTAATTAGTTAGGTAAGTGATTTATAAGGTTAAGTGTAAGAATAGCCACATGGCTAAATTTCGCCTTGTAAATTGCTATTTGTAATGTACTTGTAAATGTACGTCTACACTCTTTGAATAAAGCCGTTTATTATTATTATTAAATATTCACAATGTTAAGGATCAAGAAAGTATCAGCAATATTGTTCAAGAACACCCTCAAGTAACCCGACGAATAAGTGCCCAAATAGGAGTTCCTCATGTGTGGGTTTGGAGGTCTCTAAATAAAGAAAGATTACATCTGTATCATATTCAGCAAGTGCAAAGGCTTCGACAGGGTGACAATGCAAATAGGTTAGAATTTTGCCATTATCGATCAGATTATCGATCACAGATCGACTACATATCGAATTTTATTCACAGACGAGGCCCAACTTACACGGGATGGCGTATTTAATTCAAGAAATTCGCATAACTAGGCCGAAAACAATCTTCATGCTATAAGAGACGCTCATTCTCAACATGAGTTCTCGGTAAATGTTTGGTGTGGTATGATTAACAACAACCTAATTGGCCCACATATTCTTCCGGGAAGACTAAATACAGAGGTTTATTTAGATTTCTTACAAAATATTTTACCTGGTTTAATGCAAGGTATTAATGTAAGAGGACAATACTTCCAGCATGACGGAGCTCCTCCTCATTTTGTTATTGAGGTTGGAAGGCATTTAGTTAATGAGCATCCAAACAGGTGGACTTGACGTGGGGGACCTCATCCATGGCCAGCTAGATCACCAGATTTCAACCCAGTCGATTAGTTTCTATGGGGATATCTCAAAACTGAAGTCTACAGTGCCCCAATAAATATCAGAGATCAGTTCCTTCAGTGAATTTTCCTCTGTAGTGACCAAATTAGAATCAATCCTGTGTAAATTAGAAAATCTATTGGCAATTTAAATAAACGCCAACAGAAATGTATGGAAGCTGGAGGTTTTGAACATCTGCTCTGTATTTGTAATATTTTTATATAATTTTTGTAAATAATTAATGTGACCATTTTTTATTATTTGGACAATAATTAATGTAAGTAAATAAAGCTGTTTTTCTTCAAATTCCTCCTTTTATCTCAATTTAATCGTCTGTAAAAAAATCAACAAAGGCGCGACAAAAAAGCTAAGTACATGTTTATATAAAAAAAAATATTTAATTTTTACAGGAGTTGGAGAAATCAAATTAAAAAACTGCCGCTGGAATCTAAAAAAAGTTATAATAGCAATTTATCAACTGTTGTATAAAGTGTTTAAAATTTAAACAAAATCAGATCAATAATAAGGACGTTCTGGCCAAAATAAATTTAGACCAAAATCAGTTTATCACCCTGTAACTTGGAAATTAAGAGCGACAGGAAAATTTCAATGGCCGTTCCTGAATATCCAAGTGGTCCTCTACCGCCCCTGGAAGTATGTACAGTTCCTCATGAAACACCCTGTACAGTCAAGATGTTTTCCTTTAAAGAGACTTGGATGGGAAATGTCGAAGTAGTGATTCCTTAGGCAGCGGGGGTTTTTCAAAAGGGTCCTCTATCTTTAATTTCAGTTTTTTTAGCAAACGAAACTGTAATCGGAAAGATCTCAATTTAATTGCGACATAAACAAATCGAAAAACAAACAAAAAATATATTTTTTAAGCCCACCCTGTACAAATTTATTTTTGTATTCTAATATATTTTATGTAAGTCCCCTTCAGCCAAAAACTAATAATAATTTGTGGTTATAGTCCAACAAAAAAAAAAGTGCGAATTGGTGTAACGAGGAAGTATTCAGATGTCAGTTCGTACACCGACAGTGGCAGGTTTAGTAGGCGCCATCGTCTATCCGATATAAATCTCGAGGACGATGAAGTGTGGAGCCTAAGAAGAATGCAATCAGATGTCGAGAATCCAGAAGCAATAGCGCTAGTGAGTAGTGAGTGAGTAAGATTACTTGTTGCAAGTCTAATTACCCGTGTGGAGATACATATACCCTGGGGACACCGATAGAGATATATGGCTGGTTGTGGCGCCTGTTCAGCCTCCGTACGCACATATCACTTCGCGCTCCAGTCAAGAAAATTTAGGCGCCACCAGCAGTCAGTCACTAGCAGACCAGCGCGCGACCCGGGTTGATTTATATCTACTGACCACCACTTCCGGTTCAGGAATTTTTGATCGTATTTCCCAACTTGGCGCTATTCGCACTGCGCGTTCTAAAAAATCGAGTGTCTCAATGTGCATAACGAATTAGTCCATAAAACCATAAGTGCTCAAGTGAACTAATGATATTTTACCCGTTAAGTATGTCAACCCTTCTTCTGTCCATTCTTGGGATCTCTGCCGGCCTCCAGCATTGCCCTATGTGGAAAGAGATATCGCCCTGCAACTGCCGAATCGACACCACCAAAATGACTACGATAACGTGCGACAAGATGAACTCGTACGACCAGGTGGTGAGCACCCTTCAAGGGCACTTCTCCCCGACAGACAGGGTGTCCCTGAGGCTGGCATCTTCGAATCTCAACGATTTACAGTTTAGGAACTTTAAAGAACTGAACATGACCATCGTAAATCTCAAATTAAATCATGATTACGTCGGGTAAGTTATGTAGTTCGTTTTACCTCTCTTTTTCTTATAAAGAATACTTTCTTGGGCTGGTAAAGATAAAAAAGTAGCTGAACAAGAAGAAATTAGTACATATATTTCATTTTCTAAAGCATTTTATTACCTTATAAGGTAAGACCGATAAAAACTATATACTTTTTTGTTATTAAATATTTTCTGCGACAAATCGGTATAAAGTGAACTCCTTGTAATAGATAGAACGAGATATATATTAAAAGGGGCTGAAAACCTGTACTTTTTAGTTTTACGTGGCAATTATTTCCACGCTGCGAACAATAATAGTTATTAAATTGCAAAAGTATGTATTTTCTCACGAGTACTAAAAAAGTACTCGTAAAAATTGAAGTAGAATAGATATATAAAAAAAAGATTGGCCATAAAAACAGAGAAGTTTTGTCAGTTGTACTGTCGTGAGCAAAAAAAAGATAGGACAACTATTGTTTTCTAATGAAAATCTGAATGAACCTGAATTTTGATAACTAACTGACAATGTCACAAAAGTTAGATGTACCTACACAACTAGATTTTAGAAAAAATACGTTACAAGACTTATCCTATTTATTTTTGCACACGACAGTACATACAAAATTAAATAAATTACAAAAAATAATAAGTATGCAGCTAACACACATAAAAAAGTATATATAAAAACTTGAAATACTATACCGGGTGTCAACGGGATCACTTTCCGGCGGGTATCTCTTTATTTTTTTACCGATCGAGATAAAACTTGATGTAAAAAAAACATATCTTTATAGGATTTGGAAAACAGCAGAAAAGTAATCTATGAAAAATAAAAATAAAAACCGTCTATAAAAAACACAATTTCCAATCATTGCACTCTATCGATAATACAGTCACACAATATTTAAAAAAGGCCATGTACTTTTGAGCAGAGTATGATACTCCCCTGTATTTTGAGCCAGTGAATCTGATACTGCCGTCAGTATTGCTCCACCACATTAGAATTTTGCCTAAATCTTAAAAAAATGCTAAAAATCAGTGAAAATCTTAACTAGGAGAGAATTATGAAAAGTCCTGAGGATGGAGTAATTCTGACGACGGCACACAGTGGGGGATTTTGCTACACTTTTTATCAAAATTCTGTTAAGTACACAGGAACAAATCTCTTCGATTTTTTTCGTGTTGTATGTTTTGCATAGTTTTTAGATGTTTAGAGTACCGAAGTTTTCATCACATTCTTGCTTTTGGTAATAAGGTTCATTTAACCGAACGACGCGGGACGAAACCGTTTTTAAGGGCGGTTTAATTTTCTTCAAACATTTCTTTCCCACGTTTTCTAGTGGTTCAATTTCATGTACATCTGCAAAAGTTATGCAATTATGGCAGCCCTATTAGATTCAGATTAACTTTTTATACCGGCGCCTTCGCCATAACTAAAGAAAGAGAATCCTTTGCTTCTATTTGAAAATTAGAAAAAGCAGTAATGCAATAAAAAACGGGCATAACTTCCTCTATAAACATCTAAAAACTATGCAAAACTAATAATTCAACACGGAAAAGAATTGTAGGGACTTATTCCAGCCCACACAGCACAGGGCTGTCCGAGAAACGTACCATGGCAAAGACCATTTAAGATGTGGGCTTACCTATGGACGTCCCAACATCCATATATATGTATGCTTTTCGCCACTCTTTTGGTCATCCCAATGTCACAACTTGGTATCAGATAAAGGCAATACGACAGACGTCCTGAAACATGTCTGAAGCTTATAACTAGGTACATACCAGGATTTCCCGGGATATTTCGGGACGTCGTAAACATTAGGAATTGGTACCCACAGGGATATTAGAGGATGTACAAGGTACACACTAAAACGTCCCAGAACATCCTAATATTATATTTTCTTATTTTATTTATTTAATTGCCTTATTTGTTTTATGTTTCGATATATTAACCATCGCCAATGAAACAACATTTTTACAAAAAAGATACTCTAAAAATATTTTATATTTTTTATAAGTAGGTAGCACAAAAATCCACATACCTATATAATTTTTTTTGTTTTTGTAAAATTCTAGTTTCTCTGACGATGGTCAATACACTGGAACAATAGAAAATATTATATTTCTCATTTGAAATGACCGAAAAACCAAGGAATTACACATAAAGTTATTTGATATCAACGGCCAAGAAAATAAAAACACATAGGAGATATAAGCCAAATTTTATCTTCATTATAACTCCATAAATATAGAATATGTTGTTTCTTGTAAAATTTTATTTCTTTGTCGAAGGTTAGTACATAAGAATGTTAGAAAATACCATAAGTTTCGTTTGAACTGACGGAAATATAAAAAAATTACAGATCAAGTTATTTGAATTAACAGTTAAGAAATTAAAAACACCTAGGTGTTACAAGAAGCTAAATATATTTAAAGACAAAACTTATTTGTAATATCAAAAAGCAAACTTCTTAGAAGGACATAAAATACCTAACATTTTTCAAACTGAATTATATATAAAAAAAAAATTTATCACGTAATACAGTCCACTACTTTCATCTTTGCCTCGCTCTTCTTTTTGTCCTTCTCATATTCTTCTAAAAATTTCTCTGCTTCGTCTTTAATAATATTATACCCATTCATGGTTGCATCTAAAATAAACATTTACTTATTATTTGAATCAGCATTATCAACAAAAATTTAGTCTATATGAAAACTGGGTAAGATAAAGATGACAGAAAAGATCGAGGGATACAGGTTTAAATTGAAGCACTAATAACAATAATTTGTCGAATTATAAATTGCAATCCTGTATTACGACTTTATTATAATGCATTATATATCTGTACTGAAACATATTCTTTATAGGATTTTGCAAACAGCAGAAAAATAACTATATCTAACTAAAAGAAAAATAGATAGGTGAGGTTGTTTTTATCAGTCAATGTCAAATATAATTATTTCACACTTATTCATAAAAATTGTCTTGGTTTTGCATGAAACATCTTTATGAATGGCTTTATGTCTTTCCGATACGCTCCAGAATAAGGGCGAAAAACGTTTCAAAGGCTAAGATTTCCAAGAAACAGAATGATAGATTTCATGAAAATGTAATCCATTAGAATGAAATTTTTTTTAAGACAAGGAAGATAAATAAATTCATTTTAGGCCTTTGTTCTCATTTTTAACTGAATCTTCATGATCGTAGGGGGTTATGTAGATACTTGTTTAATCTGCATGGCCGTAGGGGACTGTGTGGATGCTAGTGTTAGAATGAGAATTGTCAAATAAGAAATTAGACAAATTCATTTTAGGATTTTAATTTGCTAGCATAACCAGAATTCAGGTTATCGAAAGAATGCAAAGATTTCATTAATATTTTTACACAAAGTTTTTCTTTTAGTTATAGATAGTTATTTTTCTGCTGTTTGCAAAATCCTATAAAGAATATGTTTCAATACAATTATAAGAAAACAAGTCATTTTTAAACATTATATATCTGTCCTCCATACACGTAAGATATGGCTGTGGCTGCGAAGCCATTTACACAGCACCATTCATAAACCAATAACCGTTTTGTGCAATTTACTCTCTATGTATGGCGACATCTTGATCAGGAGAGAAAACAAAAGGCAACAATATATCAGGATCAGGACAGATTTGCAAATTAACTGAAAATTTATCCACGCATGTCCTGTCTGATACATATTTCCTTTAAGAGTGTAATGCAAGTTTCAAACAAGCACCTTCAAGCAAAATTATTTTTACTTACCTATTTTCATATGCAGTTCATCGTCAAACTTTACAACATTACGACCTGGTTCACATTTTCTCTCCAACCTGGTTTCATTTTGTACGTTTGTTGGTCATTGAAAATAAGGGAGCCAGAATTTTTGTTTAATACTGTAAGTTTTCAATACAGTTTCCTTTTTTTAGTTTCCTTTGGTATTCTGAAAGTTAAGAAATTGTATTAAATTTTGTGCAGCTTCGAGCATGACTTTAATAAGTAATTAAGTCTTAAATCACACAATCAGATAGCTTCTCATATTACAAAGTTTTATACGTTATGTTTTGTACTTACTCTTTATAGTGTCGAACCAAAACACACAAAACTGAATTAAACAGATAAAACACAATAAAACCTGTTAAACATATTTCCTACAACCACTAACAACTTATATTATTTGATGTAGATAAATTAACTGATATTCCAAGCTATTTGAGTTTACACCAAATAATGCCATAGATAAAATAGAAAGTCAGATTTGTTTGAGATTTTTTATACGGCCGCCGGAAATAATGGCCTTATTTGAATATATGAAGCAAGATATTGGGTCACAGTTTAAGGAGATTTAGGGTCCTTCAATGGACGTCCTTTTTTAAGCCCGATGTCAGTCCACAGTTAATGTCAAAATGAAGCCAATGTAGGATATCCACCTGACCTCCTTTTCAAAGATATCCTGGGACATCCTAAATGGGATGTCCATTTAGGATATCCTGGGACATCCTAAATGGGATGTCCATTTCTCTATATACTTTACGTACCGAGATATTCAATTTTACATCCCATATCGCGATTGTGCTGTGTGGGCGTGTACGTTTTACAATATCCCAAATTTTCTGTCCACAATGACTTATTATACTCTTAGCAAATACAAAACGAAGAGTATATTGCATTCGATCGGCACATTTCTAAAACCGGCAATATTGCTCGTAGAGAAAAAATTTCACATCATTGTGTTGGTGATAGAATTCTAAACAACTTTCAAAATGTCCGTCCGTCCGTCTATCTGTCCGTCTGTCCGTCCGTCCGTCCGTCACGTTTCTTGTAAGCACTATAACTTAAGAACGAAAAGTCCGATTGTATCAAAATTTGGACAGTAAGTTAGTGTTAGCTAGAGGAGGAACCCTATTTTTTAATAAAATCGATCAATAAATAAAAAAGTTTTACATTTTTTAAATAAAAAAAAATTTTTACATATATTTTTTATGTTTTGTAATTAAATTAAAAAGATCTAAAACAAATATTATTTACAAAAAAAACTGCGAAGAGTATCCTATAGAATGTGCAACAATTACATAAAAAGTGCAGTAAATCGGCGAAGAATATAATGGTTAGCTTGTTTAATAACACGGGCACACAAAAATATTGTCAAGTACTTTTGAGCAGAGCATGAACCCCCTGTATGTTGAGCCGCTGAATCCGATGCCGTCGTCAGAACGATCACGCTGTGTGACCTCAGCAAGACCTTCGACTGTGTTCAACATAGTCTTTTAGTGGAAATACAAATTTTTATGGAATAAAGGGAACACCATTATCTCTCCTTGAGTCTTATCTGCAAAATAGGCAGCAATGCGTTTCAATAAGTAATAAAAAATCAGATCGGTAGCGCATGGTGTGCCTCAGGGTTCTGTCCTGGGGCCACTGTTATTCATTATTTATGAAAACGATTTATTTTATTATTTATTTTCTAGCCGAATCATTATGTTTGCTGATGACGCTACCCTACGCGAATCAGATAAATGTCTTGCAAATCTACATGAAACAATATCTGAAACTGAAAGTCGTGCCGAACTATGGTATAATTCAAATATGCTAAAATTAAATCGTGATAAAACACAAAAACTGATTTTTTCCACTAATAACCGAATACAAAAGGGGACAATGTCAAACTCTTAGGCGTGGTCCTCGACGATACTTTAACTTGGTCGTGCCATATTGAGCAACTCAAGTAGTAAATTGGCCAGTTACATATTTCTGACGTATTAAATATGTGGTAAATAATAATATATTACTATCAGCGTACTATTCACCGATTCATTCTCATACAAGTTATGGCGTCGTGCTATGGGGAAACTCAACAAATGCCCTCAGGATTTTTAGACAACAAAAACAAGCTATTAAAATTATTGCAAATGCTAATTTTAATGAACACTGTCAACCTTTATTTATAAAATATGGTATTATGCCCATTCCTTCATTAAGATATTTATTTCTCATTGCTAGAAATGCACAAAAACGCCAATCTCTGTGATAGGCCGGCTGATTATCATAATCATGATACAAGGTTAGCAAACTTATTAAAACCTCCTAGATACCGTCTTGCTAAATCGGTCAAAAACTCCCTTAACTTAAATCTAGATAGTTTACCCGAACAGATAAAAAACTTAAACATAAATAAATTCAGAAAAATTATTAGGACACATATTCTTACATACTGCTTTTATTCTGTTGATGAATTTGTGTGCACTGAACTTAATATCAACTTATATACTGGGTGTTAATATGAGGGTAGGTACTCACAGATTTTTAAATTAATCTTTTTAATCTTTCTAATCTTTTTAATTGTTTTAATCTCTTTAATCTTCTACATGTTTTATATATTGTTAGTGTTTTTTAATAACGCATCTTAATAATTCAATATTATCAAATTATTATTAACTGTAAATTTGGTATTCGTTAATTTGGTTTCAAATTAATCTGTAATTTTTTTATATTACTTTGTGTTAGTGTGTACCTATTTTTAAAGCGCTTGTCTTTGTAAAGCATGTTTTTAAGCATATCCAACTGTAATATCAGTATTGTTGATTTGCTACAAATGTACGATCTGTATATGTGGTCAAATAAACATCTATCTATCTATCTATATATGACTACTAATTGTATGCCTGTGTCCGTCATTTTGGAATTTTTGCACAAAATTTTAATTTTTAATGTAATACGCCTTGACCCATCTGAAATTGTTTTATGTATAAATAATTCAACTAGAATACGTTTTACTTTTTTGCTGTTGATTTGTGTTGTGTTATTAAGAGGTTTAAAGTTGATCAAATCAAAATAACTTTTTTCCGAGCCTTTTTCGAAATTACTAAAAATTTACCTTTGGAAGTGGCTATTTCATGCTACAGTTAAATGTGATTTTTCAGAACAAATCTACAAATACATATTTATTATATACACAATATTCATTCACATCTTAGTAGTAAGACTCATGAGTTTGACAATTGTTTTTAATATAAGTTTTGTTGTTAATCTAAATCTATTCAAGTTAATTTAATTTATTTGACAAACACGTTGCAGGCGCTGGACGTGTTTATCATATCGAACCGTCTGCATCTGCCAAAGCACATACTTGATACATTTTCAGATTTTAAATAATAATAGTCGTCAAACTCACGAGGCATACAAAATGGTCAAAGGAAAGTGATCGCTATGAGGTATAAAATTAAAAATTGTCAATTCCATTTTTCTTTAAGTTCATATGCAAGGTATAATAAATTATGTATTGCAAAAAATAGTATATTATTCAAAAAGCTCATAATGATAGTTATTATTCATGAGGGCGAAGTTTAAGACATGAACCGCAGGCGAGTGTCGTAAATCACCAGAGTGAACAGTAGCCATTATATGCGTATATAATACTGTACTTTGTCCACGACTATTGATTATTTAATATTTGTTTAATTCATTTTCATTTCATGTCTCCAATTAAAGAAAGATTTACACGCCATCATATACAATTATCTCAATTTTTCGGGCAACAAGTTTAATGAGGTAATTTCTGCATCTTCCCCTACCTCTGACAACTCCCAAGGGTGGTCACGGTCATGTCTCTTACATTATCCTTCGCCCTTTATCATGTCCCGGTCAAATCTGCAGAAATTCGCATTAAAAGTCTTGCTGTCGTACGTCCGTGCAAGAAAACCGCTAAAAGGGATGGTTTTTGGTCGTTCGAAGGTGTTGCCCTGAGTAAAAAGTCATATTCGTGTTCAGCACCTCTGGTTGCGTTCCTCATTTGTAACACATTTGTCACTCCACTATACTTAAAACAGCAATTACTGACATATCCATGCATACATGATGGTAAATATCGAGAATATAAAAAAAGCAGGCCGAGTTTAAGCAGTAAAAATTTGTATGTGGAATCAGAACTAATTATAATGTTCAAATTAAAAATAATATTCCATATTATTTCACACTTTTTAAAGGTTTGTTTATTCGTTTTTTGTTTAGTTACTTAGTCTACGTTTTTGTGTCGGGAGTTTTTTAAATTGGTAGTTTAACTTCTCTGTTATATTATCATATATGAGACAAATCTTTTAAACTGGAATGCGAAGGCATAGAATGTACCAACTCGTCCAAAATCCTAAAGGATGCAGATGATATCGATATGAACAGAGATATATTTATTGAACAAAGAGAGAAAACAGTAAAGTGAAATACTATGTTAAAATATTAAAGATTGTCAAATTAACAATATATAAAAGAAATATTATATATCAAAGAAAATGTTGATGATTACTGCATATTAGGCAAGGCGAAAACCTCGCCTTCATATGAAAAAAATGCCCTATACGATATTTTTGCATATTCACGTTCGGGACATGCCCCGGAATAAGGATCAAGAGTTGGCCGAACGAAAATGTGCTCACAATTTGTTTAAACAAATTGCAAAAATTGTTCCGTTTGGCACGAATGGTTTTTTAGGGATTTTTTAGTCATTTTAAACAAGGTCTCTTGTCTTGTTTTCGTAATGACCGTCTCCGACTTATAAACCATTTAATGTTTGAAAAAACGCAAAATCAGCCATTTTCAAGGTTAAAATACATACTTAACTATTGAAAAATGAGTTTTTTGAGTTCACCAAAATTCATATAGATTTTCTGAACATCCATTAACAAAATCCTGAAGAGTAAGTGCAGATTTTTTTATTCTAAACCTTAAATTTTTAATTGTTAAATAGACGTTTTTAGCCGGGCGCGCTCTCTCTCAATTGTTTATAAGCCGGAAACCGTCAACTTCACGAAAAAATTACAGTAGACCTATTTTGTTTAAAATGACCAAGCCGATAACTCAGTTAAATTGTTTTGAAGTTTTTCAAGTTTACAGAGAAGTTTTCTATGGTTTAGTCTGTGAAACGCCTTATAAAAGTCAGTATAAACTGAATCTATGTATGTGAGAATCAATTGTTCGTTACGGTGGAGCGACTTTTCATAAAACCGTGTTGTTGCGTAGATATTTTCAGTTGAAC